>CM039471.1:4738668-5107864 GCA_022433065.1 Begonia loranthoides
TCTCTCTCTCTCTCTCTCTCTCAACCATAATCATGTCTCAGATAACTGCTGAATTGAGTTGTAACTAAGCTCCACCTTATCCGGGTGCTATTTCGTGGCTTTAACGATTGTTGGATTACTTTCACCCTAAGATATTCCCTTCAGGTGTAAATTTGGAATATCTGGTATTGCCGTCCCAAAATTGAGCTGACATTTATTTTAATAATTTCAACATTTTATTTTGAGAGTTTTGTGAGGTTCGAACTCATCTGTTAAAACCATATATTAATACTTGTATTAATTTCTTTTAAATTTAGCATTTTAATTTGTATTTCAGACGTATATTATTGTTTTATCTCGATATCACTATTAGACCTTTGATTTAGTACAGTTGGTTTGGACCATAGCAAAATTATATTTCATTTAAATTATGTGTTACCTAAATAAAATGTAAAAAGCTAAAGGATAGATCAATTTGATCCGTTTTTTGGCCGGTCACTTCTCTTTTCTATCTCTGGTCCTATGGGGAGTGACAATAATTTGACCATAATTAACAAAAAAAAAAAGATAAGATAAGATTAAGACTAATTTCAATTAAATTAACTAGCAGTTTCATCTGGGCTTTGGAAGCAAAGCATAGGCAGGGTTGTAAGAAGAATAATACAATTCCAGAGTGAAATTCTCTGAAAATCAGTGGGATTGTCCTCATCTCAAAAACCCAATCGATTTAAAATCTATTAAGAAGAAGTACTCTCTCCAACGAATGGACCAAAACTCTATCCATGTTTAGGATGAATCTCTCTCCTCCTTTCTTCGCCATTTGTTTTACACTGGCAATGTGCTTCTGTTTGGTTCTCGAGAAAATTGTGGGATGGAGGAGAGTGACTTAAGCCCGTAACGATGCAGGATTGAAGCATTCAACAATGGGTGCACCAAGAAGCTAATAATAGAAGAGAAATTCAATGGTCAGGATTGTCCTCCTTTGGTGTATAAATACCTTGGATTGGAGGAAGAACAGAGAAGCACATGAAAGTAATCCAGTAAAAAAAAAAAGACGATCGAAAGAAGAAGATTTGGCTGATGTTATAGGAAGACGATGGATTTCAAATCGAACCTAGCCGCGATAGCTTTGCTTCTAGTGTTGGGATCTTCTGTTAAGGCTCAAACTGGTGGCGTCTTTGATATTACGAAATATGGTGGAAAGGCAAATTCAGATGTCACTAAGGTATGATATGTTTGAAACTTAGAGACAGTTTAGGTAATGAAGTCTGATCTTACGGTTTTTGTTTGTTATTAGGCTTTGTCGGATGCATGGAAGGAGGCGTGTGCATTTACCGGATCGAGCAAGGTGGTGGTGCCAGGAGGGACGTATAATTTGGGTAAGATAAGTTTTGTAGGGCCATGCAAGGGTCCGATTGAGCTTCAAGTTCAAGGTACGCTAAAGGCTCCTGCAGACCATGCGGAACTGGGAGATAGTTGGGTTAGTTTTAATTATATCGACAGCTTCACCTTAACTGGCGGAGGAACATTCGACGGGCAAGGCAAAGCTGCTTGGAGCCAAAATAAGTGCAACAAGGACAAATATTGTGACCAGCTCACTATCGTAAGAATCCAATTTCTCGTTGTTCTTCATCGTTTTTAATGTTGCATGACAAAGTATGATTATTATTATTATTATTTTGATTTGCAGAATTTGAGGTTCAATTTCATCACTAATTCAATGGTGAGTGGCGTAACTTCTCGTGATAGTAAAAATTTCCACGTCAATCTTATTGGGTGCAAGAACGTGACGTTCTATCACTTTACGGTCACCGCGCCTGGAAACAGCGCCAACACCGACGGAATTCACATTGGCCGGTCTACTGGAATCAACATCACCGACACCAACATCGCAACAGGCGACGACTGCATCTCGCTCGGCGATGGAAGCCGGCAAGTCACAGTCACGAGGGTAACTTGCGGACCTGGGCACGGCATCAGCGTGGGAAGTTTAGGAAAGTATCCAGGAGAAGAGCCTGTTGTTGGGCTAACAGTCAAAAACTGCACCCTGAAGGGCACTACAAATGGAGTTAGAATCAAGACATGGCCAGATTCTAAAGAAGGAAGTATCTCCGACATGCACTTCGAAGATATTATCATGGAAAACGTGATGAATCCGGTTCTTATCGACCAACTTTATTGCCCTTGGAATCAGTGCACTGCCTCGGTAAAATAGGATTACACTAAAAAACTATCAACTTTGAAATGATAAATCATAATTTTTTTTTGTTATTTTATGGGTCAGATTCCATCGAAAGTCAAGATTAGCAAGGTGACCTTCACGAATATCCGAGGCACTTCGGCGACTCCAGTGGCAGTGAACTTGATCTGCAGCAAAGGAGTCCCATGCGAAGGTGTGGAAGTCTCTGATATCGACCTTACCTACAATGGAAAAGATGGTCCTGCAAAGTCTCTCTGTTCCAACGTCAAGCCCAAGCTGTCTGGAAAGCAGAACCCACCTGCTTGCACTGCTTAGAAGAAGAAAGTGATTCTTCTTAGAAATAAAGTAGCCGTTGGTGGCTATGGAAATACGAATTTTTGAGAGGATTCATATTCAACAGGTGGAAGAAACCTGTGGGGTATTAGCGAATTGGGCTGGGCTTTTTTATTTTTATATTTTAGCAAATAAAATTGTTGTATGCAATGGAAGAATCCCTTCATGGTAGTACCTTTGGTTTCCAAGGACTACCTTTTAATGCAATGGTGATTTAATTTAATTTCTCGTGCTCTACTACATACTTTACAATTGTACACCCCCGGGCTGTGACATCTGGGCTTTCCAGCCCAACCCAGAACCAGAAGTTTAAACAATCTCCCTGTTTCAGATGCAGTTGTCGAAAATGGGGGATCTCTTCCCCCATTTCAGAGTGAGGGAAGGAGTTCTTCCCCACTCTTCCAAATATCCTCAAAAGTTTCGCCTTTTCCCTCTGTGTGGGTTGATTATAGTCATCGCCGGTGAAGGATTTCTCTCCGTTAGTTCAAGGAAAAATTCTCCTCTTCCTAGCGAAATCTCCGAGCTGAGGTAAGCTTTGAAAACTCAATATTTTTTTTAGATTTTCATCGGAGGTTAGTAGTGAGCATATGAATTCTTTTGTTTGAAGGGGAAATTGTTTTGGAAGTTAAGATTCAACCGTGAGTGTTGGAGATAAAATTTTTGGAATTTTCATAATCAATTCAAGATCTTGGCTTCTGTCGGGTAAGTTCAAGTTCTACTTCAATTTCTAAGTCGTCTCCTTCCTAAACATATTCCAATTGATTTAATGGATATTATTTTCCAAAAAGTTTGAAGATTGGGTTTATTCTGGTTGTTCAAAGCTCGGTCAATGCAAGGATTTTTTAGGTACAAGACAAAATTTCCATTGTTCTTCTAAAAATTTTGGGTTTGTTTCTGGAGGTCGGAAGGAGTTCCAATCGAAACTCCAACTTTAGATCTATAGCGATTCAACAAATTCGTTGTATGTTTGTGGCCAACATCGGTGCTGCTAAATCGTGAGGGTTGTGTTTTTGGACAAAATTTCCAAAACAAAGTTTCAATCAAAAACTCGTTGACTCTGCTTGCTTTGGTCTTGTCGGAATTGTCCGTGGGCAGAGTCGACTCCAGCCCTATCCACGGTCGAGACTCAACAGAGTCCCTTGGTTGGAAACCAGGGCACTCTGGATCGCGTCCAGATTGGGATTCTGGATTGCGGTCCAGAATAAATTGGGTTTTTATCCAAATTGAATTTTGGCCCAACCCTTGGCCCAAAATAATAATTTCATGTGTTGGGCTGAACCATAATTATTTTTTTTTGGGCTAAACTAAACTTTATTTTGGATCAAACCTTTGGGCCTCCAGATTGGGCCTTCATAGTAGGCATTTAGAATTGGGCCTCCAATTGGGTCATACAACCAAAGGGTTGTTATTGAGTATTGTAAAGTTTATTGAATGGATTGGATTCGCCATTTGGGTTAAAACTATACACTTAAAACTTTACATATTGGGTTTTAAATTAAATATTAATTTTTAATAAATTACTGTGGCTAGGTTCCAACGCTTAGACATTTTGGGAGTTTTCTGTTGTTGGGCTAATTCCTATTGAGCTTGGACTGATTTGTTGGACTTCTCGAAATTTGAACTTTTAGCAGTGGTATACCTATTTGAGGTAGGGGTTATTTTATATTTAACGTACTTTAATTCCTAAAATGTAAATATTCAATTAAACTCGAGCATGTCACTTTTACTTTTCAGTCCATTTACATTTATTTATTTTATTGTTAACTAGAGTAATGGGACAGCTGTATGTGCCGTGTCCCTGGGCGCAAAACCCTAAACCTGATCAGAGTCTTTTTGGCTTGCGATCGCCTGAGTATCGCTTTTGTTAATTTTTGTTACTCAATTTATTGTTCATCATATGTTAATCTGTTAATTTAATTAACTGAAAAGCCTGTTCAATTTATATGACATATAAGTTGAAAATAAAATAATTCCCTACTGAGTTTTGTCGACTCACCCCAAATATGACTCCATTTTTCAGGAAATGATCAGAGTAGTTCCCCATTGCCATCTCAAGAGAAAATTTGGAGTTTCCCCAAATTTAGTTATTTTTCTACTTTGTTTAAAAGACTAGAGGTATTTTAGGGAGATTTGTACCCTAATTTTAGTTTATGCTAATTCTGCCAAGTTTGATATTTTGTTAAATTGTATTATATTATTGTCACTTCTGTACCTATTACTTTAGGGCCTAGATTGTAATAAATTGTTTTTAGTCTTCCGCTGCTATATATATTGGATTTAAGTGAGGGTTGGACGATTTGGTTTCCTTTTTGGGCCGGATCGTTCCCCGTTCTGTCTCGAGTCCTCGTTGGGGCGTGACACTACCCCCGGTCACTAATTACACTGCTAAGCTTAGATTACAGTGAAACAACCACGAGTTGCCTTTACAATACAATATACTTGTTTGGGTAACCAGAAAGGGACATGTCGATAGAAAAACCTGCCTACTGCGAAGTAGTTATAGTCGTCCCCTCACGTTTGGTTATCATGGTTATCATCCCTTCTCAAGCCAAAGTCGTTTGGAGAACGAACGATGCACAGTTTGGGATGAGCATCAAGGAATTTGGAAATAGCCAAAGACCTTGTTCATACATATGCTACTTGATTATCTGAAACAATAAGTTGAACCGAGAGGGACTTAGGTTGCACCATATCACGAACAAAATGCAAATGTATTTCAACATGTTTTGATTTTGAATGTAATGTTGGGTTCGAGGCAATATTGGTAGCCCTGATGTTATCACACAAAATGAGTGGAGGAGCAAGAAAACTATCCTCAAGTTTAGCAAGAAGGGATTTCATCTATTGAAACTCCAATGCTGCATTCACTACACTTCTGTATTCAGATTCAGTAGAGGATCTAGACACAACTTTTTTGTTTATTTGAAGCCCAAGATATTAAATTGGTCCCAAAATATATACAGTATGCACAGGTGCTTTTATGTTCATCTGGACATGCAAGCCAGTCAGCATCCGAGAAACACCCTAATTTTCTCTAGCATCTTTACTAAGAACAACAGCTAAGTCGGAAATGCCCTTTAAATATCTCAATATTCATTTCACACTTTGCCAATGAGCATTCGTAGGAGCATGCATAAATTGATAAACGTGATTAACTGCAAAAGCAATATATGATTGAGTGAAAGAACAATACTATAATCAGCCTATAATGCTTCGATAAAGAGTACCATTGGGAGAGGATTATAAGAACCGCAAATTTTTAAATATATAAAATTTTACATGTAAAATTTTTGCACTGTTTCGGTCAATGTGTTTAGGGTTGACCGATTTGTCGCGTAGTGGTTATGTATGAATTTTCTGTCAATTAATCAAACTGGTAAAGACTTGGATTCTTTACTATATGTATAAATGTGTATCACATATTATTATACATATTTCAATTTAAATATTAAATAATAGTTATCTCGAATCGAAATTTGGTTAATGTTGGGAAGTATTAAAGAAATAAAAAAATTAAAAGAAGTTTATTTAATATATATATATATATATATTAAATAAAAATAAAAATAATAATTTAATTATAAAGAGAATGGGAAGGAAACCCTGTGAGTAAAACTCTTGAATTTTATAGTGATGGAGATATATATTAAATGCTTTCACCATTGGAGGCCATTGAAAAAGCAAGAAACTCAGCTCGCTCTCTGAATTTTATATTTCATTTTTTGTTCATTGAAATCAAATGACAAAATGATTAGTTCTAAATTTGTTTGAGTTCCTAAAAAAACAAAACTCAATGACCCAAAAAGATTTGGGTTCCTAAGAAAAACAATTGGGTCTTGTTTTAAGTTGGATGTTCTCCCATTCAAATAAATGTTTTTGAGATTGAATGATGGAAGACTTCATTGAGTATGCATATTAGGTTATTATATCTTTTATACTCTTGATTTACATTGATCTTATAGTATGCATATTGTTTGATATCGTAGGATTTAAATTATGTTAATACTTCAATTTGCATAAATTTTTCAAGTGGTATAAATCTTACAATTGGCATTATAAAATGTGATAATTGGATTAGTTTGTTGGTTATTTTGATGTTTTGGCAAGATTTTGTCCTTTATATTGCTTCCTGTTTGAGCCGATGATAGCAAGGTTCAAATGAGTGAGTAAACACAGAAACGGGTCATGTTTTTGGATGTGGAGTTTCATTCAAATCAGGAACTTCTTGAACATAGATAGGAGGCAATTTCAGTAGAGTAATTTCCATATGATTTCCCAGATTATGTAGCCATTAACCATTAAACCATCCGAGTATCTTTCTCTGCTAGAATTGGCATAACATTTAAGACGGGGGACACTAACTGTAGCCGGCATTATTGCTGGAGACATCATCTGGAAAAACAAAACCATGTGATGGGGCATTGGACCATGTCTCTTATTCGGCCCCATTCTCCGTAGCCTTCTCACCGTTAATTATACAATTGCCCGCTTACCCATTCATCTATATATGCACGGAATTCTTCTGAGTTTATCAGCAAACCAAAGTTGTCATATACCCAGAAACCAAAAACCGAAACCCAACATCATTTTCTTGAAGAATTTGTGCAATAGAAACATGGGTGTTCGTTCGCCAAGTATTCTCCTTGCCAAGCAACTCGCGAACTATGGATCTTCATAGGTGCCAAGAGGGTATTGTGCAGTGTATGCAGGGGACGGCCAAAAGAGGAGATTTGTGATCCCAGTCACTTTCTTAAATCATCCCCGCTTCCAAAAACTGTTGAGTGAAGCCCAAGAAGAATTCTGATTCCGTCATCCAATGGGTGGCCTCACTATTCCTTGCAAGGACGATATCTTCGTTCATCTCATCTCTCGCTTGGGCGAATCAGCGTAGATGAAATTATCATCTCTGTAATTCCCCCACAATTTTGTAGATTAGAACTTGCGTACAGACTGAGAAAATTATAAATGAACTCTATTACTTTGGAAAACTCATGTTCTCTCTCTCTCTCTCTCTCCTAGAATATTTTCTTACCCATAATCATGTCTCAGATAACTGCTCGAATTGAGTTGTAACTAAGCTCCAGCTTAACTACTTCCTTCTTCCTCAGCTGGGAAAGCTTATCCTCCGCATCGCATCTACTCAATCTTTCAGAAGTAATATATAATTTTTTCTCCTTAAATTAAAAAAAAAAAAAAGGAAATTCAAGAAACTCAAGAAAATTCAACAAAAACCGAGAATTCCAATAATTGGTTTTCGTCTTCCTCATGTCGTTCCTGCAAGTTATATTTTCAGGAGAATTCACATGACTGCAGAGGCCTGTGATATTCCAAAGGGCCATCTCGCTGTCTATCTTGGAGAAACAGAGTAAAGGCGTTTCACTGTTCCAATAGCATACTTGAACCGTCTAACATTTCAGAAGTTACTGAATCAGGCCGAAGAAGAGTTTGGCTATCACCATCCAATGGGTGGTCTCACAATCCCCTGCAAAGAAGAAGCTTTTCTACATCTCACCCACCATTTAAAATGATTCATGAGTTTTTTTTTCTCAAAAACAATTTTGTATAACTAGAGTTGAAACGCTTCTAACTTCTTGTACAGAGGGTATTTGTAGATGCATAGAGAAATTTATGAAGGAAATCACTTCATTCAGACATGTTAATACCCAAATCTCTCTTCTAACTTGCAAGATTTTCACTCAGTTCATTTATCGTCATTATTATTATGTAATTATCATCAAGGATCTGTAAAAAAAAAAACGTAAAGAACCATCATTAAAAGGCAAGTACTGTCATAAAAAATGTCTTACATCGTCGTATATTCCATATAACGATGATAAAACGCCAAATTATCTTAACAAACAATGACAGCAAACGTTGTTTTCCTTCAAAGTGGCTCAATTTTGTGTTAAAACAGAGGAGAATCGTCGTGATAAATTTTCTACTATGGCTGCCAACCTTTGTTATAGTAATCAATTAACTGTTAGTTCTTTCAATGGTGGACTGTCGTTGTAATTATACCTGTTCATACAACACGGTAAAGCTGTGGTTTTTAATTTACCATCGTCAAAAATTTTAGTCAAAAGTAAAATGCGTCATTTTTAGTTCTATTCAACGACGGTAAACCATCGTTGTCGTAGTATATTTTGGGCGGTGGATGGCCGTAGTTGTTGTCCTTTCACTACAACGTTTATTGTCATGGGAGCTGATATGAGAAGGGTCAGTTCGTGAGGATGCTGGTTCCAAATGGATGAAAAGTTGCAGGAGATGAATGAGATTTAAAAGAAGATGAAGAAGACTAGCAAGTGGCTATTCAAACTTGACTGGTGCAAAAAAAAAAATATAAATGGAATGATAATCTGATGTACAAAATTGGGTATATTTACACAGTTGTCGAGTGTTGTCTATGAAGACTCGCTCAATCGAGAGAGTAGATCAGTGAAGATATCATCTTTGCAGGAAATAGTGAGACCCCCCATAGAATGATGGAAGCCATATTCTTCTTCAGCTTCATTCAACAATTTTTGAAAACATGGATGATTCAAGTAAGCTATTGGAATCACATATCTCCTCTTCTGGCCTTCTCCTGCATACACTGCGCAGAAGCCTTTCCTGACTGAAGAAGATCCCTGATTGAGGAAACGGAAACCCATGTTTATATTGGAGAAAATTCAAAGGAAATTGATGGGTTTGCTACTGAGTATGAGAACAACTGAGTGTGTGTGTACATATATATAGAAAGAGAGAGAGAGAGATAAAGGGTAGTGAGGAAATTGGTCATCTGTGAAATGAGTTGGAGACTAGTGAGAGGCATCATAAATGGCGTTTCACATGGCTGTGTTTTCTAGACAATTATCAAAGCAATCTCACACTGATTTTAGTTGAATGGACGTAACAATAAAAGCTGGTTACTTTATGCCGAGGGGCTTGATTGAGACATGCACGAGCCACCTCTAGTTTTTGTTCCGACAACAGATGGCCTCCATTATTTATCGTTCCATTTGAGAAAACTGCTTAGATTCTCTGCATAAAGGTAAGATTTTGTGAATTGCTTGGGACCCAAACGTCAAGTCCAAAGAAACCTGAGCTGTCAGATGTTCTGGTTTAAGAAGTAACTAGAAATAAATCAACACAGGCTATTTTATCTGATGGTCAATTTCTGTTATCTTTAGCCAGTTCTGATGACGATGATGGTTAGTGGTTACCTGCTCAAGAAGAGAGAATTACAGCAGCCAATCATATATTCATAGCAATGACAGTAAACGTCGACAGATAAACTTGTCATCGACAGTTGTTTGTTTTTACGGAGTTTTAACTTGTTCTCTCGTGTTCATGGTTGTATGTCCCCTGGACAAGACATGGTTTCAGAGGAAGCCGTACTTGTAGAGAGAGAGAGACAGAGAGAGAGAGATTAAAATGTCTATGACGCAGCGAAGAAAAGAGCAATATATATATATATATATATATATATATATATATATATATAGAATGATTCAATAAAAAGAAAAAGAAAAGAAATCCCATTAGAGTGCCAAGAAAATGACATGGAATTGTCTCTCAAAAAGAGATCATTTGAAAAAATTTAAGCCATCTTGCAGAGCAGAAAATAGAGGATCTACTCTCAAAATCACATGGCTTTGCCTTCAAACCAATGATACATCATTGTGACGGAGAGAACTCATCAAACACTCTACCCTACATCTCATGGGAAAACAGCTCATACAAGACATCCCATTTACAACAAGCTTCAACCTACGCTAGTGCTACTGTGTCAAAACGAGAATGGTGGGCATGACATGTCCAAATTTGGTGTGATTGTCTGACAATCAGAGTGGATTTCAGATGAAATAGACACACCATTAGCTAATTTTTGTGAAACTTCAACACAATTTATGACAATGATCATAATCCATGGATTTCCTCCCAACTCATCACGACAACAGAATTTAGAATTTAGAATTTCGACCCCTTGTCTGCTTGGCTCAACAATCTAGTATGGAGTGTTCTAAAAGAACAGCAAAGAAGCTACTACAAATTTGATTCATCAAAAGAATGTACATTGAATTAGCAATGTCCAATCTACAAAATTGTGAATATGTTACAGAGTGTTTGAGTTTCCTCTATAATTATTCGCTCAAGCGAGAGATAAGATCATTGAAGATATCGCCTCTGCAGGGAATAGTGAGGCCGCCCATGGAATGGTGGAAGCCAAATTCTTCTTCAGCTTCACTCAATAATTTTTGGAAACATGGATGATTCAAATAACTAATAGGGATTACGTATCTCTTCTTCATTTCCTCTCCCGCATAGACTGCACAGTAGCCTTTTGGAACCGGCGAAGATCCATGCTTGAGGAATTGCTTCGCAGGTATAATACTTGGGAAGCGAATACCCATGTCTATATTGCAGAAAGCTTCAAAAGAAAGTGCAGGTTTCTAAGAAAATGAGAAGGAAACTGTTGAGTTTTACTATTGTGTATGTGAAGACCTGAGTTCCTCGTGAATAAGAAGCCAATCTGTATAAATAGAGATAAATGAGTGGGTCCTAATGAGAGACAAGACCAATGGCATATCACATGATTGTGTTCTCTACGAAATAATCAGGATTACTACTCTATACGGGGGATGTGATTTAGACATTCGCGTGGTCTCTTTAGCTTGAGTAGATAACAGACGAAATCAACAATAAAGTCCCAAGGTTTATCAGAGTGGGGATCAAATGCAGGTTGTTACTCAGAAATGATGAACCTTTCACATGCTTATGTCTCTTTTCTTTTTTCTACGGGTGGTATGTCATATTAAATCATTGTACCAAACACTTCGATCTTCTTTCATATGGAATCACACAGCATTGAGTGCAACTTGGAGTAGAGCACCATGAGACAGCCTCATGAGCTATGTCCTTACTCTATTAGCAGTGCTTGTTACTCACCAACTGTAATCCGTAGCTTCTCATCTATATAAACAAAACTCTTTATTCTTTCTCACAACCAACCCAAGCCTTCATACTGCAATCCATAGCTTCTCCTAAAATCAATATTTCAGCGGTTCAAATCCAAAGAAAAACAAAACAACATGGCTATTCGTGGTGCGGTTCTCGCAACAAAACTCCTTCGGAAGCCAACATCTTTAGGCGTTCCAAAGGGCTTCTTTGCGGTCTATGTTGGAGAGACCCTCAAGAAGTGATACGTTGTTCCAGTATCATATTTGAACGATCCTTCGTTTCAAGATTTACTGAAAAAAGCTGAAGAAGAATATGGTTTTACTCATCCTATGGGTGGTTTGACAATTCCCTGCAGAGAGGAAGCTTTCTTCCAAGTAACTTCTAGCCTGGGTTGTTCTTAAACCCTGTTCTGTAGCTTAGAAGTAGCTCAATTTTTTTTCTTTTTCCCCCTTTTTTTTCTTCCTACTGTATAGAAACAAGCTTTACAAGAGGAAAGTTGAACTTTTTTATCACACAAGAAAAATTATGATACAGAAATTTGCATCGTCTGCTCTGCTCATGTAAATCTAGTCTCGTTCTTGCCAAGTTCTTATCTTTTTTCAGAAATTTACGTAGAAACAATCATAGTTTTGAGTTTCAGACAGACCTGAAAAAATCGAAGGCTGGTTAATTTCCATTTCCATGCTCCGATGAATAACGACCCCCTTCAGGAAAACACAGGCGTAGCATTTTGTTAGAAAATTGTCCGACATGGGTTTGAAATGGTTGTTTGAACGAAAGTGCCCTTAACGGCACTGAAACGGCGTTCCTTCCCAACGTGACGATCTCTCGCCGAGATTACACGTAAAGCAGCGTCTTTTGCTATTGCTGTCCTTTTCCAACAAAGTTTGTTCGTCTCTTCTTGATTTTTTCAATGCTGTTTTGTTGTAATTATCGGCCTCTGAGCCTAGGAAGGACAAGAAACCATGGAGATTGTTTTCAATGTAATAATATGAAGTAAGAATTGAAGGGTCAATCTGTTTGCCTGTCTCTTCTTGCACATTGAAAAATTTTACAAGAAATAGATGAAAAGTTGATGATTTTGATATCATAATGATAAGCAAAATAAGCCAAGGACAACTCAAATATGCTAGATGACAGAATTTACTTTGAATTTGTAATCTAATCTGCAAAATTCAGTATATGTTACAGAGATTTCTAGTGGTTGTCTATGATGATTCACTCAAGCGAGAAAGGAGATCAGAGAACATGTCATCTTTACAGGGAATAGTGAGGCCACCCATGGAGTGATGGAAACCATATTCTTCTTCAGCTTCATTCAACAACTTTTGGAAACATGGATGATTCAAATAAGTTAGGGGAATCACAAATCTCCTCTTTTGGTTGTCTCCTGCGTACACTGCGCAGTAACCTTTTGGGACAGACGAAGATCCATGCCTAAGAAGTTGCTTGGTGAGGAGAATACCCGGCAAACGAAAACCCATGTTTATATTGCAAAAACGTCAAAAGCAAATGAAACCGGCGATGCAAATGGGAGAGAAATTGGTATTGGTTTTGTGAAGAACTGAGTTTGGTTGGTAATGAGAAGAAATCTACATACATATGTAAGTATAGATAAAGGGTAGTGGAGAGATGTGTTAGCTGTGAAAAGAGCGGTGAGATTTGAGAAGGGTTTAGAGAATGGGTCCTATCACATGCATGTGTCCTAGTTCTCATGGTCATGGCTGATTCCGAGTCAGAAGGCACTTTCAAAACAAGCTTGTTGGCCTTCCAACTGGTGATTGAGCATTGCCGAGGAGAGAACTCAGAAAACACTCTTCCCTATCCCCACTGAAATGGGTCCTAGTGAGAGACATGTTCAATGGCATAACACATGATTGTGTTCTCTACATAATAATAAAGCTAACTACTTTATATAAGGGACAGGATTTAGACATTCCTAAGCTTTCTTTAGCTTTGAGTGGATAACAGATGGAATCAACAATAAATCCCTAAGTTTCAAAAAGTGGTCCTCAATGCAGGTTGTTATTCAGAAATGCTAACCCACAATTTACTCTGACCAATTCACCAGACAATCGCTATTGATCATATGCTTATGTCCCTGGGCAGACCTACCCACTTTGTATCAACAAACTTCCCCCTAACTCCCATCATCGTTTGGTAGGGCTTTAAAAAACTACGGTGCTCTTTAAACAACACATTTCTCGGAGACTACCAGAGGTAGCAAATTCAAAACATGAATTCTGGTACAGAAAAACCAGTGCCCGCTTGTTCTTATTTGATCAAATAAAGCCAGCCCCACAGAAATTCTCTTGTCATTGGGGATGATTGATCAGCTCATAAACAAAATCACATGATCCTTCAATGGCCACTCTCCTACCATGAGACTCAATATTCAAGATTGTTTCCAACCACTCAATCCATACGGAAAACAGCCCCTTGTCACTTCATTATTTTCAACCGACAGAACTCAAAGTTCTTAGCAAAAAGATGCCCGTTTATGCAGGAGCAAGAATGGAAGATTTGAAATGGTAATGCCACTCATTGAAAGAGACAACGCAAAACTTCATTATTGAAAAGTTGCATGAGAATGGTGATGGATTTGGCCTTCAAAAATGAGTGAATTGGAAGAAGGGTCAGTCTGCTTCACCTAAAATGCATGAAAAGTAGTCGATTTGATTGAAGAGATGGATGGAGTTTGAATAATGATAAAGAAAAGTAGTCATTGATAAATCAAGATCGATTTATGAAAAAATGCACATTAAATTGGCAAAATCTATCTACAAAATTGTTTAACAGAGTTTTTGAGTTTCCTCCATTATGATTCACTCAGGCAAGAGATGAGATCACTAAAGATATCATCTTTACAGGATATAGTGAGACCCCCCATTGCATGGTGGAAACCAAATACTCCTTCAGCTTCTATTAGTAACTTCTGGAAGCTTGGATGATTCAAGTAACTTATAGGAATCACATATCTCCTCTTTAATTCCTCTCCTGCATAGACTGCACAATAGCCTTTTGGAACTGACAAAGATCCCTGCTTGAGGAATTGCTTCGAAAGCAAAATACTTGGGAAACGAATACCCATGTCTATATTGCACAAACTTCAATAGAAAGTGAGGTTTTAAAGAATAAGAGAAGGAAACTGTTTGGTTTTGCTGATGGGTATCTGAAGAACTGAGATGCTTAGGAATAAGAAGTCATCTATATATACAGAGATAGATGGATTGTAGGAAAACCTGCCTGGTAAGAAATGATTGGTGAGATTTAAGAAGGATTTAATGAATGGGTCCTAGTGAGAGACATATTCAATGCCATATCACATGATTGTGTTCTATACATAATAATAAAGCTAACTACTTTATATAAGGGACAGGATTTAGACATTGCTAAGCTTTCTTTAGCTTTGAGTAGATAACACATGGAATCAACAATAAATCCCTGAGTTTCAAAAAGTGGGCCTCAATGCAGGTTGTTATTCAGAAATGCTGAACCACAACTTGCTCTGACCAATTCACCAGACAAGCGCTACTGATCATTAGAGTTAGACCTTAGATGACAAAACCATGTTACCTGTCATATGCTTATTTCCCTGCGCAGACCCACCCACTTTTCTTTTTTTCTACGGATTGTATGTCCTACACTATCCTTGTGGCAAACCATTTAAATCTTCTTTCACATGGAAACATGAATGGCACTGGTGTCCTAGATTTGTAATTCAGTTTCCAATCTCAACATGTCGTCCATTGGCTAATTGCAGATGTTGTAGGACAATGGTGTTCATCAACGCTTGAACATTTCTGATTTCAGTCCTGGATTTTTTAGGGGCTAATTGGAATACAAGATCATTTGACAGCATCATGAGCTATGTCCCAACTCCACTGCACTGCTTATTATTCTAGACCACAAGCTTTAACAGATATCGTTTCTTATCTATATAAACCAAACTCTCTCCCTCTTTCTCACAGCCAACCCAAGCCTTCATATTTGCAATCCGAAGCTTTTCTCAAATCTCACATTCTGAAAGAATTCAAACTCAAAGAAAGGCAATTCGCAGTGCTATTCTAGCCGCAAAATTCCTTCGTCGAAGTGTTGTGACAGGACAAAAGGCAACATCATTAGACGTTCCAAAGGGGTTCTTTGCAGTGTATGTGGGAGAGACACTGAAAAAGAGATATGTGGTTCCAGTGTCATATTTGAACCATCCTTCATTCCAAGATTTACTCATAAAAGCAGAAGAAGAATATGGCTTTACTCATCCTATGGGCGGTTTGACAATTCCATGCAGAGAAGAAACATTCTTTGAAGTCACTTCTGGGTTGGGGAGTTCTTAAGCTAGGGCATCAAGTAAATTTTGTAGCATAGAAATAGCTCAGTTACCTTTTTACTTCTTATCCTCCTGCTGCAAAGAAGCTGAAGAGAGGGAAGTTGTAGGTTTTTTTTTCTTTTTCACACAAGTAAAATTAAGATAATGGAAATTCTAATGTGAATCCAGCATCCTCCTTCGCCTTCTCAGTTTCCCTAATTTCCTCCTCGTCAAGAAATTTCAGACAGGCCCAACAGACATTGAAGTTAAAGGCCATCGACAAAAAACACAAAAAAGGTGACATTTTTCTCGGGAAATCAGCAGAAATGTTAAAAAATGGTGTCTTTATAGAGAACTAGATCAATCTTCTTTCCTGAAGGATCAGGACTCTCATAGGCAACTACAAGTAAAAAAACAAGAAAATCTACAAACTCTCTCCGTGTAATCATCTACTGCATTCAAATAGGTCCTTCAGGCTTACTTTGTGTTCAAGTTTCGCGTCTAGTTTTCAATTGTTGAGATGAAACAGAGGTAGGTCGATGCCCAGGTAGAGAAGCTAGTAATTCCATGAAAGTGTACAATGTCTATCCGGCTTTCTTCATCCAGTGTTTCTTTTTCTTTCTGCGAACCAAATCTGAGATCGTAAAGATGATAATAGTGAGAAACATATGCTGCCGATGATCAATAGCCCATGGATATGTCTCCACCCTCGTCATGAGAATTGAAAACTTCCCGTCTAAAATGGACAAATTCTGTCAACAGAAGGCTCTGCTCTTCCTAATGGATCACATCAAACAGAAGAAAACTCACAGAAATAAACCAAAGACTGATACAGCAGAACCTCTGTTGAAGATTGTCCACTCATGTGCCTTCGGGTCACAGAAAGTGGGATTTTCCTTCCAGTCATATTTGTCTTTAAAGGAAATTTGAATGAATTTTAGCAGACAGACATAGTAATCCACCTTATCCATATCAAAAGTGTCTCTTTGATTAGGTCAAATTGCATAGGTTTAGCATCTTTAGGAGTGATATGTACTTCTTTGAAACTGGCTGTCTTCGACTAACAACTTGATTGTAATTCATAGCCAGATCTTTAAATCCAAAACATCATTTTATCATCCCAATTGAGATATTAACATGTTCAAAACACAATTGTTATCCAGTATGGTGATAATGTTTTGACAGATTTAATGAAGAATATTTAGGAAAACTATGGATTCAGATGATGAACTTCCACATATTTCTTAGCTCCAAACTGGAAATCGGGTCAGTGGTGTTAGAGAAGATAACATCTGTTTTATCCTACTGTGCTAATTGCTTCTCAGTAAACTGCTAAAGAATACTTCTTCTCTGCAAGGAAAAGTAAGACCCCCCATTGGATGATCATATCCAAACTCTTCTTCAGCTTGTCTTAACAACATTTGGAACGAGGGCTGTCTCAAATATGAAATCGGGACGAAGAACCTCTTCTTTTCGGTTTCTCCAACATAAACTGCAAAATGACCCTTTGGCACTTGTGCATTTCCAGGTGATGAAACAATCTGCCTAAGAAACTTCTTAGAACTCGTGGTTCTTAGCAAAGAGATGCCCATTTTTGGTCAAGGGAAGATGCTCTTCAATGGGTATCGAACAGAAGCGATGTAAAATCGGAATGTTGAAGTCTATGGTTTTAAATGTGTATATATAGAGAAGAAAGGCTTTCCACCCAACAACTCAATTGAAGACAAAAATCATACAGACTCACATGGATATGCCTACCCAACACATGATCAGAATCATTAATATTCATGCTTTCACATCGAAAAAGACCATATTTTGGGGGTCCAGTTGAACAGACACATACCATATATGCTATAAAAGCTGTAATATGTGGTTCATATTGCAATGATCCTTAAGAAAACTACAAGTCGGCTTGCATGTTTTTTGATGTTTTTCCAATAGAATGTACGTAAAACAGCCGCTAGTATTTTGTTATAATACTGACAAAGCAAGCACGTTATCTGTGATGATGTATTGTTGGAAATAAAACGCAGAATTCCATGCGTTCATTTGAAGATTATTTGAACTTGGATCTGATTACTTGCTCAAGTTGATGAACAAATAGCTGCAACCCATCAGTTTATGGTCTTGTAGATGTTAATTTTTTAAACATCATAATCTCAAACTATAACGTCCCCAGTTTTCCCAATGCAATATTGTCCGGTTTTGTTCTTTGGGGTCAGTACAAAATGCATTGTATTACGTAACGAGAAACACTACTTATAAACCATGCATTTTTCACTCTCTCAAACTATGTAAGATTTTGCACTCCCACTAATGTGTCAGAACCACACCTTAGTCTTTCTTGCCTTTACGGGTGGGTTGCCACACAAACTATTCAATACATTCAGTACATCTCATTCTTCAAAATCAGTTTTTTCATATCAAGCCTTAACTAAATAATGTTAGACATAATATTTTACGATCATAACCTGGATGCCAAGCACGTGTTCTTGTTTCGCTTTCGCATATAATGTTGGGTGGAAACTGGGATCTTCCGACGCTTCCATAACATTACATTATTAGGTAGATATAGAATTTCTTGGCTAAATTCTCTGTTTTTCTTCATTGATGAAGGACTATATCAGATCAAACAAAATGCACATGGTGTTCAAATCATCACCCAATCCAGCTTTAGATATACCCAAAACTTTTTCTCCCACTAAACTGCCTACTTTCAAAGAAATCAATGCTCTCCAAAGAAGAGTTGTGCTATTTAGGTGTAAATCTACTCATCAAAGTGATTCTTGTTGATAATTTGAATGATTTCTGGTATCAAATTAGAGACTGTTTATGTCTGAAATGTAGGGTCTGAGAGAGCATAGTGGCCCAAGAAGGGGTTTGTTGGATAGTTGGCTGAGAATTGAGCAATAACTAAACAGCAGTCCAAGTTCAAAGTTTGTGCCAACAAAAAAAGAAGTACAAGTGGCAGTCTTTTCTTTAACCAAAGGTAGGCCATTTCTCTTTAGTGGCAAGAACATGCCTAGCATCAAATGGAACCAAACCAAATGCATTGGTTTTTGTAAGATATAACCGACCGAATAAATGAATTTTGAGAAAACCAAACCATCCAATGAAAATTTAAGAATTACGAAAACCGAATTGAACTTTTTACTTGAAAAGAACTTCCAAAAAACCAGTGGTATGGTTTGGTTTGGTTCAATCTGTTGTTTAGGTCGGTTATTGCTCACCCCTGCCTCTCTCTCTCTCTCTCTCTCTTTCTCACTTATGTTCTGACCTCAACATGGTGGGGGACAATGTTATCCACCAAACGAGACATACCATGTGAAAACTTGCCTCTTCCTTTACCTTATATGTTTCTAACCCTTGTTTTCCTCTCTCTCTCTCTCTCTCTAGGAAAATACATGTATAAATACCTTTGAGGAGTACCCAAAAGTAGTAAATTCAACCCAAGTTCAAGCCATTCAACCTCACTTGAAAATCTTCTTTCTTTGCTCTACTCCCTCTCCCTGAAGATAAACAATGGGAATCCAGTTGGTGGGTATAGCTCATGCCAAGCAAAAATTTCAGAGAACTCTGTCAGAGAAATACAGATCAGGATCAGTTCCAAAAGGCCATGTTGCAGTATACGTTGGAGAAACACAAAAGAAGAGACTGATTATTCCAATATCATACTTGAACCATCCTCTGTTTCAAGACTTGTTGAATCAGGTTGAAGAGGAATTTGGATTTGATCATCCAATGGGCGGCCTCACTCTTCCTTGCAGTCTAGACTACTTCATCTCTCTAACTTCAGCCCTGCAATGACTAAATTCTTTCATTTTTTGAGCGACCAGATGCTTGAAAAGCCAACCTTGAGTTGCTGCTTCGTTAGCATTAGGATCTTTCTCGTTAACACTTTGGACTCTGTACTGCTTTTGAGTTTTTAACATTCTTTGAACTCATTTGTTGAGATCAGATTGAGCTTAATTAAAATTCTCCATTCTCTGACTAAATACATGATGTTTGCATATGAAAAGAACCATTTTTAGTACCTAAAATTTGAGGCTTATTATATGGTTTATATTAAAAAAAAAAGAGTTCATTTTGTTTGTGGGTGTGCCGCCATTTCCTGCTGAAATCTGGGCAATGGTTTCATAACCACATGCACACTAATTGATTGCTGACACTAGTGTAACACACCTTTATGAGATAGGTGTCTCTCTTTATAACGAGGCACTCACATAAGGAAGATACATTTCTCACAAGTGGTTTTTCACTTAGTGACAAACTCTCCCTAAATAGGGAAAGTTTCTTGAGCATTTTGTATCCAACAAAGAAGAGAATAAAGAGAAGAGTAGGAAGAGAGAAAATAGAGTGAAAATTATTTTGAAGGAGATAAAATAAAGAGTATGTGGAAAAAGGGTCTATATTTGCTATTATTTTTTTTACTTCTTGACTATTGTATTATACTAGTGTAAAAAAAATATTCTTTATATTTTTTTTATCACATCTGCTATCGTTTTTAATAACAGTTAGTGGTGTAATTATATTTTATAAGTAAGTTCTGTCTGAAGAAACTGAATTTTAAGTGAGACCATTTGTGACCCCTCTAATCTTTCTTGTGAACTAACGTGAAAATGTAATTATGTCTAAGGAGATTGTCAATAATAGTACTATCTATGTTTATTTTCTCAACTTTCTATGTTATCTTTATTTTTCCAATAAGTGATACCAGAGCGTTGTTATTATGGTGGTAAGAGTTGAAATAGAAAAATTCAATGAAAATAACTTCTCATTGTCGAAATTAAAAACAAAAACAATATTGTGAAAAGATGGTTGTGCTATGACCATCAGGGAAAAATAAATGACCGTTGAAGAAGAAAAATATATCAAAGTAGATAGAGATGTTATCGCCAATTTGTATCTTGCTCTAGCAAATAAAATTTTTTCAAGTGTCTCAAAAATTACAACTGTCAAGTAAATCTAGGATACATTGGCAAAATTATATAAGGCAAAGTTGTTGCATAATAAATTTTTATTGAAAAGAAAATTATATGCTCCTTGAATGTCAAATTCGACATTGGTGACCGACCAGATCAATATTATCACAACGTTATTTTTTTAACTTACAACAATGGAGCACAATATTGACGAGAATGAATGAAAAGAACTTTTACTTTAAAGTTTGTCTATTTCATAGAATCACCTTATTATAAATTCGGCCAACAGTGCTGCAAAAACAACATTGTTGTTCAATGATATTGCAGCTGCGGTTCTTGAAGAAAAAAAAGTAGAAGGAAGAACAAAAAACACTCTTCCGTAAAGGTCTTATCTGTAATGAATGGGAGATCAAAGGAAAGTAGGGTTTCTGGAGCCAACAAATCAAGATGATCAAAATCAATAAGTAAAAAAAATGTCAAATGATATTATTGTGGCAAAATGGGCCACATGAAAAATGATTGTTGAAAGTTGAAAAAGAAATAAGGTACAAAGGGTGCTAAAGTGAAGACGAAGAGTACAACTACAACTGCATTTGATAGTGAAGATGTAACTATATGTGAAGATGTTGTCAAGCTTATGTCTCATGAATCATGTTAGGTGTGTGACTCTGGTGCACATTATCATGTTACCTCAAAGATAGAATATTTTAAATATTATACCAATGACATTTTTGACATTGTTAAAATGAGAAACAATAATGTTTCTAAAATAATTAGAAAATGTGACATATGTATTTAGACTAACACGAGTTGTGAGTTGGTGCTACAAAATGTCAAACATGTTCCAGATATTTGACTAAATCTAATATAAATCGATGCTTTTGATAATGCTAAATACAAGAGCAAATTTGCTAGTGGTAAATGGAAGCTTAGCAAATGTTCGCTAGTTGTGGCGAGAGGAAACAAAATATCTAACTTGTATGTAACTCAAACGACTGTGAAAGAAACATCAATAAATACTGGTCAAGATAACTCATGCATTGAGTTATGACACAAACGGCTCAGTCACATTAGCGAGAAAAGACTTCAACTGCTTGGTAAAAGAGAAAGTATATTGCATGTCAGAAATGAAGTTTTGCAAAGTTATATTCATTGTTTCGTGGAAAAGCAACACAAAGTTTCATTTAAGAAGAATTATGCATCATGGAAACTAGATGTGTTAAAAGTCATCTATTTAAATGTTTGTAGTATCATGTCAATAAAAATATTAGACGGTGCCCAATACATGGTCACATTCATCAACGATCATTCAAGAAAAGTTTGTGTTTATGCACTCAAATCAACAGATAAGGTATTCAACGTTTTCAAATAGTTTAATGCTCTCACAGAGCAAGAAATTAGAAGGAAGTTAAAATACATTCACACAGCCAAAGGTGCCCAATATATGGGATCCTTTGATGAATATTGCAAGATGGACGGAATCAAACATGAAAGATCGATTCCAAAGACTCCTCAACAAAATGGTGTCGTGGAAATAATGAACAAAATAATCATATAAATTATAAGGTATGTGTTATCACATTCAAAACTTCTCAAAACATTTTAGGGAGAAGCAATGAAGATTGTAATAAATATCATCAACTTATCTCCATCATCACCACTGAGTGGAGAAGTGTCAAACAGACTATAGACTGGAAAGACATCTTTTATAAGCATTTAAAGAAGTTTGAGCGTTCGTCTATATTTTTAGAGATGAGAGGTCCAATCTAGATAAAAAAAAAAGTTAAAAAATGCATATTCCTTAGATACAGAAGTGATGCATTCAGATCTAGGTTTTGGGATCCGGTTGACAAGAAAATTGTCAGAAGCTAAGATGTTGTCTTCTTTGAAAATCAGATAATTGAAGACTTAAAGAAAGATGTTGAGATCACTGATGAGCATCTAGTAAAAGTGGATCTTGTCAAATCAATTTTTTATGGGAGAGATATTGGAGAATCTAATGATCAAGCAATTGATGACGTTGAGAAAGGAGAAGTATAAACTTCCCCTAAATTAGTTGTAGAACTTGAGCCAAGAATGTCAACAAGAGATCGTTGACCATCGAAAAGATACACCGTAAATGAGTATGCTATGATCACTGATGGCGATAAATCTGAGTGTTGCTAGGAAGTTATAGAGCATTCACATAAGAAGAATAGGTTGGATGCGATGCAATATGAATTGAGATTATTGCACGAAAACCTCACATATGAATTGGTTTAGCTTCCAAAGGGGTGAAAGACATTTAAGAACAAATGGATATACAAGCTCAAAGCTGAAGACAAAAATTCACAACCCATGTATAAGGCATGACTTGTCGTGAAAGACTTTGGTTAGAAGAAACACATTGACTTTTGAGGAATTTTTTTTACTTGTTGTGAAAATGTCAACCATCCGAGTGGTACATGAATTAGCCTTAAGTCTAAACTTAGAGATCGAACAATTTGATGTTAAGACTGTCTTCTTGCATGATGAACTAAAAGAAGAGATATACATGGAGCAACTAGAAGAATTTATCGTTGAAGGAAATGAACATTTGGTATATAGATTGAAGAATACCTTGTATAAATTAAAGCAAACCCCACGACAATGGTACAAAAAATTTGATTCTGTTATGATCAATCAAGAATACATGAAAAATTCATCAGATCGTTGTGTGTTCATGAAAATATTCATGGACAGTATATCTATAATTCTTTTACTTTATGTTAATGATATGTTGATTGTGGACTTAAACGATTACTAAGTTAAAGAAATAATTTAGCAAGTCTTTTTCCCTAAAAGAATTAGAACCGGCAGAATAGATACTTAGGATGAATATCAATCGCGATAAGAAAAATGAAAAATTATGGTCATCACAAGATAAATATATAAAAAAAATTCTCAACCAATTTTACATAGATAAAGTGAAGTCAGTCAGTACTGCATTTGCTAAAATTTCAAGTTTACTTCCAAACAAAATCTTTCTACTAAATAAGAAAAAATAGAAATGTAGAAAATTTCATATGCCTCTGCAGTTGACAACTTAATGTATGTTATGGTTTGTACGAAACCTTATATTGCACATTCTGTTGGAGTAATTAGTCAATTCCTATCAAATTCAAGTAGAGAGCATTAGAGGGGTTGATATCGCCAATTTGCATCTTACTTTAGCAGATTGAATTTTGTCAAGTGTCACAGAAATAACAATTGTCAAGTAAATCTGGGATACACTGACAAAATTATATGAGGCAAAGTCATTGTACAATAATTTTTTCTTGAAAATAAAATTATATAGTTTTTGAATGTGAATGTCGACATAGGTGATGAATCGCATCAATACTCTCAATATATTATTTTCTCAACTTATAGCAATAGAGCACAAAATTGATGAAAATGAACGAGCAGAACTTTAAGTTTGTTTGATTTAAATGATCATCTCAAGTTCTCTAAAGGAGCTATTATTTTTTTTAGAAAAATATGTCTACACAAGGAACTACATGTAGTATTGGACCGTGATAAACTACACGTAGTTTTTGGTCATCTCCTTGGGTTTGCCCTAATTGGTTCGAAAACCATCAAAACCTTAAGTTCTTGTGATGGACAAGTTTGGACCCCAAGTTCTCTAAAGGAACTATTTTTTTTTAGAAAAATATGCATACACAAGAAACAACATGTAGTTTCTGACTGTGACAAAACAACATGTAGTTTCTGATTGTGACAAAACAACATGTAGTTTCGAACCATAATAAATTACACGTAGTTTTCGGTCATCTTCTTCCTTGGGTTTACCCTAATTGGTTTGAAAACCAGCAAAACCCTACAAGAAATCCAACGATTTCTCTCATTTTCGTACATCCTTTTTAATTTTTTTCATTGCATATTGTTATAAATCAAATTTTCGAATGATTTATAACCTTATTTTTAAACCAAATACGTTGAAAACACAACTTTGAAGTTTTTTTATTACAAAAATCTCAAAACTTTGAATTTTAAAACATCAAGGCAGAGGCGTTTTTCATACTCTGATACCAACTGTGAAACTTTAATCACGATCTAAATATATTTTCTAAATTTTATAAGCAATTAGATCGTATGAAAAATTATTTATGTACCTCCCACCATATCATTGATTTTAGCTTTATGTTTGATTTGCCCTTTACTGTTCTTCATGGTTTATATTCTTCCAACTCTTAATCAATCTCTTATTGATAGCGCGTAATTTTAGTAAATTGAATTCATTAAATTGATAAGGATTTGGGAACCCAAAAACATAAGACACCAAATGATTATTTTCATAAGAAAGTATCTCTAATGTACATGTCTCTTTAAAAGACACGTTCGTAAGATTGTGATAATTAGAACGAAGGGTTATCATTGATATAATATAGACCTTAAATTTTAAAGAATTTTATAGATATAAAATTTCTAACACTTGACTCACATTTCGGATCCCCGTCTCCTTCTTTCCCGGTAAGTGATGATTAACAGCGACTGGCGTTCTTTGTTCACCATTATCAAGGAAATAACTGAATCCCCATTCTTTTTGTTTCAGAAACTCCACAAAGATCGTTAACTTGGTTTGAGTTTTTATGTTGGCGAGTCACCAGTATGGGATCCTTTTTCTCAAGAGCTCTTCTGTAAGAATCAATGGAGTTTTCAGATTCTCTCCTTATGCCTAAAATCTTTTAAAATATCTGATAAGAATCGTTTCGTTTTGACAGAATGGCTTTGGGTTACGCTTATCCTGCTTATGAGTGCTTCAAATCTGTGGAGAAGAATGACCCTGAGATTATGCATCTTCTATTCTGGTGTCACTATTGGACCATAGTTGCTCTGCTTACAGTCTTTGAAAAAGTAGGAGACCCCGTGTTTTCATGGTACGTTACTTTCATAAAAACTTCATCAATTTATTTCTACTTCACATTCTTGCAAGTGTTTTGATAATGGAATTCTATTTTTTTCTTCTGGGTTTCTTGAAGGGTGCCTCTGTACAGTGAGGCTAAACTGGCATTCTTCGTATATCTTTGGTATCCCAAGACAAAAGTATGGCTTAAATTCAGTTTGTGAAACAATTTGGCTGCTTCTGTATTAGTCGTGTGATGATTTATCATGTTTTTTGCACTTGTCTCTAGGGATCGGAATACGTTTATAACTCTTTTTTGAAGCCCTTTTTGATGAACCATGAGAAGGAAATTGATCAAAACCTAATGGAGTTGAAGTTTAGAACTAGGAATGTTGCTTTGTTCTACTCGCAAAAGGTTGTGATCCATGGCCGAACTGTGTTCTTGGAAATTCTTCACTATTTTTCGTTACAGTCGAAATTACAAACCCAGACTGATCAGGTATCAGTGTTTGTAAAAGAGCATGACTTTTGTTGAATTTTTCTCAATTCCCTCGAAGCATAATGCCTGTTTTAAGAGGAAATGCTCAGAAAAATGGCGTTTTTTTTTTCCTGCAGCCAAACCACAAACAGTTCCAATCAGACTCGTCGAATCCCTCTTTTTCTCAGAAAGAGCATGAGCAGGGGGGAGAAGCCATGATTGCCGACGGCAAAGAATCAGCAGAAACAGGAAGCGAAGTGGAAGAGAAGATGACTGCAGCAGTATCGCCATCGTCTTCAAGACGTCTGTGCAGAAGAAGAAGTTTACTGCCATTTCTCTCAAAGCTTTTGGGCAGAAACAGGGGAGATGCAACGTCCGATTGACACAGACATCATAGTCTTTTAAAATCTTGAACAGATAATGCCTTGAACTACAATAATGCGTTTAAATATATAATTTTGAGTTGTACCCACAATTTCTGAGACACGTACCAAAAGTTAGTCAACTGTTAGATGTGTGACAAAAATAAACAAATCATTTTTTAATGGCGGTTTCGATCATTCACGTAAACAATGACTGGTTTCTTGAAGAATGGTATCGATCAAGTTCACTTTTTTAATGTTTATGGCGTGATGGAGATCACTATTTCGCGGCCACGTATCCCGGTTGTCTGAGCAGATCAACCGACTGACAAAAGAAATGCAATTTAAGACTTTGAGGTTTGGCCACACGTGTCCCAACCACGTATTGGTTAGAAATCCACGTCTTCGTTTCTTTGATGGCTGTAGAACATGTGCAGTTAATAGCAGGAATTTCATAAGGAGATAATAATAATAGCAATTTTCTGAGTATTACAATCTCCAAACTTCCTGATGACACTCATTAAAGTCGAGATTTTTACAGATGGAAACTGATAAACCCAGTTACGTTATGCTAATTCCTGACTTTCAATGTCTATTCCACCGGAAATCTGTGAGAAAAATCATAGGCTTTTTTTAACGGACAGCGATAATGCATTTGTCATTTTCACATACGTTGATGGTTAACTTGTTAGAAAACATACCACAGTGGTTGACTTGTCATTGACCACAAACTAAGATGGTTGATTTGTCATTTTCCCCGTAATATTTAATGGCCATTATCCTCTCGAGAAGCAAATGCAAACCTGTTCTATAAATTAAAGTTTGTATCCTCACAAGAATCACAAGAAAGCAGGCCTCGATCGCTGAGAAAGAAAAAGCTGCAAATGGACGCTCCAACATCTCTACTGAAAGGCGGTGGTAATGAGCAGGTTCTGGATGGTTCCAATATTATGGAGTTGGTTGAGAACAAGGACGCCTTTAACCCTTTCGTGGACCATAAGTTCCGTGACTTGGATAAGGATGGAGACGGTAAGCTCTCTGTGAAAGAACTCCAACCTGCTGTCGCTGATATCGGCGCCGCTCTCGGACTTCCTGCTCAGGGCACCTCGCCGGACTCTGATCGAATCTACGCCGAGGTTTTTTTTACCATTTCTCTCTTTGTTCTTCTTTGATTTTCGCTTGCTCTAATTGGATCTTCGTTGCGTTGAAGCTTAACTCTGAGTCTGAGTTGCGACTACTCAGTGATTGCAAACTGTTTGCTTAAATGATTGTCCTTTTTTTTACGTTGAATGGCTTCTTTCCATACTTGAGCATTACTGTTGCTAATTTACCTCGTTGCATCACATTCCCAGATACAGGAATTCTTTTTTTTACTGTTTTTTAGCTGTGATTGCATCCACTGTTCTAGAGCAGAGGATTTGCCCGGACATATGGGGGTTGTTTGGACAATTTGATATTCTGATAGAATCCAATTGCCAAGCGCTTGATCATTTTGTTTTTTTAATATCAAAATAAAGTTATTTGATGAAAAAAAATATGCCGTGAAAAGTCTGGGTTTTCAATGAAAACAAGGTATATTAGGTGGATCTTTTTGACTTTCCATTTTAGATTATATGATTGGACCCACCAACGAATTTTCTATGATGGGTGATTCTAATTTGTGTTCTGATTATGAAGATATTAAGAAGCAATAATTGATCTAAGTTCCAAGGGTGTGATGGCCGCGATTAATCTTTTGGAATTATGAAGAAAGAGGAGCATCTTTACTGTTGTTCTACTTTCACCTTTTGAAGTGTTTAGTTGGGATTTTCTTTTCTGGGTCATTTTGATCTAGTTTACAGGCAGATGAACGAGTATTTCTTTTGAAGTCTTGCGTCAACGGTTCCCTGAGAATGCCCATTTCTTCCCTTTTTTATGCAGGTGTTGAATGAATTCACCCAGGGCGGACAGAAAAAAGTGAGCAAGACCGAGTTCCAGAAAGTTCTCTCCGACATTCTAATAGGCATGGCAGCAGGGCTGCAGCGAGACCCCATCATAATTTTGCGCATCGACGGGGAAGACCTCTCGGAGTTCATCAATGGCATAGGCTATGAACCTGAGATGGTGTCGATATTCTCCCACTTCGACCAACCCGACGCATCACTCCATGGTTGCATCGTCAAAGCTTTGGATAAACTCCCTGTTGATAAAGGAATGCCCCCTTCTTCTGATTCTTGGGTAAAATCCAGTCTTGAATATTAGGAGAAATCAAAATGACGCGTTTATTATTGTCTGTCTTTCATGTTTCTCCATTTGCTTTCTTACGTAGGTGATGAGCAATATCGTCGAGCCAACTATTCGTTCTTGCGAAACTCATAATTGGAAGGGAGCTGTTTCTCAGGAGACTTTCTTGGCCGAATTCAAAAGGGTCGGAGAGCGATTGGCTCAACGTCTTAAAGAACAGCCCGTAATCGTTGCTCATACCGAAAACACCTTCGATGGCAGTGGCATCCGGAAATTGTTGTCTAACAAGTTCGAGTTCGACAAGGTTTGTTTTGTCTTGTACAACGTTAGCACACTTCCTCAGTGAATATTTCTTTTGTTGATGACTTGTTGTTTTTCGACGCAGTCACTTAATTCAGTTCTCGAGCGTGTCCCGAGAGATCGGCAGGGAAAAATGTCGAAAGATTATCTGAGAAACGTCCTGGAAGTGGTGGCCCCATCAGCTGGCTTACCACCACTAGGCGCAGTGGAGGCGGTATGAGATTGAAAACTTCATTTTCTTCACTAATTCGAGTTCTGACCTCGTGAATTTGCAGATTGACAAGGTGGTTTCCGATGCGTTGAAGATGACCGAAGCCGACGATGGGAAGGCGGTGAAGGAAGAGGAGTTCAGAAAGTTAATGGGAGAGATTCTGGGGAGTGTGATGTTACAGCTGGAGGGGAATAGCATTTCAGTTTCTTCCAACTGTGTTGTGCACGAGCCCTCGGCTGCTTCCTCTACCCTGCTGCAGCCTCTGCAGCCTTCTTGCTAGCAACTCACCATTAGCTTAGCTGTATTTAAAGACATCAAGATCTGTAATTAAGTTTAAAAATAAATTGTCGAGGAAGACATGATCACCCTCTTCCTCACCAACTCTACTTTTGACGTTGGAAATGGTGATTGTCGTGATTGAATACAATGATCTTGATTACCCATTCGAGATTTCAATACAAATGTTTTATTAGATTAAATTAAATGAAAGAATGGCAGTTAATGCTAATAGGTTTATAGATGAAGATAATCTTGTTTTCAAAGTTATGGCCTGGGGCCCATGGTCCATGATCATCCAATAGCATTCCTCCACGTAACGTTGCCACCACAGCTGCGTTACGTGTCCAATTTCTTCGAACAATCCACCTCACTTGCCCGAATATTAGGACTTCAAAAACTCGTACGTTCTTCACCAGTTTCCCTCACTTTCTCGCTCTTCCTGGATTTTCATGGAAACCGGTGGAAAACCACGAGCGATCTACTCCGATGACTTCGGCTTCTAATGGCGGCCATCAGGATGCTGCTGAGAAGCGTCCCGCTTCCTCTGTTCTTATCATCATTGGTACCGTACCGCTTTCTTCCTCCATGTCTTACTTGATACCCTCGTTTTCCTCGTTACGATATTGTTTTATTTGATTTTTTTTTTTTCATTTCGTGGAAGTGTAGCTATGCGGACCGAAGCACTTGCTTTGGTGAACAAGTTTCAGCTCCCCGAGGGACGTTATTTCTGTGTGAGTCTCTTCTTCCTCTATGATCTTCGTCTTGTACACAAATGAAGCCCTCTGGAGTTTGGAGTTTCTTCTATCTCTGAGATCTTCTTCGTTTTTCACTCATTTTGTTCCACATGTGAATCTCTTTTTCGTCCCTTTTTCCTCAGTTCTTACCATTTCATTATTAATGTGTCATTCAATTTTATAATCGAATGTGCTTTGAAGTACTTACAAACGTTTTCGACCTCATATTGTCGTTTATGCCAACCCTATTTCCAACCTTTCTATTACTGGTGAAAGACTCTGTTTTACAGTCATTTCTTAACTCTGCTCTGTATGAGAGAAACCAAAGCCGGCCTAAATCATTGACCATTTTTTCCTGCTCTTGTTTGATTGAAAATACGCGCTTGCAGGTTGGATTAGGTTGTACGAATATTTCTATGGCTACGTCCAGTTTGTTAGTCTTTTTTTCACCTAGCTCTTTTAATGACTGAAACTAAAACTATAAAATCGTCTTATGTACCACAGCAATGATCAACCATTAATGTGACTCCATTGAGCTTGCTCAGCAATCTGCTTACCATTAGCCTACCCTAGAAGATCAACAACTTGGTGAGTGATATAAAATGCCATAGTTGGACCAGAGGACATGATGTATATGCATTGGCTTTACTTACTGCATTTCTCAGGTTGGCAAGTTGTCTACAGGAGACTCTTTAGATATGTGTTGACAAGATAAGGAATCAATTGTAGCAAATGATGCCACTATCAAAGACATGGAGGTAAGATAGATACTGAAGTTCTTATTTAGCAAAAAAGTTACCGGAAATCCTTTGCCCACCTGTGTTTTGCGATTAGGTTTGTGTTTGTTTCCTCATCACATCATAGTAACAAGAGATAAAAAGTTTCAGGAGAAAAGAGCTCAATGATTACAATCTTTTCAACTTCTCAACTAGAAGTCTACTGTTGAATTATGGATGAGCATTACAATTTAAGAACTGGGCTTTAGCAATTACTAAGATTGTTGTGGAGCAGATCAACACTAAAGATAATTACAACTTACATGAGGTTCTTCAACACTAAAGATCACGGTTTCTGTTGTCCTCTACGTTCTTGTAGTTGAATTTTTTAGCCGGCACACTTAATCCCTGCGACTGGTGGTGTTGTGGTCAAACCTTATTTCGCTAAAATCAACCCACCCATACTTAACTGTACCTTTTGATTCCATTTTGCAGTGCATCTGATCTGAGTTGCCACTTTCTCTACAATACACCAAACGTTTACCTTATCAATAGCATGAATATTTTGCTTCTCAACCAACCCTTCTAGTGTCAAATGCAGTATGCACGTCTCTATAAATACTGCTCAATCCTGTTCTTGTTCATTCAATAAGTGAAGTGGCTTTTCCTCTCCTGCAAACTTTTGTTACAGTACAGAGAGCAGTGAGAAACATGGGCAATGGAGATTTTGGTGGAGGAGGTTTCACAGAGAAAGCTAACCCTGGTAAAGCAACGATTTTGGCTCTTGGCAAGGCTTTTCCCCACCAGCTTGTCATGCAAGAGTACCTCGTTGATGGCTACTTCAAAGACACCAACTGCGATGATCCTGACCTCAAGCAGAAGCTCACTCGCATAAGTAATTTCCTTCAGTTTCATCCTCTTTTTTGGTTTTATTTTTTTGTTTTGAGCACCTACCCGCCTTCCCATAATGTTTTTGATTCTCCTGAGGAAGAAACACTCTACCCTAAAACTATTTCTTGCCATTTGGATAAAACCACGCAGAAAAAGGGTTGTTTGTTTCTCTATTTAATTTTCAATCTCTCTTCTGATTTAATAATTTTTATTCAATTTTCGTTAACAATGGATGTTTGATGAAATGTTGACGCATTGTAGGCAAAACAACAACGGTGAAAACCAGGTACGTTGTGATGTCAGAAGAGATTCTAAGGGAATATCCAGAGCTCGCCATTGAAGGCCGACCAACAGTGAAGCAAAGGCTCGACATTTGCAACGCTGCTGTAACAGAGATGGCCATCGAAGCTTCAAAAGCTTGCATCAAGAACTGGGGAAGGCCTGTTTCAGAGATAACCCATTTGGTCTACGTCTCTTCCAGTGAAGTCCGATTACCCGGCGGAGATCTCTACTTAGCGACCGGCCTAGGCCTTAGCCCCGAAACTCAACGGGTGATGCTCTACTTCATGGGCTGCTCCGGTGGAGTTGCTGGCCTCCGTCTGGCTAAAGACATAGCCGAGAATAATCCCGGCAGTCGAGTTCTCCTTACCACTTCCGAAACCACTGTTATTGGGTATAAGCCTCCGAGTGCTCAGCGACCTTATGATCTCGTGGGAGTCGCGCTCTTCGGCGACGGCGCTGGAGCATTGATGATCGGGTCGGATCCCGTAGTAAACATCGAGCGTCCTCTTTTTGAACTCCACAAGGCAATTCAGCAGTTCTTGCCAAACACAGAGAAAATTATTGACGGCCGACTGACGGAAGAGGGGATCAGTTTCAAGCTAGACAGGGAGATTCCTCACATCATAGAAGATAACATTGAGAAATTCTGTGAGGATTTAATGGGGGTGGTAGGATTCAACGGGAAGGAATACAACGAGCTGTTTTGGGCGGTCCATCCGGGAGGGCCGGCGATATTGAACCGGTTAGAAAAGCGGCTGGATCTGTCGCCGGAAAAGCTGAATGCGAGTAGGCGGGCACTGATGGACTATGGGAATGCGAGTAGTAATACGATCGTATATGTGCTTGAGTACATGATAGAAGAGAGCTTGAAGATGAAGAAAGGAGGGGATGAAAATGGCGAGTGGGGATTGATTCTTGCTTTCGGACCTGGCATTTCGTTCGAGGGAATTCTGGCAAGGAACTTGGCTCTCTTATCCTTAAAATAACTCTTTTTTCAGACAGTGTTTCCTCAGAAAAAACCCGTCTTTCTTCTCCCTTGGACATCAATAATTGCAGGGATTTATGTTGTCTGTTTTTTTATTGAAACTTTCTGATCAGGTCGATGATTTAAGACACCATGGCAAGATTTAGTAAATTCCGTAAAGATTGATTAAACTATCTACATAAAAACAAAAGGAATTGTAGTCAATCATCCTCAACCACAGGATAAATCACCAAAAACAAGCAACGGAGGATCTTCCTCCAACACAACTTCGTTCCTTTTTTTGCTTATTTAAGCGCTGAATCAGTAGTCCCTATACCCACTACCCACTAACTCCGTCTTCAAATTCTCGAGTATATTCCAGAAGCTATTAATGGCCTACTACTACAGAAACAGATCAAGCAGTTCCTTCTTCGAAGCCTTCTCTCTTTCCCCTCTCCCATACCCTGTTCTTATAATCCTCGGAGTTCTCTCTATTTTTCTCGGAATTTCATGGTTCTTTTCGTACGAGGACGCCATGGAATCTGCGCAAGAGCAGTTCGGGTGGGTGCTTTTCGCAACACCCGTTCTGCTTCTGCTCCTCGCTCGCTGGTTATCCTCCATGGAGAATCCGGGGAGTCTCTTCCCCATGTCACCGTGGGATCGCCGCCGACGGACCCATCACCTGCCGTCCGAGGGAAGCTCTCCGTGGGCAGTGGCGGCTGTGATCGGAGTTTTGCTTGTTTTGGTTCAGTTCCAATCTGCTTTCCGCGAAGGGTGGTTTATTTAACGAGATTCTTCATCAGATCAACTGCGTGTGTTCGTTATATTATATAGACTTGGATTTTGAAGACTACGTAGCATAGACGATCATGGTGTGTGTATATAATATAGATATGATCATGGCATGTGTTCAATCAATTTCAAGTCCGTTTTTGTGGATGATTTTGACGATCAGTAATACAGTATTTGTGGTTCCAGCAGATGTTGAATGTCATAGTTTTAGTGGTCGAAAAATTATGATTTAAAATGTTTATCGTTGAAAATCTATGCGGTTTCTGGTTCGCCTGCACCTACTAAGAAAAGCCCATTTTGGAAAACACGATAAGTTTGGATGATGGGGCTGAAACTCATCACTGAAAATTGAATAAGAAGCAACCCTCATAATGAGTCATCCATTGCTGTCACTTTCGAGAGAGAGAGAGAGAAACTTTTCTATCTTTCTGCTCATGCAACATGAAACACAGGCGAACACCAACAACCATGATGATGCAGACAGCGAGAAGACCAAAAACTTGATTACTTGAAAGTGAGGTTATACGTTGCTTTAATTTAAGCAAATTTAATATGATTAGTGGCTTAAAACTTTTGAGAAAATCCCTGGTTTTCAGATGTGTCAGATTCGGGATGAGAAGAGGAAGTGTCGACTGTCAAATAGTGTATTCACACTTCTCAAAACCCATCCACCACCGCCCATTGTGGTCCACGTCCACCTTTCCAGCCATCATCTCTCTCTCTCCAGCTGATTCACAAAAGAAATTAACAAAACATCCTGTACCATAATAAATTAATTATAAAATAATTTTTATTAATAAATAAAATATTTAACTAAAACAAATAAATAGAACAAATATCACTATTATATTTTTTGTTAAATAATATTTTTTTTGTTGCAAAACATTTTTTTTCTGCAGAACGTCGTCTTTTCGGTACAGAAAGTGAGTAATTGAATTAGAACTTAGAAAAAATTACTTTTATCTGAGAAAAGACGACTTTTCGCTGAGAAAATATGACTTTCCATGGAAGAAAGATGAGATTTTGCATAGAAAAGACGATGTCGTTTTAATCAAACTGTGAATTCTTCTAAGTAATTTGATGTCTATGGGGAAAAATAATCCGGAAGAAGAGTAATCTGGAGGAAGAAAATAAAAAGTTTCAATTGATCATGGAGAATTGTTTATTTGCTTCGATTTATAAAATTTTAGTTATTCTCTCAAATTATTATTTTAAATTCAGGTTAGATAACAATATAATGTTGGATTTGTTAAGAGAAAAAATGTTTGTTTTCGTTGGTGATTCTATGAATATAAATATATGAGAATTTTTGGTTTGTATTCTGAAAAACTCAACCAAGATTAAAGCAAGGTGTTCAAAGCGCATGAGAGAAGACATTTTCGAATGAAAACTTCCTACTTTTTCATTTTTAGAGTAAGGTCACTGTTAACGGCGATGTTTGTGTAGTTTATTTTTCATAATTGAGTATTTTATTTGTTAGTAAAACTTATTTAGTGGTTAACTTATCGTTGATTTTATAGTTCGAGGTTGATTTGTTAATTTCTCAAAAATAACAAAAAGTCATTTTATTTGGAACCCACGAGTCCACAATATGTACAAGCCCAGGCAGTGTAGTCCAAGTTCGAAATCTTGGGTCGCATTCTCCAATATTCACCATTTAAGCCGACCTCCAAAGAGGACCAAACCAGCTGGAATGGAAGTAGGACTGATGAGAAAGAAGAACCAAAAGAAGAACTACGAACATGGCAATGCCCCAAGGGAAGGATGAGCTCGAACTATTTGCATGGGATTGAAAGCTCCTCAACAGCCCACCAGTCGAGGAAGACGCAACGAAAAGTACGAAAAGAATGGGGAGCAAGACGAGGAGGAGCTGGAAGTTAGTACCGGAGTTGCTCAACTGGGCTTTGTAGGCTGTGAACTGAGAAAACCAGAGGAAGAAGACGACGATGGCGAAGATAGTAAGCAGGTGAAGCGATGGAGTTGAAACGGAGGCAATGGTTTGTCCTGTCCAGCCTTGCTTCCACTGAGGACCCCTTCTCTTCGTGTATAGCCACTCCATCTCTCTCTAGCTTTCTTTCTCTAGAATGGAATTATGGTGTGGGTTGAGGACATGAGATATTAAAAGGGTTGGGTTAGCTTAGCTTCTGATGTTTCACAATGGGGAATTGGGATATATGCTTTGAGTGTAGTTAACATTTAACTTATCATCACTCAAAGTGGTTGATTCTGATTTTGCACCATGTTTACATCTCCCAACTTGTACATTTTGTTCTTCATAAACACATCATTCTTTCATCAAAAGTAGACAATTTTGTCGTTCCTAAACATTTGAGCCGCAGGCCAAACCTGCTGTCTCCTGCAAAGGTGCAGAATCTTACCACAAAGGTAAAATTCTGCAATGTGGGTCGGTATATACTTGATACCCATGATGGAAACTGTATTTAAGTTTCTTAATTATCTGCAAGGATAGAGTTTTTGCATTATGCCTTCCTCTGTTGTATCACATTTTCAGCAACACTTGCTCAAATGAAGTTTTGGATCCACTCTGTCTGCTAGATAATTGTTTGGGCCTATCCCTTCTGTTCATAATAAATGAGGGACAGGACTCTATTTTCATAAAGAACTTGTTGGCTGTCACGCATGGTTGGACGAATGTGCTGTTAATTCTACTTATTGGCAATGAATATTGTGCTTTGGCCTATTCCCTCATTCCTGCCTATGATCTTCAAATTATGATTTTGTTGAATGCATGCGCACTTAAATTTTGATTTATTATCTTGGGTTTGCAATTTCCATCCCATCAAAGACAACCTAGTTCTGTCTTGTATCTGTATTTGTAATATGATTTATCAATTTTTTTGCCAGATTTGTTCAACGATAGACTAACTATTTATTCTACTTGTAAATTATCTGATGCTTTTAAAACTTTCCCTATTTATTTGATTTGCACTGGCTAATGTCCAATTGACGGGTGATGATTTTTAGGCTGTCAACAATTCATACATGCCTTCATCCTCTCAGGCTACTTTACCATACATATTTGCTGCTAGCAAGGCCTTGCAGTTACCCTCATAACTTTTTAGTTTCAGTTCCCTGTGAAGAAGGGCAGGGGAAAAAATGGAAGATAACCTTCTTTTTAGCTTAGCAACAATTTGCATTTGTGCAGCCAGGAAATTCTGATCTCGTGGGCATCATAATTTATGAGATAGACCAGTATCCACACCAGACCACCTTCGATGATGGCAACGTTGAAGTTGTTCAATCGGGTGCTCTTTTCATCATTATTTACCTCTTTGTCTCCGGAGTTATGGTCAAAGACAGCGCCTTTCCAAGGTATGTCTGCATTAAATTAGTATGAGAATGCCCTTTACTTCTTACTATTAACATAGTAAACAGATAACAGCCAAAAACAACGCATTTTGACGATGGCCTTCAATGAATTATCACTCCCTCCTTTATCTGTTCATATTTTGGACTATCTCTTTCATGTGCCATCAAAGAAGTGCTTTTATTGAAGCTTCAGATTTTTTATTTATCGCATAACGGCTAAAATGGTGCTACGTATTAACTGTCCTTTTCATGCTCGAAGAGAATTCTAATCTACCACCCATTTATATTTTCTTTCGAAGAAAATCAAATCTACAGATGATTCAATGGACATATGGCCTCAGGCAAGTCTTGTTCTTTCCTTAAGGGACTTTTTTTTCATCCAATCTGAGAAATGCTGCTGACTTTCTTTCTTTAATGAATTGGCTTTAAAGTTCCACTTTGAAGCATGTCGTTTGGCACAAAAAAGAATATGGTTATTCCCCATTTCAATGAGCAGTGCTTGTTACTAATATCTGCAGTTCTTGCACTGGAATTTGCTGCGAATGCCGTCAATGTCAATCTATAAATACGCAAAACATCATATAGTTTCCTCATTAAATTGCCCATGTGAGCCTTTGCATATATATAGTCTGGCATGGCAACAAAGAGATGGCTCGATTGCTTTGTTGTAGACACAGTTTAAAACAGGTACATACAATTATCACCAACCTTGCTGGCCATTTGCCTATTTACCTTGTTGAATCATCCTTTAATTTTTATGCTTTACTCTTTTCGTGTAAGTTCCCTGTCCTCCTACGTACAATTCCAATTAGTGCAAAATAGTAAAAGTTATTTGCTGCTTTTTCCCTGTCTGCTATGGCTGAGAGAGTAATATGGTCGATGGTCGAATACTGAAGAGAAAAAAGGAGAAAATTTGAGAGATAGAGATTGGTGGAATCGAGATTACCACTGGATTGTAATATCAAATAAATGTCTGCTTCATTATCAAATCACTACCTACTATGGTTGCTTCATTAATTGCCTTTATTAATGCTTTCCAACAGAGGCTAAAAATGCTTAAGCTGGCTCTTTGGGGCATATAATTGTGAATGCTTTCTACTTGCCCCTCCAGCATTGCTTTTGCGGTTTGGTTGGAGAGAAAATTCATCTCCATATCATTTAATCATTCCATCTGCAAGATTTGACAGCAGCAGTAATTGAACCCATGAATTTTTAGTCAGAGAATCTGTAATTACAGAAGCTCATCGTAGTGAATGTCTGAATGATATTAAATTTGCTAGTCCTTGCTTGGTGTCTTCAGCATATGGTTGTTTTAACTTATCTGATGTGATGTTCTAAATGGGTCTGGACTTTAAAGTTTAACCAGTCTGTCCTTCCTCTGCTGCCCGAGGAGACAAAGGGTGTACTTTCATTGTATTCTTTGACTATAATAAAAAGGAAATCTGCTGGCATTATGCCTTCAACTCTGGGGATAAAAAGATGTAACAGAGGATTGTCCAGTTCTGGAGAGATCTCGATCAATAGAAGAAGTTAACCCGATGTTTCATTTTGTAGTTGAAGTTATTTATAGCGATGGTTGGTTGGTGTAGACAGATGGATAGAGCGTCGAGATTTTAGGCTGTGTGGTTGAGAGCTCATTCAATGGCATTGGCATCTTCCTTATACTTATTAAAATGGGTCCATCGCCACATGTGAGTACCTTAAGTAAGGTGTCGGCCAGTTGCTTCCATTAGATCACTATATAACAGTGTTTATAAGACTCATTTGAAATGCCATTGCATCAGATCAGAGAAGCTTTTACAGCTTTCTGATATTAGCCAAAACCTCCCTGTTGTTCAGTTGTTTGGAGTAACTCCCCATGCAGAAACAGAATCCTCCTCTTCGCCGAGGAGCAGTTCTGTGCTTCTTTCTGTCTTTTCTTTTCACAGCAAATTTCTGCCATGGCAGCGATAAGACAGTCGAGGTAGTTGGAACTGGAGAATGTGCAGACTGCAAAGAGAGTAACTTTAAGACTAGCCATGCATTTGCAGGTAGATATTAACTTTCTTTTTTTGCAGCAACCAAGTGAAATGCAGAAAAACTGATGAGGGTTGTTGTTTGTATTTTCTCATGCAGGGCTTCGAGTAACCATAGACTGCAAAACTGATGGAGATTTGAAGACGAGAGGGTCAGGACAACTCGACGCAGAAGGAAACTTCAAAGTGACAGTTTCAGATGGGATAGTGAAAGATGGAAAGCTGAACGAAGAGTGTTATGCTAAGCTTCACAGCGCTGCAGCCAAGCCTTGTCCTGCTCTGGACGACGTAGAATCCTCAAAGATAGTACTTAAATCTGACAAAGATGGAAAACAAACATTAGGCCTCGTGGGTAAACTCAAATTTTCCCCCTCGAACTGTGCTTCGGCTTTCTTCTGGCATTACTTCCACCACCCGCCATTGCCGACGATTCCTGTAACTTACCCACCATATCCAGGCCACCCATACTTCAAAAAACTGCTTCCACCTCCGACTGTGTACCAACCGCCGACTCTTCCCCCGCCAGTTCCTGTCTATAAAGAGCCATCTCTTCCTCCACCAACTCCGGTTTATACAAAGCCTCCTTACGTACCAACGCCGGTGTACAAGAAGCCTAAACCAAAATGCAAAACTCCGGTCTATAAGCATCCAGTATACAAGAAGAAACCATATTCTCCAGTTCCAGTTCCGGTTCCGGTTTACAAACCACCAACTCCAGTTTACAAACCACCAACTCCGGTTTACACGAAGCCGCTTCCTCCTCCTATTCCTCTTTACAAACCAAAGCATCCATATTTCAAGCAACTTCCTCCTTTTCCTCCTCTTCCTCCTCTCTATAAGAAGCCATTGCCGCCCTTTCCTTCTCACCCCATCTATGGAGGCTTCCCTCCCCTACCTCCCCACCCTAAGTACGGGCTCTTCCCTCCCCACCCCAAGTACGGGCTCTTCCCTCCCCTCCCTCCCCACCCCAAGTACGGGCTGCTTCCTCCCCTTCCTCCTCACCCTTCCCACCCTTAAGGTTTACCCGTAGAATTTGTCAAGCGTTTGTGTGCATTGATTTGAATTCCTTCCCTGTTATAATAAAAATATGCAAAGAATGAGAGCTGGGAAATATGATGGGTTGGGTTGTATATGAGTGAAATATTGTCCATTATATTTTATGAGATGTAGTTGGACTTGTGTGGATTCTCTCTCTTTTCTTCAACTCTTTTAATTTTGTTAATCACTTCTTTAAAACCACTACTTTGACTAATTATCTTCTTAATTACATACTTTATACTTTGATTGAAGTCGACCCACGATATGATGGTGATGTTATATGATATTATGACGTTACATGGTACATGATTTAGGAATATTATTATTACTTATATGCTACGGTGCTCCATTATTAGGATTAAGATCATCCTTACGACGTCGTTTTACTAGCCAAACCACTTTGCAACGAATCTTCAAAAACTAACTCTGGCTAATTTAACCTAACCGTGGTTAGTTGACCTATCTCCATAGTAAGACACGTATCTAGATCCAACGGCTCCAATAGGCCTCTCCAATATTTGACCTCCTATTTAGTCTCGGCAGTCGTTCGAAACCCTAAATAGATTTCTTACGATATTCCGGAGAAAAGAGAATCTGCTGATGGCGTCAAACCCTAAGGTCTTCTTCGACATGGCCGTCGGCGGTCAGCCAGCTGGAAGGATCGTTATGGAGCTTTACGCCGATGTTACTCCTCGTACAGCTGAAAACTTCAGAGCTCTCTGCACAGGCGAAAAGGGTGTCGGCCGGATGGGTAAGCCGCTGCACTTCAAGGGATCGTCCTTTCACCGTGTGATTCCTGGATTCATGTGCCAAGGCGGTGACTTTACTGCCGGAAATGGTACCGGAGGCGAGTCGATTTACGGTGCCAAGTTTGCCGATGAGAACTTCGTGAAGAAACACACTGGTCCTGGTATTCTGTCTATGGCAAATGCGGGCCCCGGAACCAACGGTTCACAGTTCTTCATCTGCACGGCTAAGACCGAGTGGCTGAACGGAAAGCATGTGGTCTTTGGCCAGGTTGTGGAGGGGATGGACGTGGTGAAGGCCGTCGAGAAGGTTGGATCAAGTAGTGGGAGGACCTCTAAGCCGGTTGTTGTTGCCGACTGTGGCCAACTCAGTTAGATCATGGGCTGCTTCGGACGGTCGATCTATCTGTACTTATTTCTACTTTAAGTGTCTTTTTTTAAAAACCCTTCATATTTATGCTTCTGTTGGTGTTTGTGAGTCGTATGGAACTAGGTTTTAGCTAGGCGTGGCCGTATGAGACATCCTTGTGTGGATGGGAAATAAACTTACTTTAATAAATTTGATTTCAAATGATCCTTACCCCAACTCTATCATGCTATTTATCTGCCCATAATTTAGCTCCTAAAAATCGTCCATGTACCAGGTTTTACTGTTGTTGGTTATCGATGCATTACTGTTTGGTTCGTAATAGATATCAGACGGGGATGGCTAGTGTGTTAGTCTTGCAAAGTTTGTCACTTGATGGCATTTTGTGTTGGGTTTGTCCCTATGAAAGTAAAAAATCAATGGAAGACGTAATGGAACTGTCCAGAGATGAGAAGAACATCTTTAAGACCTGATTCAAGTTACCCACCTTCACCGGAGGACATATCTTGGAATAGCAACACAAATCTATTGAGTTTTGTTGATGTTCGTTTGCTTTTAAGATTCACTTGTGGATACTCTCATTGCTATGTTAGCGCTCTTCAAATTGTGCCTGCACTCTTGTTCATGTTGTTTTATGTGACTGAGTATGAACAACTGTTTCGTACAATTTTAAACATCTAGTGTTTTTCAGTGAATGGTAAACAAACATTAGGCGGCCTCGTGGGTAAAGAACTGTTTCTTGTTTGGTGTCACAACTTGAGGAATTGTGCTGTACAAAATTAGCTGTGCAAGCAGTAAACACAGGTTATAAATGAGTGTAAATTAGGGGTTCTAATGAGCTCATTAGCTGTATTGGAATTATTTTGGTGTATTTATGACATCTCCCCAACTCATTTCAAACCTATAAATAAAGCTGACAGGAGCGTTATTACTGCATTAATTCATAGAAATGTTGACAGAACTGGGTGACAATTTCAACCACCATGTCTCTCCCAACGTGGGCTGAAATGTTTCCATGGGGTTGATTAATGGAGGCGGAGAACGGTTGAAAAGATGAAGGCGAATGGCTGAGAATTCTTGCGCCCCCGTTGGATTTGCATGCAATGAAGATGGTCACCAGCTGTGGAAGTGCTTTGCGAGCTGAGTTGTGTGTAATGTGCAACATAAATTTTGAAAGGGGAATTAATAAAAACAATTTCATAACTATGAATAATTCAATGATAAGCTAATTATTAGACAATTTTTACTAATAAATAAAAATAAATTATGCAAACGTCACTGACTTTTACTTTTAAAACTGAAAGAGTTGGAAACTTCTCCTCAAAAATGTTTTCTCTCATGCGCTTTGAAAATCTTACTTTGATATTTGACTTAGTTTTTTAGAATACAAAGCAGAGAGTCCCATAAATTCTGTACAGAGAATCACCGACGAATACAAGTTTTTTCCCTCTCAACAATTTTAACATTCTATTGTAATCTAAATTTAAAACAAGAAGTTGAGGGAAGAAATAAAATTTGATTAATCGAAGCAAGTGAATATTTCTCAACGATTATTGGATGGAAGACTGCAGTCCTTTGGTTTCCATTTGAGAGTTTGATAATTTCTTTTCTTCTGCAGAAAGTCATCTTTTCTTTGAGGAAATTAATCTTTCTTGAGTTCTATTCCAAATATTCATTTTCCGCAGCAGAAAGAAAATGTTATTTAATGAAAAACATGACAATGATGTTTGTTCCGTTTATTTTTCATAATTGAATATTTTATTTATTAGCGAAAATTACTTAGTGGTTGACTTATCATTGATTTCATAGTTTAATGGTTGTTTTGTTAATTTTCCATTTTGAAATTTTAAAAACCTTTTGCTTGCCATCGGTTTATTTTAATTAATAACATCAAAATATGTAGTATTAGTAAAATTGGAGCATATACGTATGTTTCATTGTTCTTTAAAAGGGTTGATCCTATCAAAGTGAAGAAAGTTTGTAATTTTAAGAATATTTAATGGTACTTTCTATTACCATTTTATTTTCTTGCTAACTGTAATATCATGAATTGATATAATTAATAATTTAAATTATTTATAATTTATTATAAGAAAAATGATAAAACAACAATGATTTTTTTACTGTTCGTGATAAATTAACCATCATCAATTTTTTGCTAATAAATTAACTACTGAACTATAGAAAAATGACAATACTAACATCGCTGTCATATTTGCTGTTCAACATGATAATGTCAAGTTACGATGGCTCGTCTACAAACCGCAGCAACTCCACATTTAAATAAAATAACATTATAATTTCATGGTCTGTCGATTAAACTGCAGCGGTGTGACAATAAACCGCAACGGTTTCATATGAAACTGTCGTGATTTATTGTCACACCGCGGCGGCTTCATATGAAACCGCCGGGGTTTATTGTCACACTACTGCGTTTTCATATGAAACCGCCGCAATTTATTGTCACACTGCCACAGTTCAATTATAAAACTCGGCGGATTAATACGTACTTCGTTCAACAATTTAAGAAACCTGTGCATATATAGGCTTCACTGATTCAAGTAAATTGAAACGCAGTGGATCAAAAAGTGAAATGTTGGCTCAGGGAAATGTTGCTAATTTTACATTTTCATAATAATCAATTTTCATTTCATTATCAACAACCAAATTATCAATTTCATTACAAACATATCATGTACATGTGGATCACAACTACAAACTAATTTACCAATTCTATTACAACCATATTGTGTATATGTTCATGACAAACACAAACCAAATTCTGTTACAACCATATGATCTACATGTGCTCTAAGAATCGGTGTGTTGTAACCACATCAAATATTTGTATTGTTTGTTTCTTGAGGAACATCCATAAACTGTTATAGATTATCCTTGCATGTTAGTTCACTCAAACATATTTGATGGACTCACCGTGATGCAAAACTGATGCTCCGCTTGCTACCTGTTTGGTAAAGGCATAACGACTTTCCATATTCTCGAGCAAGTGTGAATGTTGTTGTGGCATTTTATTTGAAACGTCATTTCACCTAAGAGGCATCCCTCAACCGATGCTTTGGCTAGTTAACCGCGAATCACAAAGTCATCGGATAAGCTGGAAGTGGAAGCAATGTTGGAGTAAAGTTCAACGGCGATATTCTGAGAGTTAAGTAATAGGGTTTTCCTGGAGAGCAAGACGAAAGTTTTCATCTTCGATTTTTGGGGAGGCTAGGTTTCAGCTATTGTTGGTACAGTTACAAGACTTCGAGTGCTCAGAGGCGCTCCATTGTATGTGACCGGCTCAGAGCATTCGTAGTCTTGTAACTATCCGACAATGGCCGAAACCTAGCCTCCCAAAACATCGAAGACAAACACTTTCGTCTTGCTCGCAACTGTAGTACATAACCCTCAGAACATCATCATTGAACTCTACTCCAACATTGCTTCCACTTCCAGCGTCGTCGAGGATTCCGTGGTTCGCTGTGAACTTGCATGACCTTACATGCGATTCTTATATACTAGGACTCTGGGAACGCAGAATGAGGCACGTTGAACCGTTGCGGAGTCCTATGAAGCCGCTGCGGTTTATAGTCAAATCGCGGCGGCTTCATATGACATTGCAACGATTTATCCTCACACCGCGGCGATTTGGTAAGACATCATAGCTGTTTATTGGCACACCGTGACGGTTTAGTATGACACCGTGGCAGGGCATCCAAATTCTCGTGTGTTTTTTTTAAAATTATGGAGCCGAGACGGTTTGTATGCATATCGTTGCGGCGCGACATTATCGTTTTTAACAGCAAACATGACAGTGATATTGGCGGCATCCTTTTTTTTTATAATTCAGTGGTTAATTTGTTAAAAAAAAAAAAGATGATAATTGGTTTGTCACAAATAGTATAGGATGATAGTTGTTTTGCTATTTTTTCTTTATTATACTAATTAAAATTTATCCCTGGAAATAAGAAATTCTATTTAAAATTGTTTTTTTATTATCAATAAACACGATTTTGATTTTCAGAATAATATTCCATTTATCAGATTACAGCTTTACCCTTATCCACTTTATGGCATTTATGCACTTGTTTTTATCCTCATTATTCCCTATCGAGCTTGGGTTTTTACGTCTTTCCACTATTACTACGTTCCTCTCAACCGACGTTCAGAACCTCCGCCAATACACAACTGACAAGTAAGCGTGAACTCGTTATCCAAGCCAAATCAACGTCTTGGTTCTCGGATCTAAATGAGGTCAGTCTATTTGCGGAGCAGAGGATTCTTTCTTATTGGCCCCATTTTTAGTGCAGAAATGGCAGGAAATTTCCGACAAGAAGACGATCACTTTGAGGTCGGTGGAGGTGGAGCGTGTTCTAGATCTCGTGGTCGCTTTCTTGTTAAAGGATTGTTATCTTTTGTACTTGCCAATACGGTGAGATATCTTCTCTTTTTGTACGCTACTCGGCGTCTTCTGGCGGGAACTCGAAGGTTCTCCCGCCTCCTTAGAAACTTTGTGTGACTCTGAGTGATTAACTGATGGTTGTATCGGAGAATACTAAGGGTTTGATTCTTGCGGTTGCGTCGAGTGCCTTTATTGGATCAAGTTTTATTTTGAAGAAGAAGGGACTCAAGCGCGCTGGTGCTACTGGAGCTCGAGCAGGTTTGTGATTAATTGATGTTTGATTGTTGCAAACTCTTGTGCCGTTATCGACGAATGCTGATTCGCTTGCTAGAATGTTTTTCGATGAATTTCCTCGTGGTGCAAGTATGATTAGCTTTGTTTTAGGATTGAATTTGATATTTCTAAATGGTGATTGGAGAGAGAAAGAAAAGTTTCTCGTTTATAGATCGTAATAAAATTCCTTTCGATGTCGTAGGTGTAATGGTCAGATGAACTGCTGTAATTGGAAGTAATACGAATTTAATTATCTTCACAGATTCTAGTGAAACTGCTACTTTTAGTGGATAAACATAAACTATGATAGAAACGATCATTGTTAATTGGTTGACCAACAGCAAAGGCGACTCTGTCTATGTGCTGTGAACTTGAGAAGCATTTTTCCTGGTAAACACATCCCCACTTATATGTTTTTGGTTTTTATTTATTTGATGTAGGAGTTGGAGGGTATACCTACTTGTTAGAACCACTCTGGTGGGCAGGCATGGTGACAAGTATGTAGGTTTTTCTTCAAGTTTCCCTAATCAATTGACTCACTTTCTAATAAATTGACCCCTCCCATAAATAGACGAATGTTATCTCTGAAATGACTGCCAGTGATATAAAAGATGCTTTTGAAATTTTTGACATCAGTGATTGTGGGAGAGATGGCCAACTTTGTTGCCTACGTTTATGCTCCAGCAGTTCTGGTTACCCCTTTAGGTGCATTAAGCATTATAATCAGGTACATTCTATGTCATTGGAGTCTCTTACTTCATTGGCACCGCTATTTCTTTCTGTCAAAGAGCATGAACTTACATTTACTTCTATTTTGCACAGTGCCATTTTGGCCCACTTATTGTTAAAGGAACGACTGCAGAAAATGGGTGTTCTTGGTTGCCTGTCATGTATTGTAGGATCAGTGGTAATTGTAATACATGCACCTGAGGAGTACATCCCTAGTTCTGTACAAGAAATTTGGGTTTTGGCTACTCAACCAGGTTTTTGAATTTATCTTGTTACTACTTAAACTTAGTATTATTGAGAATACTCTTAGCTCTGATGTTTCCAAATATGTTTACCTTTTCATCGACAGCTTTTTTAGTTTACATCATTGCTACGCTGTCAATTGTGTTAGCCTTAATTTTGCACTTTGAACCACGCTGTGGGCAGACAAACATACTTGTTTACTTGGGAATTTGTTCGTTTATGGGTTCGCTTACGGTAATTAAGTTTTCAAAACTTAAAACCTACATTTATTGCGTTTTATTGTCTAGTCATGCTGTTATTTTTTAGATTTAAATCTATGAAATCTTGGGCATTCTTTTATTCAGGTTGTTAGCATAAAAGCTATTGGAATTGCAATTAAGCTGACTTTGGAGGGCGTAAGCCAATTAGCGTATCCTCAGACCTGGTTTTTTGTCTCAGTTGCTGCAATCTCTGTCGTCATGCAAATAAATTACTTGAACAAGGTTAGTATATGAATCAGGCAAATTATTTTTTCTTTTCGCATTAATTTCAAATACAACACTTTTATTTTAACTGTTCAATTTCTGCAATTCCTACCATATCAAATGACAGAATGGTTGGTTTATTCATGTCAATTGACATCTCTTATCTCGTTGTTGCAGGCCTTGGATACGTTTAATGCAGCAGTTGTTTCACCAGTATATTATGTGATGTTTACAACTTTGACAATTATTGCTAGTGCTGTAATGTTTAAGGTAAATTGAACAATCAAACTTGAGATTGGTTTAGATGCTAAATGGAATATATTGTAATCCCCGCAAAGTACTGTTAAAAAGCAGAAAGTTGAACTTAAATTACATGTTATCTGCTATATTTACAAACAGGACTGGGCTGATCAAAGTGCGAGTAGTATAGCCTCGGAATTATGTGGTTTCATCACTGTTCTTTCCGGAACCATCATACTTCATTCAACCAGAGAACAGGAACTATCAGCTTCCGCACAAGGTATCATGGTGACATTTTCTTACTGAGTTTTTAGTTTTCTTCTTTGTAGAATCACAAGTCTCCTGATCTCAGCTTAAATTTAGCCAATTTTGTTTCAGCTTACCATGATGAGCGTTGGGCACAAGTCTTTAATGTTAGACTAACATTGAATTACCTACTCCATTGTAGAAAATCACAACTAAACTTAAAACAGGCTGCATGATGGGCAGCCAGTTTTGCAAAAATCATATAGATCTTGTGAATCAGCTGTACTATTTGTTGGCTGATGCAATTCATGACGATTGATGAAAATTCTATTAGAAGCCAACGCATTTTGAAGGCACCTTTATTGATAAGTTTGTTGCCACAATGGTTAATACCCTGTTCTGATGAACAAATCAGGAGCTGTGAGCTGGTACATTAGAGAAGAATCAACCAAGAGTATTGAAGAAGGACATTTGATCACCATCTACAATTGAAATGATACAAAAACGAGTGAAGATCATCATCGACATGGGCATGAATAGCCATTACCCAAACTTGTGCATGCATCTCGGGCTGAACTTGTTGGCATTGCGCTGCTCGAACTCGTGGCAGATATGTGATTGAAACTGTTTCCAGTGCCTGTGGCGGGGCTTGCCCTTGATTGTCATTTGATCTTAGAGCCATTTTCCTCTCAATTAGTTTGAGCAACTCTTTTTCTTCCTGTTGTATACCATAAAACCTCTGGAATCTTCGTAGTATATAAATTTTTTTTTGGCTGGGGTGGAGCTCAGTCGAGGGGGTTGGCGATCGACTTAAAAGAGTAGTAATGAGCTCAATTGATGAACATGTGGTATTCACCGACTTTTGAGTGTGATTTATCTTGAAAAATAGAGAAATTAACAAAACAAACCATAAATTATAATGTCACTGACGAACTAGATCTTAAAGAATTTTGTGAACAATTAAAATTTTAAACTATGGAAAATAGATGATGCAAACTTCGTTGTCACGTTCTTCTTTAAAAATAATTTTTTTTTGTAATAGATATGTTGTGTTTTCATACAGAATTCTTACATGAAATAGTTGTAGTCAAAAACTTATTTGTCACAGCGAAAACATGTTTTATGTTGCGGAAAGTAAGTCTTATTCCAAAAACTTGTTTGCAGAAATGATATTTTCTGCCGTGGGTATTTGGCCTATGCTACGGAATTTTAGTTTTTTTAACGGAAACGTGTCTTTTATTATCATATCAGTCAATATATTGAAATATACTCTTCCAAATATAATAATCGAATGATTTTTAATATTAACTTCATACTTGTCACAATCCTCAAGGGACAAAAGATAGAACAAGAAACAATCCCACCTAAAAGAACTGAATTATTTAACCCATTTCTTAATTAGCAGTGAAAGTCTTAATAAATTATTTAAAAGTTAGAGGCGAATAAAACATATGCTAAATAAGTTCGATAAGTGATATTAAATAATAAATAATATAGTAAAATAATCCAAAAATAATTATGCGGAATAAAAATGTAAAATAAGGAATTACTGTAATCTATAACAAAGCCAACCTCACAAAATATCTCTCAAGAAAAATTAATAAAAATATTAGAATTAAAAATATCTGCCGAAATTTACTCCTGAATCAACAACTAGATATCCTGCGGATAAAGTCCTAAAATGGGTATCATTGAGGTGAATTGATTAAACTTAATAAGGATCAAATTTTATTTTTAGTATTTTAATTAAAACAATAACTAAGTATGCATAGTCTTAAAAACTATTGTTTTATATATCCATTTTTAGAAAAATTTTGTACAGAAAACATGGGATTAAAACCACCCACTATAATATGGTAGGTAATTAAAATAAACATTTGCTTTATAGAAATATTTTAAGAAGCAATATACAAAAATATTTGTTCGTCTCTATTTAGTGCACAATATAATATATCAATTGTCTTCGCATTCATGCTCAATTTTCGTTTATCTACATCATTAAGCTCAATAGGCAATTTGAGAAATTTATTGCATTTTCAGTTTTAATTGGAATAAAATGTCCATTTTCAATCACATTCCACAATTCATAATCTATAGATTGAATAAATATTTTTATTCTAGACTTCCAATAATGTGATAGCTGCATGTGTCGTTCCCTGAATGCAAAACCCTAAACCTAACAGGGTCTTTATGTGACTTTTGCGATCGCCAAACATTACTGTATTTATGTAATATCCTATGGTATGGTGTGTTTAAAGTCCATAAGTGACTCCATTTTCGCTAGAATTTTATTTTGATAAAGCAAATGATAATAAAGAATGTATATTGCTTTTTTACATTAAACATTCTAGGTGGTATTTCTAATCTTAATAGGGGTTGAAATAATTTGTCTATTGAGATTTTTTCATCTTGTCTAAAAATTAAATTATAATGACTATTTGTTAAAACATAATTAATCTTATATGTTATTGTAAAAGGATGATTTTTTTTCTTCATAAAATTTTTTCTTTTTAATTTGTATCTTATTGTTATGGATCTATTCAGATTTTGATCTTTTAATCTTATTCCTAATTGTATATTTATAACAAATTTAATTTTGCATTGTGATAAATTTCCTAATCCATATGCAATAATACATTCTTTATTATCAATGATTCTATCATCTTGTATTTCTAATTCTATAGGTGTATGAACTACTACATTAAATGATCTTTTTTAAATATTCGAGTATGTCATGCTTTATACCAGTATTTCATTATAAACAAATTTGTAATGTCATGTTCTCAACCAGTATCTTTAATAATCAGGATATAGATCTAAATCGTATTTATCATCCGATGATAAATAAATAATTAAAAATTCTAATAAAGAATCAATTAATCTTTCTATAATAGCATAATTTTCAATATAGTAGTGAATTTAAAATAGAAAGTAAAAATAATTTAGAATTATGAATAATTAGAGAAAACAATAGATCTAGTGCACCGGCTTTTTACGTAGAAAATAAAATGAAATAAAAAGAGAAAAAAGAAGAATGATAATCAACTACAAAAAAAAAAAAGAATGACGATACTATAGGAGATAACTACAAATTACCTAGAAAATATTATATTTTAGGAAATAATCAATTTAGCACTTTAGATGCAAAGTCAAGTTACTGGCAATTAAGGTTATCTGAAGCAACTAAAAAACTAATAGCTTTTAGCTGTCCCCCACAAAAGAATTATGAATAGAATATATTATCCTTCGTATTAAAACAAATACCTTTAATATATCAAAGATTTATGGATAAAAATTTAGAAGGATTAGAAGAAATATGTTTAGCATACATAGACGTTATTATTATATTTACATATGGAACATAAAATAATCATATAAATGCAGTTATAAAAGTTTTAGAAAGATGTAAGGAAAAATGATTAATTATTTCAAAAAAGAAATTAAAATTATTACAAACAGAAGTTGAATATTTAAGATTAAAAATAAATAGTAATGGCAAAATAAAATTGACCTCTAATATTAAGGAGAAATTAACTAATTTTCCAGATAAATTACAAGATAGAAAACAAATACAGAGGTTCTTAAGATGTTTAAATTATATCGCTGAACAAGAATTTGTAAAAGAATTAGCGAAAGAGAGAACACAGCTACAGAAGAAAATAGTCTTCTACTTTATCGTTGCTTGAGTCAGCTCATATTGCTTCCACTTATTGCCTTACATAATTGTATTTTGATTTGAAAATTGAAATACTATTTGTCTGTATTTGAATTGGACTTCAATATAGTTTTTTTTGTATCATAGATTTACTTCAATATAGTTTTTTTTTTTGTATCATGGATTTAGATAAATTTAATAATCCAATTGGTATCATCAATTTTTTAAATTGATATTTTTATGAAAGTTAAAATTGAATTGTTCAATTAGTTTAATTGGTATACTTGCATATAATTTTGATGAAATGAGTTATAACTTGAATTTGATTATGATAATGAGAATTATCTTTTGGATCTTAGTATACCTTTCCATGAGATTTTTTTTTGGGGAATATTGTTTGTTAAACTATTTTCCTATTGATTTGATTTAGTATATTGAGGTAGGGGGATCAATTTCTTGATCTATATGTTGAACTATATTGATATTTGATTTTGAATACTCTGCTTGAATTTCATGTTGCATAATATCAAAAGGGGGAGAGACATTATTGAGATAACTATTTTTCCTCATGGAATATGTTTTTGGTAATGACAAAGGAGGAGATATAAGTATAGGTTGTAAAACCCGTGAAATTTTTTTAAATAAGAAATTCCACGTGTAAATTTTTCGCGTTAAAATTGGTCATAACGTTGAAAGGTTGATTCAATTTTTCGCATAACGGCCACGTAAGAATTTTTGGTCAATTGGTCAAATCCGTGGAAATTAGAAATTAAAGAAACGAAATTGGACAACTACATTCGGAGCTATAACATCGTTAGGTGATGTTAAGACTAAAATGAAAATTTGAGCAAACTATATAATATATAATGTATATAATTGAGATATATACATTTATATTTAATGAAAAAGAAATTAGAAAAAATTATTGGATAAAATAAATAAATGAGTTGGAATAAGTGAAATAGGAGTATGAGAAGATGAAAAATAAAGAGGGAGAATAAGGACGACGACGACCATCGACGTCGTTTGTGGCGTTCAAGCAGCCTGCGAACGAGCGAGCGGACAAGGAACTCTGCGAGTTGGAGGTGATTATGAGCGAGCAACGAGGCCGAGGCAGGGACGAACGATCCCGACGTTTGTGAGCTCCGTTTAGCGGCAGAGCGTCTCCGTCTGAGGCGATTCGGACAATCACCGAGGACACCCTGCGCGACGAAGTGTTGGCCGGAGCTGAGAGCTTCAATTTCCGGCGAGCGAAAACAGAACACTCGGTTCTGTTCAGTGGGTGAGGCTTTTCGATTCGAGTTTTTGTTTCGATGTTAAGTTCGGTTTTGTGATGTCGTTGGTTGATGGGTGTTGCGGGTTTACAGCGCTTTGTTTGAAGTATTTCGGAGAGACGACCTCCGGCGACGCCAACTCCGGATCCGATTCCGGCGAAAACAAAACCCTCAGTTCTGTTTTGTTCTATTGGGTGAGCTAAATACTTATTCTAATTTTGGCCTTGAATGTGGATCTGGTTCGAATTAAGAGTGATTCGTTGTTTAGTTGGATTTCTTGCTGCCATTTAGAACTGAGTTCGATTCTGTTATATTGATGGACTTAAAATGAAGATTCTCATTGATAATGGGTATTGGTCTGAATTTCCTGCTTGATTATGCTGGTTTTAAATTCGTAACAAACTGTTCAGATTATAACTTTAATTCGTTGCTCTTAAGTTGAGATGAAATTATGTAATGCCATAAGGGTTTGATCAGTCGAATGTTATGCTCACCGTTAAAGGAAATGATGTTAAGAATATTTAGAATCTTTCAGGTCTATTATTTGTTGTGAGGATTGTAAATTGATTCACCCATCTGCATATTGGATCATGTTAAGGGCAATGAATTGTTTTAATTGCATTATGGGTTAGTTTTATAAATTGTGAGAGTTGAATGTTTAAAATTGCAATTGTCTAAGTTGAAGGACATCTCTGACATTGCCCGTTGCATAAAGTATTGGAAAAATTTAGTATTAATTTGGGACTTGGACCTTTGAAATAGTGTAGATGTTCTTAAGAGGATTATAAGTTAAAGAAGTTAAAAGGAGTTTCCAATTTTTCCCTGAGATATATTTATGAGATTTTCCTATATTTAACACGTTGTAGGCTCGGACGAGATTGTGGATTTCGAGCTGGTATCTGCGGTTGCTACTCCTTCAAATAAAAGGAGAGATCGCCATTGAGGTTGAGATTTCTATACCTCTTGCATTACATTGCGTCCAACTCTGTTTTTAAAAATAATTATTTTGTGGAATACCACACTTGAAAAATGACGGGGACTGTTCGACAACATGTCAGTTTTTATTAGTAGTATGTTTTCCCCTGTTTAAATTTCGTACATGGTTTGAAATTTATTGTGCTTATATTGAGGGATGGATTAGCTATCCCCCTTGATACCTTCTGTTTCGTGAAGATTGACTGTTTGACGTGCGAAAATATAGGTAGGGCATTGGTGACGTGTCCTCATGTTGAAACTCCTGAAAGTCGTAAATCTCGTATGGGGGAGTGATGATGTCTCTTTGGGTTGCAAGCCCCTAAATCTTGCCAGAATTTTTGTCCACGGACCAGACGGTGGTCAGTCGCTAAGACTTAGTTAACCTAAGTACCGTTTCATTTGACGGGTGGCGTGACGGCCGAGTTTACTCGTCAGCATCCCTCGTCCATTTGGAGTTTCTAGGTATCTTAGCTGTTAAATAAGCCTACATATAGCGAGCAACTGTATTCGTTCTATTTTATCGTACGGGTTGTCACTGTAGAGTTCTCGCCATTTTATTTGAAACCCTTATATTAGCTGCACCGACGCAAAGATTCTAGTGGACAACCCGGGTGACGTGTTGGATCTACGGATCACCGTCATTTATACTTCCTCCTGCCTCATAAGGTGTTGACGTCGACGGGTGACCACCTTTTCTATGCTGAGTGGCGGGTGAGTCCATGAGTGACCACCCCTTTTCACTGATGACGTTTTCATATTGGAAAACGATGTTGGCTTATTTTACGAGGTATAGCTGTCTATATATACAGCAAGTTTTCGAGAAAAGCCTCATTGATGGCCTTGGGCTGGTTTGATAAAATGAAAAAGAGTTCTGAAGCGATTTAAAAATCCATGTATGGTAAAAATGAGAAACATAACATTGATTTCGAAAATATAGAAAAACTAGTTTTGCATGAGGTGCATCTAGTATAGCCATACTTTACTGAGTTAGTCACTCATCCTAAACGACTCCTCCCCCAAAACTTCAGGTAAAGGCAAGAGCAGCTGAGGATCAGAAGATGAAGTGTTTTGTTATTTCCTTTGAGCGATTTATCGTTACTTGGTGAGAATATTTACATTTGGTCTGTAAACCTTAAACACTGTTGGTTTGGACTTGTTGCATAGTACTTAGATTTCATTTTAATTTATGCACCGTTATTTTCTCGTAATCCCTATTTGGACCTCGGCCCATATCATGTTGGGCTGAACTAAATATTTATAAGTCTTTCGCTAAAACACACGTCTTGGGCTAGATGATTGGGTTCTCTATGAAGATCGGGTCGCCTGACCCGGCGGTTTTGTCAGGCCCGTCTTTGGGTCGTGACATAGGTTGTTTAAAAAAACGTGGTTGACATAAAATAAGGGGGAGAAGAAACTTGTATGAACTAAGAGGGAGAAATAAACAACTTATAATATTGTCATCATAAAAAAGAGGGAGATTGTTAGCCTAAAGACATTAAGCTTAATTGTTTTGATGATGAATCATTAATTTGATAATAAGTTGTTTATCATTTGAATATCTTTAATATTGTTATCATTATGTTTACAAATGATCTTTATTGAAAATACTCTCTAACAAGGGTATTTATATTTGCTAACTTGTTTGTCTAAATCCATGTAGTTATATGATAGATCATTTGGACTTAGAAGTTTCAAAGAGTGAAAAACACGGAGTATAGTCCACCAGAAAGGCTACAAAGAGATAGGGGTGGGCAAATCGGTTCTTAGTTCCGGTTTCAGACCTTTTGAAACCGACCATTCGGTTCTCGGTTCCAAGACGGAGGAACCGGAACGGGAACCGGAACTGAGCCTCGGTTTCGGTCGGTTCCGGAACCGAGAATTGAAAGCCCGGTATCTGCTCTAAGAGTGTTATTGATACGATCCGAGAGCCAATAAAGAACCAAGTCGTGACCCAAGACTAAGATTCTTTGCAAAACATCGGAGAACCAATGACTAGAGCAAGGACAAAGAAGATGAATGATAGACTACAACTTTTGATTGAAGAAATCCATGGGAAATAGTCTACATGCCAAGAACTAAGGACGATGAATTTCCTAAGCATTGATGAAGAGGAATTACAAGTTCAAAAAGGCAAAGAGGTGCTATTTATTCAAAGGACCACTACAATATACGCAACACGTTTCCAACAACACCAGCAACACGCGCCTACCCGAAGCTTGGTGGGGCCCACGTGCTAGTCCATGCAGCTGTCAGCGCATCGCGTCATCATGCCCCGTTAGTGCGCCTCGTCATTCGCCATCTCCAAAACCTACTAGTTTTACCTTTTAAACTATTTTAATATATTCTCTTAGAGGATAATGGTGGGTTAAAATATTAGTTGAGAATGGTGGGTTAGAATGTTAGTGGAGAATGATAGTTAGAATATTTTAATATATTTACTTAGTTGAGAATGATAGGTTATAATATTTTAATATATTTCATTAGTGGGGAATTACCTCTAAAAGGGCTTAGAGGCTTCATTTGTAAGGGACTTGATTTTTTTTTTTGAAGAATACAACTTGTGAGTTTATCTTCGTGAGGTTCTCCTTTCTTTATTTTCTTTGGAAGAATTTGGTCTTTTCAAGCATCCATCTTGAAGATCAAGCTTTGATAGCTTTGGTTCAACTAACCCATTTGGTTAGGGTCAAGCTACTCTTCTTGATAACTTTGGTTCAACCAACAAGTTTGGTTTGGGTCAAGTTACTCCTTTTTTGATTCGTAAGACAATCCGCCGTCAATCCGCATTTGTTGTTGGGTCTAAGGTTAGTTAATATCCTAGGTTCACATCAGTTATAACCTGCAACATTAGGCACCACAAATGGGAAACTAAGAAAGCAGGACCACTGCATCATCAACTCATAAATAGAGGATGAATACAAGACTGAACTTGAAGAAAATGTACAAATTGCATACCTTAATCCCCAAAAGATAAAGCCCAAGTCTCAACAAAAAAGTACAGAATTTTTATTAATAGCAAAAACTGTTCCTAATTGTAAACATACATATATTGCTCAAAAAATTGTCAATGAAGAAAAATAAAATGGCATCCTAAAAGTGGATCTTCATTCTGAAAAATTAGATATTCAAGAAAACAGGGGAGAATTCTTTGGCTTGTGTGAGCACTCCACTGTTAGATAGGACTAAGATAGTTGGCAAATCTACCTGTTTTTAAAATCGCAAAAGATATTAAAAGATTTATAACCTGCGATTGGCGTCTGATGAGGTGCGAACACGAGGCGACTGGTGTCTGGCGAGGTGAGGCGACTGGCGTCTGGCTAGGCGAGGCGATCGGCGTCCAAGCGAGAATAGAACACGAACGAGAGAGGAAGAACAGAGAGGCGCAACTAATATGATTTGAAGCAGAAGCCCTCGTCGCCTCGATGTCATGTCGGTTCTGGTCAATTCTCATCACCAAGACCCGCAACCCAAATCACAAATTAAAGTAATACCCGGAACCGAACCAAATAGCTTTTTGGGAACCATGAACTGGAACCGATTGTCGGTTCCGGTTCGGTTCTCAGTTCTAGTCAGTTCTTGCCCACCCCTACAAAGAGCCAAACAGTGGGAGCGGTCGACCAGGGTGTGACAGTTGTTGATCAGATATATTACAAATTGGTTCAGTTTTTGAAACAGTGAAGAGCGGTCGATCGGGATGAAGGGCAGTTGACCGAAAATTGACAGAGTCGAAATGGATTTCCTGAGTTGCACTAGAGTAGTCGACAAGAGCAGATATAGGTCGACTGATGTGGATGATTAAAGTGAAGGGTGGTGTGGATGATTAAAGCGAAGGGTGGTGTGGATGATTAAAGCGAAGGGTGGTCGACTAGATGCATAACAGTAACATGCAACAACTAAGAAGCGGTTGACCAAAATGTTGTAGTGGTTGACCACTGAATAATTTTTTTTTATAAAAAGAAGCACTCTAAATTGAAGACACAAGAAAGAGAAACCATAGGGAATCGCTGCCAAATTTATTCTAGATATTTCTCTTCATAGTTAACTTAAGTGTTTAACCTAACTTTCTCATTTCCAAACTTGAGAGTTTTATTTAGAGAGCTTAGGCCTTAGAGTTTTGTTTGTAATACTTAGGATCTCATTGTACTTAACCGACGATCAAGGGTGACGCCCTATAACAATCAAGAGAGAAAAGGGTGACACCCTGGAATATTTTGTAAAAGTTTGATTGATGCACGTGAAGTTCAATCAATTATAACTGGGGAGGTTATATGTAAATCCCCGTTTATTTAAAATATTTTTTTTTACAAAATCATTTTCTTATATCTTCAACATGTATCATGTAAAATAAACAACTTCAATTTGCAGAAAACACATCAAGCGTAAATTTAGCAGAATAGAAATTAAAATTTTCAAAACATAGTTTAAGTTCTTCCATAAAAGTCTATCTACAAAAGTCAACATTTATAGATCGTTTACAACTTTTCAAAACGAGGTCATACTAATACCAAAATGTCAAAATACCAACACCCGGTGAGCCACAACCATCAGGTCAAATCGGGTGATAACCCAAGAGATCATCCTGGAACACCTCCTCCTCGATTTGTACGCCACTATCATAAAAAACGTCACTTACATCACGGGAAAAAACAATGAGCTTAAAGCCCAACAAGAATCAAAATGAAATGCAATGCAAATGTTATACATGATCATACAATGCATTAAAGAAAGGAGCCGTATCCCTTATGGAAGCCAAGTGATCTTACAGAGTATCAACAAGAAATAACAAGAAATAACAGGGGATTTAAGCATAAAACCTACAGAGCAATGTGATGATCTACGCACTGAGCAACTATCATATAACAATTTAGAGAACTAACACACAATTCATCAACAGAAAAGTCACTAACAGGTTCATCCAATAGAGAATTCACAAACAGAGAACAGAAATTAACTGGCCAGATATTACCCAATCCTTACCATTTTGAAGAAGACCATACACGGACAGCTCCTTCACTCCGGCTTCCAATAGGACAGCAACTCACTGTAGCATCTCATGGACGAAGCTCCAGCTCTCTCTCGTTCAGCTCTGTTCCAGATTACCCAGCTCCCTCTCCAGAGAGCTCCATCACAGCCGAGAGAAAATCTTCACCATTTCTGCAATTTCCTCATTGCCTATCCTATTTAAACACAAAATGCTAAATTTGAAATGCAAAACTGTGTTTATCCCACGATATCAGCGATGGGAGCTGATACTTCGGCCACAACTGAGCTGCAAGTTGTCGAGGACCAGTGGACCGGAGGAACTGAACTGCGAGCAACCCGAACCAGTAGCTGCCTAGCCGAACTGGAGCTCCCCTGCTTTCACGAACCCATTGCCGATCACACCCATTCAAAGTCCGGTCAACAGAAAATGGAAGAGGAGGAAGAGATAGGCCAACATACCCCAAACATTGCCGAAAAAACCACACTGCAGGAACCCCGAACTCGCAGATCCGAGCCCTAGCCAATCGATCGCCGATCTCGTTCCCGATCGCACCGCGTTGCCGCTAACGCCGAGCATGCCTGGAGTCGCACACTGCCGCTCGCCCTTCGTCGCAATCCCAATCGTTGTTCGCCATCGTCCAGCGAGTCCCCTCTGATCTCGTCCCTCATCTCTCTCTTTCTCCCTCTTTTCTCATTTGTCTAACTCCTATTCGCAGAATGGCCTTCGACCATTCTGCTTATTTCTACGCTGGACCGGTTCTTGCTGAACCGGTTTAGTTTTTACACTTAACAATTACATTTGATTAATTAAATTAGATCCAAATTAATCCAATCTAATCTCATTCAAATTTAATCTTTCACTAATTCTTCCCCTAATTTAAAATGAGTCTAATTAATCCCAATAATCTCAAATAAAGTCCTAAATATAAAACAATTAAATTAATCACAAACATTATCATTTTAATTTCATTAAATTACTATTTATTTTAATTACAGTAAATTCCTATACTTTAAATCTAACGAATACATCTTCTAATATTCTGATGATTAAAAATATCGAGATGTTACATTCAGTGTGTTGGAGATACGTGGAAACGTCAAAGGAATAGAGACGTGTGCAGGAGGAAGAAAAGTCGAAGAGGGAATTGAAAATGGAGAGAGAACGTCAGATTTAAAATGGGTTTCTTGGTCAGTTTTGACCTTTCAGACGAGAGGAAGCATCCGCGTCTCGTCCGCATTCGTCCGAATGGCCGTTTCAGATGAAAATAAGCGTCCTCATCATTTGTCTGCGTCGTTCGCAGCAATTTGGACAGATTCAAAATCGTTGTGTCCGCAATCGTCCGTACTCGTCCGAATCATTCGTCTGTGGCGTCCGAAACTGTCTAGGAATTGGACAGAGTCAAATTCTTCCTATCCGCATCCGTCCGGACCCATCCGAAAGACTTGGACGGGAAACCTCGTCCCGATGTTGTCCCAAAGTGTTTGGGAAAGCGAAATCCCATCTGCGTGTTGTCCACATACGTCCGAATTCTTCAGGTTATACAATTTTCATTAAATTTGCACACTTTTTATTTCCCAATATCAACCCCATATTTTCGTAACACAATTAAATGCGTACCGTCACGCGACATGATATCTATTAATTATCCAAACTTAAATACATCAATTAAATGGAGAAATATTCTTGGGGTATTACATTATAGGTTAAGGATATTCAAGGGAGGAACCTTGAAGCGCAGCTATAAGTGTGCTTGTCGAACTGCGTTAACAAATGTATTTACATCTCTCTTCCCTTAAAAAAAAAAAAATCGTTAGGCGTATATTGGTCCTACACTCTCATGGGTCAAAGGAGAAGTTACAAAAAATAAATTCTTTACTTAAATATTTTAACCCGATAATATAATACCTATCGTTTATCGACTCAATTCTGAAAATCAGTAAATATAAACAATTTGATATAGGTTGGAAATAGGCCAATTGAAATATTTATCGTTCTTTAGTATAGCAAACAACAAATTTTTCGGCAAGTTTTCTCAGTGTATCGAAAACATATCTTGCTTAAAGTATATTGATTTCTCAACAAACAGTTAACTAGAAAGTTTGCATTTTGATACTAAAATCGATTTTGAACATCTTAGTATTTCTAAAATTTGTTTTTCAACGAATTTCTTTAGTGAATCAGAAACATGTTTAACTTAAAGTATATTAATTTTTTAACAAATAAATAACTAAAAATCTTACATTTTGATAACAAAATCAATTTCAAATAAGTTAACTAAAAATTTTTCATTTTGAAAATTTTTTTTGTTTTAAATATTTTTTTTAATATATTAACGATGATATTTGGGTCATTTATTTTTCATAATTGAGTATTTTATTTATAATTAAAAATTATTTTAATTTATTATTGTCATTGATTTCATAATTAATTAGTTATTTTATTAATTTTATTACTAATAAATAATAAATATGTTTCAAATGTTACGTACGAGACACGAGTTACACGGTTAGAATCAGCCGACACAACTCTCGATCGATCTTTCACCGTAGATTTCTTGGAATCTTCCATCTCTGTTTTTATTCTAATCCGTTCGATTAGAACCTTTCAATTCTGTCGATAAAAGGCCAACTCATTCCTTCATCCGCTGCTATCCAACGCAATTCCAAACGACCAAACCAGGACGTGGTAGGAGAGAGAAGATAGAGAGAAGAACATGGCGGCAACAGTGACTCCTTGGGGAAAGCCCGGAGCTTGGGCTCTCGATTCTGAAGAACACGAAGCCGAACTTCTTGCAGGGCATCAATCTGAAAAGAACACCCACCCGGCCGCTGATTTTCCTTCTCTGGCTGCTGCCGCCGCTACCAAACCAAAGAAGAAGAAAGGCCAGACCATCTCCTTAGGCGAGTTTAATACCTATGGGGGTATCAAACCTCCTGCTGTTTCCAACCAACCTAAGGGTCTCAGCCATGAGGATATCCTGATTCTCCCCACTGGCCCACGCGAGCGAACTGCTGAGGAGCTGGACCGGACTCGGCTTGGCGGCGGATTCAGGAATTACGGCTCAAATGGTTCATATGATCGGAGTAATAGACACTCCAATGAAGATGATTCGTCTAATTCGAGGTGGGGTTCGTCTAGGGTTTCTGATGAGACAAAGAGGAACGGTGGTTTTGGAAAGGAGTATGTGAGGGACGCGGCTCCATCTAGGGCGGATGAGATTGATAACTGGGCGGCAGGGAAAAAGCCGATTGTGAGCGACGGATTTGAGAAGAGGGATAGAGGATGGTTTTCTGATTCCCGGTCCTCTAAAGCAGACGATTCAGATAGTTGGGTTTCCAATAAGACCTTTGTACCTTCCGAAACTCGGAGATTCAATAGTAATGGGAGTTTTGATAAAGAACGGAGAGGGGGGTTCACCTCGAATGGTACTGGTGTTGATTCAGATAAGTGGGGGAAGAAGGAGGAGGGTATTAGTCGAAGCATAGGTGAGAGACCAAAGCTTAATTTGCAGCCTCGTACTGCCCCTATAAGCAATGATGGGAAGCAGGAGGCGCCAGAGATTATTGCAAAGCCTAAGGGTTCAAATCCTTTTGGAGAGGCAAGACCAAGGGAGGAGGTTTTGGCTGAAAAGGGACAAGATTGGAAGAAGATTGATGAGAAACTTGAGTTGGTGAAGAATAAGATTAAGGATAAGGAGAATGTGGAAAAGCCTGATGGAAATTCTCATGGGAAAAGAAGCTTTGGAATTGGGAATGGCAGGGATTCTGAAGATCGGGCTGAGAGGTCCTGGAGAAAGCCTGATTCGGTAGAGACTCATCCCGAAAGGTAGTTCATTCAGTGATGTGAATCATCATGCTGTAAATTGTGAAAGTGAGAATACTCTGTTTACTGCTGCTATATTTTATTTAATAGTGTCATGGGATTTCTAAGTATATTGATTGAGTGTTCTTGCAATGCCTGTGATGGAAGGTTTTTGAGCTTTTCTCATGTTTTAAGGAAATAATTTTTTTGTAAGAATGATCCATCCTTTATATCTTTGGCAATCTGATTGTCTTTGACTCAGTGAAATATCTTTTTATCCTATGCTTTTTTGATATTCGAAGGTAAACAGTGTCAGTATGTTCCATCTATCCTTTCAAGAAGTTTGAGATTATAGGCCGAAAAAAATGTTCTTAGGACATCTACAGTTGTTTTTCAATTCAAAATTCGTAACCATCTGTAGCCAAAAAATGTCTGTTTTTCAAACTACTGTATTGAATTTCGGCCTTTCTCCGAACTAGTATTCAAACATTTGGGAATCCACTTGATGGTTGCGGTACTCCATTCGAGAAGCTCAAGAAGAATGAAGCATCAATATTTTGTCTATAAATCCAACTCTTGCATTACTCTTATAGTTAGCTGCTTTAATACTAACACCTTACTGAGATTGACCTGCAATTTTCTCCTAGCTTTTTTGACTATGAGCAGATGATTCTTGCATTATGATGTTATCTGAAGTCAAGAATTGCTTTTGTATGAGAGATGTTAAATCCATTTTTCCTCTTTTCATCTATTACTGTCAAGGCCTTTTCTTCTTCCTTGTCAGGATCTTAGCAATCTGTGAGGTGTTACAGCTCTCTCTCTCTCTCTCTATCCCTATCTCTCTCTCATAGTAGAATTACCATTTGCATTAGGCTTATTCCAATCTATCCTTGAGTCATAGCTGTGTGATTACTGATGGTTTTCTTTTTTGTGTGAAGAGCCGATACTAATGAAGATGGAGCTGGAGAGAAAGATTGAAGAAGGTATAGCGAGCAGATGTGCATTTTTTGCAATCCCCAAAACGAGTGTACTATTGGATGATGCCATTTCTATTATTAATTTTGAGGTATTGGTGTGACTATGATTATCATGGAAGAGCATTAGCAACAGAGAGAGAGGACAATTTTGTAGGATATAGCTATAACTCTGTTTGTGTTATTTTCCAACTCTTTCAAAGTGTACGTCGTTTGGTCTTGTTGGATTATCTTCTTTACTAATTATGGTCTGCTCTACTTCTCGTCCTCAACTACAACCTACAGACCAGCAGTCTGCTTTTGCCTTCATAATTAGTAAAATAATGACCCATGAGGATTTAAAGTACTTTATGAAAATCATTCTCTCTGTCTCTGACACATGCCTCCTGCCTTCGAAGATTCTCCTTCCAGACGCCGGGGAGTTGCAGGCTGGACGTGTTTGCTCCAAAGTTCGTGTTTCTCCATGGATGCAACTCGTGGATCGAAATCAAGAGTCGGCATTCTTTGTTCTGTGTGAACGCCTTCTTCCTCTGCTTCTATAATTGTTATATTTCTTGGTTTCAGTTTTGTTTTTGTAAAATATGAATTATTTTCGAACAATAACTAGAAGATGGCTCAACTGTCATGGGAAATACGTCATATTTTTAGGTCTGCTCTGGTTGTGCCTTGGGTGACGAGCGAAGCTTCAATGGTCTTGAAAGGATTTCTTACTTTATTTTGTGCGGAGTTAGGAATGAATAAAAGGTTTATTATGTCAGAAAGGTCCATTGATTCACATCCATTGATTCAAGCGACGCAAAGTCATTGCTGTTTCAAGTTCTGATTTTTTGGGTTAGGTAGAGAAGGGATGTTGTGGAGGTGGGGGATCAATCTGTCATTGGTTGCTCTCCTCTTTTCGCCATTGTTCTCCCTTCTCCTTCTCTCCCTCTGCGTCAATGAAGTCAGGAACACTTCCTCATGCTTTGGCATCGTCGACTCGTACCTGGAAAACATCGCGACTCTCAACCCGACGCTTGGCGGCGTGCTGGAGGTGAATCCGCACGCCATTGCCGAAGCAGACAGCGGATAAAGAGAGGGATGAGGCGTATCCGGCCGTAGACGGTTGAAAGAGCTTCATGGCACTCCGCTCCTTCTCAAGGACAACATTGCCACGATGGACAAGCTCAACACCACCGCCGCCTCCTTCGCTCTGCTTGGCTCTTTGGTGCTTTGTGATGCGACGGTGGTCCGGAGACTGAGGGAGGCTGGGGCTGTCATTCTGGGCAAAGCTACTCTCACTGAATGGTATGGGACTCGTTCTGTCGCTATTCCCAGTGGTTGGTCCGCCAGAGGGGGACCAGGCATGGTTTGTAAATCATTCTTTCATTCTAAAACAAGAAAACACCAATGGAGACTGAATCACACTCTATTTTACTCTTCAATGACAGAAATAATTAATTTGGGGTTTGAAAATCTTGCTCCAACTTATCATCAACTATGAAGTTTAATGTGCTTATTGTGCAGAATCCTTCAACCGACAGTCGGTCTCACCAGCTGAGCCGGTGTTAATTCCAGTTTCCCCTTGCCAGGACACTATTGGTCTATCCGTTTTGTTAGAGATCCAAAGATGACTTGGAAAAAAAAAAAAGTACACTAAGTGACACAACATATTTATATAAAAAAATTCTTTCGGAAAAAAAATCATGAGTAGAAGAATAAGTTTACTATAAAAATCAAAATACAACCGGTAGTTTTGCGACTCTAACTTACATCAATTTATAGAGAAAACAAAATCTTAAATGAAATTTACAATGCGGGCCTTTCTGCTCAACCTAGTAGAATTCAGGTCACATTGAAATCTAACAATCTCTACCTTGACATGAATTCTATTAAAGAGATTCATAGCGCATGCTCGTCAGCCCGACCCAACAAAACGAATTCAAAATCTTGAATTCTGACAATCTGATGTGAACCTAGGGTATGAACAAACCCTAGACCCAACAACAAATGCGGAAAGACAACGGATCGTCGTACGAACCAAGAAATGAGTAACTTGACCCAAACAAAACTTGTTGGTTGAACCAAAATTATCAAGAAGAGTAGCTTGACCCTAACCAATTGAGTTGGTTGAACCAAAGCTATCAAAGCTTGATCTTCAAGATAGATGCTTGAAAAGACCAAGTTCTTCCAAAGAAGATAAAGAAAGGAGAACCTCACAAAGAGAAACTCACAAGTTGTATTCTTCCAAAAAATCAAGTCCCTTACAAATGGAATTTCTAAGCCTTTATATAGGCAATTCTCCAATAAGAAAATATATTAAAATATTCTAACTACCATTCTCCACTAACATTCTAACCCATCATTCTCAACTAATATTCTAACCCACCATTCTTCACTAAGAAAATATATTAAAATACTTTAAAAGGTAAAACTAGTGGGTTTTGGTGGAGTTGGCAAATAACGAGGCGCGCTGACGGGGCATGATGACGTGATACGCTGACGGCCACACGGACTAGCACGTTGGCCCCACCAAGCTTCGAGTAGGTGCGTGTTGCTAGTGTTGTTGGGAATGTGCTACGTATACTGCAGTGGTCTTTTCAATAAGTAACATATCTTTGCCTTTTTGGACTCGTAATTCCTCTTCGTCAATGCTCAACAAATTCACCATCCTTGGCTCTTGGCATGTAGACTCTTTCCTATGGATTTCTTCAATCAAAAGTTGAAGTCCCTCATTCATCTTCCTTCTCTTTGCTCTAGTCATTGGTCCTTCGATGTTTTGCAAAGAATCTTGGCCTTGGGTCGCGACTTGGTTCTTTATTGGCTCTCGGATCATATCACAATCTCCATCTCAAAACGAATTCTGATGCAAAGAACCAATTTTTAAATCTTCGAATTTTCTTCTTCCATGCCCTTAAAGAAAATCTGCAATGAGGTCCCATTTGCATGTCTAAAAGAAATATACATATCACCTATATAAAAGTCTTCAAGGGTAAATTCAACAAGCTCACCAGGTTTAAAAACACTTAAACTACGATGATGACATCTTCAAATCCTACAAAGAATCATTCAAGTCTATGTGTATAGATCTCGCCACTTGACTTGTCATTTCAAAACTGTCTTTCAAAATCTTTTAAAATTTTACTATCGTTATCTTATCATAACTAGCGGTCTTTGCCGCTTCCATTTACCGCCAGCAAATTCGCTATTGTATTTGACATTATCAAGAGTGTCAATTGATATTAGATTTAGTCTAATATTTGGAATATGTCTGACATCTCTGAGCACCAACTCAAGGTCTGTGTTGGTCTGGATACATATGTCACTTTTTCCAATTATTTGGGATATGTGATTATTTCCCATTTTAACGATGCCAAAATCGCCACTGGTGTAAGATGTAAAATGTTTTACCTTTAAGGTAACATGATAAGATGCACCAGAGTCACACACCTAATATGATTCATGAGTCATGAGGTTGACAACATCTTCACATATATTTACATCTTCACCATCATAGACAGTTGCAGTTGTACTCTTCATCTCCACTTTGACACTCTATGTGCCTTGTTTCTTTTTCAGCTTCTAGCAATCTTTTTTCATGTGGCTCATTTTGCCACAATGATAGCACTTGATGCTCCTTTTACTTCTTGATTTTGATCTTCTTGATGTGATGGCTCCAGAAGTCCCTTATTCATTTGATCTCCCTCTCATTACAGACAAGGTCTCTAAGAAATAGTGCTATTTGTTCTTCTGTCTACTTTCTTCTTCAAGAAAGGCAAATGCAATATTAGTGAATGCTAATGTTGACTTTGCAGCACCATTGGCCAACTTTTTAATGACATGATCATAAGAATCAGACAAACTTTGAAGTAAAAGTTCTACACGTTCATTTTCGTCAATTTTGTGCTCCATTGCTGTAAGTTGAGAAAATAACGTTTTGAGAGTATTGATGTGGTTTGTCACCGATGTCGACTCTGACATCCGAAGAGTATATAATTTTTTTTTCAAAAAAATTTTAGTATGCAACGATTTTGCCTCATATAATTTTATCAACGTATCTCAGATTTGCTTGATAGTTGTCATTTTTGAGATACTTGAAAAAATTATATCTGTTAGAGCAAGATGCAAAATGGCAATAACATCCCCTTTTGCTTTGATTCATTTTTCGTGTTCAACGGTTGACGGTCTGTTGTTGATGGCCATAACACAACCATCTTTCCGCAATAATGCCTTCATTTTTAATTTTTACAATAAGAAATTATTACCGTTGAATTTCTCGATTTCAATTCTTCTCACCATAATAACCAAGCTTGTAATGACTCAAATTTTCGTAAATCCTTTAAAACGCGTTAAAATTTGAAATTTTGCTAAGGCATTTGAAATCTCTTTTAAAACAGTTATCAGAGTGCGACGCTAAACCGGATCGCTACTGACCTTTCGTTAAACTCGTTATGAAAACCAATTAATAAAATGCGGAAGCATATGAAATCATTTATTATAAAACGTTGCGGAAGTGTAAATAATTTACTGAAAGAAACTTAATAAAAGGAACTAAACAATTAAGATACTACATTTAATAAAACTTCATTTAATTACAACCGTTCATTGTTTTACTCTTCTAGCCTGGCCAACCACAAATCTCGCTCGTGCAAATCCTTCATCCCTGCTTTAGATTTGTTCGTCGTTCCTCGTTTATGAACCTTTTATTATCTGTTCGTCGTTGTACCTACACTACAAGTAATACGTGAGCCTAATGGCCCAGTAAGGAAAATGGTTTAATGCAACGTGAATGTCGCTCTTTAGTCCATTTTGAAATGAGGGCCACCCAAACCAATTCTTTGATGAAGTCCTTTACCAGTTTATTACTTTACTTTATTTTCATTCATTCATTCGTTACTCGTACATCGAGCGGGAGATTAGAGAGGTCTTAGGGGATGGAATAGTTGATCGGACCTAACTCTTTACTTGAAACTAAGTCCCCGTTCCCGTCAAGGTAGGGGGCTTCGCCTAGCCACAGACTAGATCCGCTACCCATCAGCCCCCAACTCTCCATTTCCTTCATTTTCTTAACATTTTACCTCACTTATGCATGTTTGCGTACCACCACCAAGGTGGCACTTCCTATGCTTTCTATTAACGTGATGTCTGACCATACGTTCTCAACCTAACATGATGCATGATGCATGATGCTTCACAACATAACATTAATAATTGAAGTGCACATTGAAATAAAGTAACTGTAATTGAAAGCGCATATAAAAGAATAGCAGTAATTGAAAGCAACCGTAATTGAAATTGCGCATAAAATAATATAACAGTAATTAAATGCTCACATAAGGAAATAAAACAACGGACATACTCAATAAGAGGATGAAGAGAAATATACATTGAATTGAAACATGGAAAGCATGCTCGAATCAATGGAACACAATAGAAATCGAAATAGAATCGGAAGGCACCATTAATTATCATGCAAATTATCCTAGTAAATCTCCTAGTCCATTTACATGCTTCATATATTTATTATTCTAGGTGATTTAAATATGATTTTATTCTAGTTCGTTGGTTAAACATACTAATCACAAGTTTGTTACATGGCATATCTTAATTAATTGTCATGCGAATATTAATGTAATTTAATTACATGCTCGACTAATTCATTATCATGCTCAAGGTTTAACAACTAATTAACTATCATGCTTATTTACATGCTTAGATTAGCTAATTGGTCAACATGCTCAATTGATTCAATTAACTAAATTGATTAGCAATTAATTCAATTGATTAACAATTAACTAAATTGATTACATGCTCAAGTTATAAGATTAAGTAAACATGCTTGAGTCAAATGAATTACTTTAGTTAAGTTAACGTGCTCTCTAGATGATCAAACATACTTGCATAATTTGACATGCTCAGGAAGTGGTTAGCAACAATTAATTAGTTAAGCAACCTGATTAACATGCTCGGTTTTTAATTCTAATTCAGTTACTTGCTCTAATCAGATTATCATGCTCAAGTTAACAATTTAGTTAAGCTAATTAACATGCTCATACAATACTAATTAACATTTAAACATGTTGGTTAATTTACATACTTAGCCAATTAACTAGTTTGGTTGACATGCTCAATTGATTACAATTTCTACGTTGATCAGCAAATAAACATGCTAGAATTAGAGAAGTCAAACAACTAATTGATTTACATGCTCAGAAAATTATAAATACAAATTAAGTAGTTTACATGCTTTGATTTCACAATTAATTAGTTCGCATGCTTAGATTAATCAATCGATTAGTTAGACTACGATAAACTAATTAACCTGCTCCAGACTCTATTTAATTAGCAACATGCTCAACTATATATAACAAAACAATATATATATATGCATTGAATGAAGGAAATGACAATTGATAATTAATACGGGGAATAATTAAACTAAATAGCAAGTAAAACTATAAATTGAAGGTAGCAGAATATCACAGCAAGTAGTTCGTTCTTTCCTTACACCTTCAGTAAGCATTCATCACTTCTAAACATCTCATTTATCTAAGCATTCACTAAACATTTTCATTCCTATAATTGCAGTAAATAAATTACAGGAACTAAAGAAACTAACGGCAGAACCAAGAATATTGCAGTAAATAAACTATAAGAAACTAAGAAAACTAACAGAAGTAAAATCACCCAAGAATAAACTTAACTCACGCACACACTTGCGGTGTAGGGCCTCCACATGGCCAAGACACCTTATTTCCTTACCTCACATCTTTATCCCGGTTGGTACTTAATCGCTATCATTCTTCTCCTTTTATACCTTCAAAATTAGAAACATTTACTTATTGATAATAATCCCTCCAACAAACATTTACAGAGTTCCAAAAACCGCAAGAAGGTATAGATCTGCAACCACACTAAATCCGACATATTCGTACTCCAGGCATTAACCAACCATCATTCTTTATCCAACATTAGATTAACAGCCTAAATGGGTTAATAACTTATCTCCAACACAATAACAAAACAACAGGCCAATACTCTTAACAGAACACCCCCAACCAACCAATAACAGGGAAATCCATTTTTCAGCACCTAAATCGCCAAAGACTAACACAACAGAGACTAATTTTCCAACAACAGTGTATTTATCCACTTATTGACCAATAATATAGCAGTAAACGGAAGGGGACAGAGAGCAACAACCAAAATCATCAAGACAAAGAAGGAATCTTACCATCAGAAGCTCGCGGCCAACCTTCAGAGTTTTCCAGCTCTGCCTCCAACACTCCCTCAGTTTCTTCTCCTTTCTCCAGAAGCTCAGCACGCTCGAGGGACTCCACTCTCACAGCTCTGTTTCCAGAGAGTTCTCCCCCCCATCACCAGAGCACTTACACGCTCTCTGCATCCCTCTCTTCTCGGTCTCCAAATTCTAACACTGAAGGGAGGATTACTCTCTACCAAAAATAAAGGGCAGAGTGTACAAGCTCCCTCACGCACGACAATCCATGCCTTCATTTTGCCCACCAATTTCCAGCTTTTTGGGAGGATGTTCCCCACACCAACACTGTAACACCTCGACTTTTTATTGGAATTTAATAAGTATAATTAGCGTATAATTTGGGGATTTTGGATTAAGTTGGAGGTGTTACTAAGGACGTATTCATAACACTTTAAATTATGGGAAATTAAGGTAATTAGAATAAATATTAATTTATAAAATAAATCATTATGTGGGATAAATTTTATTACTGGGGATTAACTATGTGAGAGATTAATTAAAATCAAAATGTAGAGTTATTATTAAATTTAGACTTAAATGTAGAATTAAATAAATTAGAATAAAAGGAAAATTATTTGAAAACTTGGAGAGTTGAACCGGCTCAGCAAAGAACCGGTTCAGTGTATTGTGTGTGGGTCCGGTTCAATAAGTAGTTGAGGAGAAGAGAAATTTGTTCGGCCATTTTGTGATTTCAAAAGAGAAATGAGAGAAAGAGGGAGAGGGGCTGAAGAAATGGGAAAAAGAAAGAGAGAGAGAGAGAGAGAGAGAGAGAGAGCCGAAAGGCGGGAGGCGAGAGAGAGCTTCAGTGAGTGAGAATGGGATTTTTGAGGATCGACTCTGGCAACGAACGACGACGTGAGATGAAGTCCGAACGAGGGTGACCGCAGGCTTGAAAGGGGTTCTCTCGCGGTGTAGCGACGTTCAGATGACCGGAGTCAAGTTGGGATGGATGTTCATTTTGGTTATGTTATGTAAAGTGTAGATGTTATTTTGGAAATCTGTGGAGATAATGAAATGTTGTCAAATTGTGGGGTTATTTTATGATGGTTAACTGTGGAAATGTAGAAAGTTGTACTATGTTTTAATTTCTACTTCTTGGTATACATGAGATGAAGAAACGAAATGAATAGAAAAGTTATGTTACGATAGTAACGCATAATTAAAGGACAGATTGGTTGTGAGCATGCTCTGTTGTTTTGGATTGAGTCATTTATTGGATAAACGTATGTTAGTAATTGAATTAGTTTAGTGAGATATGTTAAGTTTCGTTTTAACGAGTTCCTAGAATTTCTAAGGATTTAGAATAGGAAAGAGACGCTATGTTTATACATTGATTAATCGACTAGATTAATAATAAATGTTTTAAATTGTGAAGGTATCGGAAGGAAAAAAAAGAATAACGACTAAGTGCTAGCACACGATAAAGAATTGAGGTAAGAAATTTGGGTGTGTCTTGGCCATTTGGAGGCCCTACACCACAAGTATGTGTGCGTGAGTAGTGTCGGTTGCCCTTGAATGATTTACTGTCATTGAACTTCCTTTGTTGATAGTGTTAGTTGATTTCCCTTTACTAGTGCTTTACTTGAATGGTGTTTCATTGTTGTTAATAATGTAGAATTGTTAGTACCCTCTAGATTTATTGTTAGTTCTGTTCCTCTCTTGTCAACTCTGATGTTTCCTTTATTGTTAATTTGATTATTAATGCTTCACTTTGATGGTTGTGACGAATGCTTAACGTTTGAATGAGATAAGGATAGAACGATAAGTGTAGTAGAATGATGAGCATGTGAATGATGAGAAGCATGAATGAGTCGAATGAATCAATAGTTCCTTTAATTGTTATGTTCCTTGCGTTTACTTACTGTCCAGTTTAAATCTCTTTCCCTGCGTAAATTATAAATTGTTATTCTTTCATCAATGTATATATTGCTCTTGTGATTCTTATTGATCCATGTATATATTGATCTTGCCATTGCTAGCATGTTTAATTAAATCGCAATCACTTGCATGTTAAATTAACTAGTACGTTAACTTAACTAGACATGAAGCGTGTTTAATTGACAATCAACTAGAATCCTTCGCACATTTATTAACTAAGTTTCACCATGCTTAAGTAACTCGTTAATTATAACAAAGCATGTTTAGTTGATTTGTAGCATGTTGATTAACTAGAATATTAAATGAAATCCTTTCTTGAGCATGTAATCATCTTGAGTATATAATTAACTAGGGAATCAACTAGACTTAAGAACTAGATTATTTATTTTATCTTCTTGAACATGCAATTTAATTAGGACAACCAATTAAAATGATATTTCTACTTGAACATGTAAAAACTAGCATATTAATTAATATCATGTGTCGACTTCTAATTCATTTATGGCTGTGTTCTATAAATCCAAGCATGCTACAATTCATTGTATACTATTTAGATATGTGCGCTTAAATTCCATATTGCTTCCATTATTCGTTGTTTAATTTCCTTAATGTTCGTTGCTTAATTCCCTTTTGATGTTCGCTGCTTTCAATTCGAGTTTATAATAGTTCCCTGTTATGCACATTCAATTATATTTGTTGTACGCTTTCAATTCCCGTTATTTAATTTCTGTTATTGTAACGTCCACTGGTGCTCCCAGTACGATATTGTCCGCTTTGGGCTGAAGCCGCACGGTTTTGTTCTTGGGGTTAGCCCAAAACGCGTTATACTAAGTAGGGAGGGGATCCATGCTTATAAACCATGCATTTTCTACTCTCTCAAGCAATGTGGGATTGTGCTCCCCTGATATGGGCCGGACCCACACCTGGGCCTTTCCCGCCCTTTTGGTTTATAAGCATGGATCCCCTCCCTACTTAGTACAACGCGTTTTGAGCTAACCCCAAGAACAAAACCATGCGGCTTCGGCCCAAAGCGGCCAATATTGTACTAGGAGCACCAGGGGACGTTACAATTATTTACTTTCTTTATATATGTAATTTAATTTAATGTAGTTATAAGTATCATGCATCATGCTAGGTTGAGAATGTATGGTCATGCATCATGTTAATAGAAACCTGTAGGGAGTGCCACTTTGGGGTGGTACTCACATATGCATGAGTGAGGAAAATGAAATGAACGACGATGAAATATGAGAGGTTGAAGGGCGGATGGGTAGTTTGGATCTAGCCTACATAAGGTTAGAAGTTGGTCGACTATTCCATCTAGTACGTGTTCCTTCAACTTTCAACTCGATGTACGAGTAATGAACGAATGAATGAAACGTAATGAAAAGATTGGTTTGGGGCGGACCCATTCCAAGTGAACTAAAGAGAGGCATGTCATATGCATTTTCCCTTTTCCTTATTAAGCCTTTGGGCTTACAGTTTACTTATGGTGTAGGTACTTATGTATGTACGAGAAGAACGATGAATATAACACAAAGCAGTCGATGAAAGGTTTACACGGGCAGATCTTGTAGCTGGTCAGGCTAAAGACGAGTAAAGAGTTTTGTAAAAGTAGCGATTTACTTAGCGTGTTTTAATTAGAATGTTTTCGCTTCCGCTAATGTTTTAATAAATGATTTTCCTAACGAAGATAATGAATGGATTTTTGACGCTCGGTTTTGGCACTCTGATTTTGAAAGATTTTAGTTATCGTACAAAATTTTTAAATTTTTCGTATTTTAAAAGGTTATGAAAAACCGAGTCGTCACAAACACACTATCGATTTCACCTGGAGAAAGCACCAGTTCGGGCCGAACCGTAAGCTAAACCAACAGGCTGGACCATGGCCTTCGGTCGGTCCAGTACAAACCACCCAAACCGACGCCCCTGCCCCAGGCGAAAATCGCCACTGCCGGTCGTAAATTGGCCCTGCAACACCTCCAATCGACGCCCAACAAAAGAAATGCAAAGGAGGAGGGAAACCATACCTCCAATCGTTATTGGAAAACAAAACCCGCGGAAATCCCAACTCCGAGCCCTAGTTCTCCTCGCGACCCGCCGCTGCTCGCTCGTCGTTCATCTGCTCACCTTCGCGGTCTCCTCCTTCGCCCTCGTCTTCGTTCGTCGCCCCCCTCTCGCCCTCTCGCGTTCTCTCTTCTCCTTTCCCTCTCTCTCTTTCTCTCTTCTGCTCTCTCTTTCGCAAAGAAAGGCCGAAGGCCATTTCTTTGGTCTTTGGCAAGTTCGGGTGTGTGAACCGGTTCATACCTTCCCACACCTCTTCCATAATTTTCTTTAACCTAATTACTAATTTAACCCCCTAACAATTAAATCTTAGTTAATCCAACTTATTTAATCCCCTTACAATTTAACCCCCAATAATTTAGCCCCTATCTATTTTTTTTTATTCAATAAATCCTTAATTTAAACCGATTATAATTAATCTCAAGAAATTCCTTATGTTAAAATCTTACGAATATGTCATTAGTAATACCTCCGATAATTATCCAAACTCCCCTAATCACTTTCCAATTATCCATATGAAATTCCAATATAAAAAGTCGGGGTATTACAAAGCTCTTATACCACTTGTTGGGAAAAATACGAAAATATGAAGAATTGAAATAAACGTTGATAGTATTGATCAAGATAATCTCTAAGAAAGAATACTTTTGACAATCTCCTTAGATAGAATTATCTTTTTAAGTTAGTTCTCATGAAAGACTGAAGGGGTCACAAATGATCCCACTAGATAGAGCTTACTTACACATTACACATTACAATTACATCACTATGAAAAAATAGGATTTATGTGGAAACTCAAATCGAAAAAAAATCACGGGGACTGAATCCATAAAGATTTCATTATGAAAAATAGGATTTACAATATTTTTCTAGAAACCAAATATTCTAGAAAATATTCACTGAGAAAAAAAATATAACTCATAGATTTCTCAATGTGCATAAATGCACCTCACTTATTTTTCCCTCACTATTTCTTTTCTCTCTCTCAAAATAATCATCACTATTTTTCACTCTCTCCTCCTCTTATTCTTCTTCGATTTTGGGGTGCATTACTCTTGCAAAAATCCTCTTTATTTATATTTATAGAAAGAATTCATTCCAAGAAAATAAATGAAGAAATAAAAGAAAGTAGGGTTCGGCCAAAAGAGGAATCCGGCCGAACCGTACTTTTTTTTTTTTTTTTTTTTATTTCTTCATTTATGTTCTCACTGGTCGGTGGGAGGGATCTACACAATGGCTTTTCCCTCTCCACCCTAACTTGCCGGAAACGTACAGCAGATGCCAACTTTATGTTCTTGAACAGATGGGAATGAAATCGTTGGATGAAGGCGGAGTGAACTAACCAGGACACGCAGAAAATACAAAACTCGAAGAACACAGAATTTTAATAATCGTATTAATGATCATACAAACTCTGATTTAGTCAAAGCTGTGAATGACGTTTCTCAATAAAAAGCAGAAACAAGGATCTGAAGCTCATCACAAATGGCTACCATTTCAGCACCAAGCTTGTCCTCGATGTTGCTCTTCATTACCATAACCTTCTTTTCATTTGGGCCTGACGCCAATAATGCCGAAAAATGGCTGAATATTAGAGAAGCTACCATAACCAATCTCCAAGTAGCTTTGCAGCAAAATCAGTTGACTTCGAGGCAACTCGTGGAGTTTTACGTTGGAGAAATCGACAGACTAAACCCAGTTATTAAGGGGATCATAGAGGTTAACCCAGATGCACTCTGTCAAGCTGATAAAGCCGACAGATATCGCAAAGCTTATAGCCATAGAAATCTTAATGGGTTGCATGGAATTCCTATTTTACTCAAAGACAACATCGGAACAAAGGATAAGCTCAACACCACAGCTGGCTCCTTCGCCCTGCTCGGATCAGTATTGCCTCGTGATTCAGGCGTCGTGAAAAAGTTGAGGAAAGCCGGCGCTATCATTCTTGGCAAAGCCAGCTTGAGCGAGTGGGCTAATTTCAGGTCTATCAATGCGCCTAGTGGTTGGAGCGCGAGAGGTGGCCAAGGGAAGGTAATATAACACGTGTCAATTACAATCTCATTAGCAGTTTAATTTCATACAAACATCTTCAAAAAATGCAGAATCCATATGTATTATCAGCTTCTCCGTGTGGATCGAGCAGTGGGCCAGCTATATCGGTGGCGGCAAATATGGTAGCCGTTTCTGTTGGGACCGAGACCGATGGTTCGATAATATGCCCGGCTAGTTTTAACTCTGTGGTTGGGGTTAAACCGACAGTCGGTCTGACAAGTCGAGCAGGTGTGATTCCAGTGTCTCCTAGACAGGATACAATTGGGTATGGATATGAAAATCATTTGAAACTTTCATCTAGTCTTTGATAGGATCAACAAATTACCCTCACTGTGAATGGAGCAGGCCGATCTGCAGGACTGTATCAGACGCTGTTACAGTTCTTGACGCCATTGTAGGGTTGGACTACAAGGATGAAGCAACCAGAGAGGCTTCGAAGTATATTCCAAGGGGAGGATACAGACAATTCCTCAATTATAATGGTCTCGCAGGGAAAAGACTCGGGATAGTGAGAAACCCTTTCTTCAACTCTCTCAATGCTGCAACTTCCAATGCTTTTGAGTATCATTTCCAGACGCTGCAGTAAGAAAATCTCCAAAATCTTTCAAGCTGTTGCTGTCAAATTTTTTGATTAATGCCTTAATCTTGTATTTCATTGTATTGCATTGAAGGAGAAAAGGTGCGATTTTGCTGGATAATTTGGAAATAGAAAACCTTGATGTGATCTTGAACGTAACTGCGAGTGGAGAAGCCGTTGCTTTGCTAGCCGAGTTCAAACTGGCACTGAACAAGTATCTGCAAGAGCTGGTGGTCTCTCCTGTGCGATCCTTGGCAGATGTAATAGCATTCAACGACAAAAACCCAGATTTGGTAATGCACCCAGAAAATCAAAGCCTCTTCATTTCAAAAAATTCACGCCTATCCCGATAAACTAATCTCCAGGGTAGAACTCAACATTATATTCTACATGACTTTTTCTGTGCAGGAACTGCTGAAAACATTTGGGCAAGAAATATTTCTGGCAGCACAGGCCACAGACGGGATTGGCGCACTTGAAAAGGCAGCGTTGGCAAACTTAGCAAAACTCAATGCTGGTGGGTTTGAGAAGGTGATGATGGAGAATGATTTAGACGCATTAGTGACTCCTAATGCCGACATTGCTTCTGTTCTTGCGATTGGTGGATTCCCGGGAATCAGTGTTCCAGCTGGATATGACGCTGAAGGTGTTCCTTTCGGCATTTGTTTTGGAGGATTAAAGGGTTCGGAGCCAAAGCTGATTGAAATAGCTTATGGGTTTGAGCAAGCTACAAAGATCAGAAAACCTCCCTCTTTCAAACCTTAAACTTGTAATGGTTGGATTATTAATCATAAAAAAAATGAGTGTGTTTCCATGAAATTCTAATAATTTTAACATCTGGAAAAATATTTGGTCTTTTCGCACATCGTGATTTCTGCAGATTTTGCCGCGACTGTCATCTTCCGCTCGTTAAAGGTTCTGATTCTCCAACTCTTACCCGTTATCTGGGTTTGATACCATCACAAACCATGCCTTTTCAATCAAAGTAGCGACTGTTTATGATTTCCAATTCACCTTCCATGCCAACCGACTCAACCCTGAGGCGCTGTATTCGGCTGAAAAAGCCGAGTAGAGCGGGAAATCAAGTTCCATTTTATCTCTTTCCGATTGGCACTGCCTTCAGTTTGTGCTGCAGGGCATGTGAGGAGATTGAGATAAGGTGGGGGGTAATTATCAAATGGATCAAAGATGAGATTTGACATTTTATGAGCTTCAATGGCATAAATTTTGCAGAATCCTCATGTTCTAACGATTGCAAGTCAAGTAAACGTTCAATTACAAAACCCATTTTCTGAGTAACTTGGAGATTAGTTTGAAACATGAATAAATCATCTGAAAGGCGAAAAAAGGAAAAGTTTTGGTGGATCATCTTGAGATTAAGAACATTGATTAAACTTTAGAGGCACACTGCAATTTTTGAACAACTTACAACAGTGGAGGCAGCTTTATATTTGTGATCCAGCTGCATCATCGAAGTTGCAGAAACACACCGTCATTGAAGTCGAACGACGTAGTAAAGACTCTTGAAGAAGAAATTCAGTTTTCTGACTGCTCAAATCTAGAAATACAGCAATTATACGTCTTTTTCTGCTCACTTTTTCAAGATGGACAGGGTGATTAAGCACTAAGTCAAGTCTGGGAGTTGTCGTACCTATCAAAAACCCAGAAAGTCAAAAAAATTCCAGGGTAGTTGAACGAAATTCCAAACTCCCAAATACCCTTCGTTCAATTTCCCTGAATTCCTCACCATAAAAGGCTTCCTTAGCCTGTTCCTTCGTCCCCATTAAGTTTCAGTTGCTTTATCTCCGTTTCTTGGGTAAAAGAAAGAAGTGAGAGAAATGGCAAGATTAAGTGTAGCTCTGATACTCATCTACTTTGCAGGAAGCATAACAATGGCGCAACGCGTCATAGCAGAGACCTCAACCAGCGGGCTTGTCGAGCCAAAGGATAAAGTGACGAACCTCCAATTCTATTTCCACGACACACTAAGTGGGAAAAATCCTACTGCTATGCAGGTGGCTAAAGCAGCAGATGCAACGTCGCCCACTCTTTTTGGAACACTGATGATGGCGGATGATCCATTAACAGAGACGCCTGACCCGAAATCGAAGCTTGTGGGACGGGCCCAGGGACTGTACGGGTCAGCCGGGCAGCAAGAGCTGGGTCTACTAATGGCAATGACCTATGAGTTCATAGATTATAGCGGCAGCTCTATCAGCATCTTGGGCAAGAACCCGGCAATGGATCCTGTCAGGGAGATGCCAGTCATCGGCGGGACAGGGGTTTTCCGGTTTGCTCGTGGGTTTGCCGTTGCAAAAACACACTGGTTTAATGCTACTACTGGTGATGCCATCGTGGGATACAATGTCACGTTGATTCACTTTTAAATTACAGTTTCTATATTTTGATTTTCATGTTCACTGAGTCGTCCGTTGTTTTTTTCAATTGAACGAGACATGGAATATTTAAATAACATTAAATTTGCTTGACAATCCTCTGTTTGTTTATTGAGGGAATTCAGATGTGTAGGGGAAGCCAACTCTAGCTTTAGTTTTGCCCTTGGCCACATTGCAGGGGAATCTCTTGTGGACAGGACAGGGAAGCTTCCTTTCCCAAGTGGGAAGGTTGCCCTGTCCTATCTCGCCATCAGGTGGACACCATTTTTCTCAGTCTAACCTTCTTCGGCACGAGAGTTGAGAACAAGAGGTTATGAGATGAGACCAACTCATTTACTAGAACAACATCACAGAAGAATACGACCTAATAATTTCTCACAAAAGACCCCATAATCCTGAACGACTTTGTAAAGATTGCTCTAGTTTTCTGGAGTTTAGGAACTGAATCCACGCCATAATCACAGTAGGAAGACGATCTTTTTGGATTCAAATCCCATCACTTTCAAATATCTTGCTTGTAACAGAGCAAGTAATTTCAGAGGATATAATGGATCACTCGGAAAACTCGCCATTCTGCTTCATCACAGAAACATGTTTTTTTACCACAGTAAGGCTACTGCCATGAATCCCAGTTACAAAGCATAATTCACATGATAACAAGCTTCTACTAATGCCGACGAGTTGAAGTACATCCAGTAGACAATCATAATAAAAAATGACTGCCAGTAAAAGGAAAGTAATGATTAGAGTGCAGCAGCATCAGAGGTATGTATAGTGACTACAAAAACTTGGAGGGGAAAACTAAGTGATTAGCACTTCCTCTAATGTCAACACCCATAAAGATTTTGATTTTACACAAAATGATATTTTGACAAGAAAGAAGATAGCTCAATCAGAACAAAGAGAAAAAGGGGAAAACCAAATACAAGGATCTATCAAGAAAGCTACAAACACTATCGACTGCTACCAAGAAATTTATATATGAGGAGAAAAGATAATTTCAGAAATTATAATTACTCTCAACGATGACCAGAGATGGCACCTGAAGACCTTTTTTCCATTTTCACCAAAAAATGCTGCTGCATCTATGAACTGGACATCATCATTGTCTAAAACTACAACTGCTGATGATAACCAAAAATCTTCTTCACGAGAGGAACAAGGCCGATTAATGCTATTTGAAGCTGTTCAGAGCTGTTTAAGCGAATGCTTACTTGCCCAGCCCCCCTATTATTCAAATTGGCTCTACCTATCAGAGTTGTTGATCGTCCAATGGGAATTTGAGACTGTAAATTGCATCCAATGGCAAGATCTCCATGCCAATCCATAACAGAAAGCCCAAGAGTTGATAGTGATCGACCCAAAGGATACTCTTTATCCCTTAATTGAGCCTCCAGACTTCCTCCATAAGCAACATCTCCTCGACTGGTCATTGCACCTCCGGCTATAACCAACTGGAATCTTTTACTGGCAATCAATTTGTCTTCTACTTTCACTCCACCAGATAAAGTATCACCTAAAAGAGTGGCTGAAATACCAGCAATAGCCTTATTTTTCCAAAAATTACAAAATATCCTCTCACCACGAAGAGTGTATGCCAAGTCCTTCCCAACAGTTTGCATATCAAAACCAAAAGAAGTTGCTTTTCCTTCTCCATGCTTTATTGAACTTGTCATTTCCATCTGAATGTTGGCATCCTTCTTATCCTTGGAAACCTGACCCGAAAAGGATAAGGGAATTCTCTCTTTGATGACAAACAGCTTTTCTACATTTATACCTTCATAACCAACATCATGGTCCCAACCATGTGTTTCTAGTACTGGCCTTATTAGCCATTGGTTGGATGAGTCAAGATATCGATACCGGTGAGTAGGATTATCAGAATCAAATGAAGCAGGTAATGCCAAATCTGGCATGGGAACTGGCACTGATGCTGCACCATTACTTTCTTCTTCTACATTCTCAGTGTAGTCACTTGGCAGATCCCTAATCTGAGCTGCCATCTTCTTCATCATTTTTCGCCGCCTTTTCTCTTCTTTTAGTTGTTTCTTCATAAACAGTTTTTCCCTATATTCTAATTCATCAAAATATGCCTTCCTCTGTTCCTTGGAGAGTTTTGCGACTTGAGCCTTCGTCAATCGTTTGAATGGTGGTAACTCATCGTATTCTGATTCTTCTTCAGAATCTGAAGATTCATCCAATTCATCCTCAACATCATCCCCATCAGCAAACTGTTCCTCAGGCAGTTTAACCTGTGGTCTCGATTGAAGAAGGGACGAGAGGAGAAAAGGTAAGGGAGGAGCCCTTGATCGAGCTGTGAAAGGCCTTCCAGGAGGACTGTCTTGAAGCTTCAACAGTGCATTTGCTTCAGCCAGGATCTTTGCTGCAAATGACAGAAGTAACAAATGAGGCTTCCATACCTGACCGTTTGGCAAAACTCTTTGTCCAGCTCTGTTTGTTCTGCATGCAGAGTGGTTCTCCACGAGTGACACAGGATTCATGAGCCGCATATCACCAGCTGCCTGACGAATGGCTTGCTGGACAACATGAGAGCGCTGAGTAACAAACATGTCATAGCTTGAAGCAGTACCATTGGGGCCATCAGGTGGAGCTGAAGCCGCATGAGTGAATAGCACAATTGCATTAAACCAAATGGACGGGCCAAATATGTCTGTGATAGTCCGCAAGAGTGGCATGTCACTAAAATCCCTGTTCTGCACGTCCAACCTGTCAAGATACAATACAATATCTGGAGGTGTTTTCTTGATAAGGCGCTTAACAGAAAGGAGAATCTTTTCATTGTGGCGCTGATCTGACCACGAGGACAGAAGGCCTGGTGTGTCAATGACGCGCACCTTAATACCCTGCACAGTACCCACAACCTCCTGAACTTTCTTTGTACCAATTTGAAATGCATCTGTGCCAAACTTAACTTCGTCGAATATGGAATTAATAGTTGCACTTTTACCAACGCCTGTCTTCCCCAAAAACATAATTGTACAAGAAAAATCAAGAGGCTCTTGCCCAGCTGCCTCAAGCTGCTCTGCTATGGCACTAGCACGATCAAAACTGAAGGCACCGACCCGGCCTCCACTTCTTCCTTGCAGCTGCTCAGCTAAACCAAGACGATACAAAACCTGAGCCACAACAACGTTATGTGGAGTCTGACCAAGCCTATGAGCAAGACGCAGAAATTTCACCCTTATCATTTGGAGTTTTTCACGAGTCTCGTCATTCTCCTCAGCCTCTCCATTTGAAGAGTCCTCAATTTGTTGAGACTGCATATGTGAAGAATTACCATTTACACGGGGCTGTTGTGCCGTCCGCAGAGCAGGCTCTAATAATGGAGCAGCACGCCCAAGACCAGCAGGGCGAGCAGGAGAAGGGGCAGGATTTGAAGCTTTTTTAGATGACAAAGATAAATTGGGTGAAGGTTGTACTCCCGCATCTGTATTTGGGCGAGTGCCCTGATTTTCTTCTTGAACCTTTCCCTCTGCCTTTTCAAGTTTCTCTACGCTAATACTACGTTTGTCGTAATCATCAAGTTGCTGACTTTTATCAATGTGGTTATCCGTTGCAATCAAACCAGTGTTAAGATCCTGAATCTTTACTGCCTTTTCATTATTTACATTAACAGGAGACAGTGTTCCATTTTGGACCTCCACCTCCGTTATATCCACAGTTTTAGGCAGATCAGCTGAATTATTTTTAACTTTGGACGTTGTTAGCCCATTAAGTTCTAAATTCACCGTTGAAGCATCTGATGTGTCTCCATTATCACCTGAATCCACCACAACTGAAGCACTATTCATTTCCTTGACATTGTAATCCATATGTTCTTTTCTTTCGGGAGTTGAAGAATAACTTAAATCTTCACCTTCTTCATTTTCAGACCTTGATTTAGAACTGGTAGTGGAATCTTCAAGTTCCCCACTTTCCTTATCAGCGAATTTTGCATCAGCATTCATAAGGTTACAGTCATCATTTGGTTTTTCACTTTTATTGTCTAGAATCTCTACCTGATAGCCACCATTAGTATTTCGTAACTCCCCAGTTGTTTCTTCACCACAGTCCAAAGTCACTTTTTCTTTCTTCACTTTATTTTCATCAAGAAACTCCTTATTAGACTCAGTAACTCGATGAGTATAATGATCATCCTCCCCATCCATGCCTGCACCTATACTATTGGCAGTCTCATCCATACTCACTGGCTCCTCTAAATTCTCATTAACAGCATCAACTCCTGACTCAGACTCCTCTAAATTCTCATTAACAGCATCAACTCCTGACTCAGACTCCTCTAAATTCTCATTAACAGCATCAACTCCTGACTCAAACTCCTCTAAATTCTCATTAACAGCATCAACTCCTGACTCAGAAATCGTTACACTAGATTTAACATCATCAGTCTCATCCTCATTCAAAATTCCGCCCTCATTCCTAGCACCAACTTCAGAAAACTCCTCTCCCCCATCTTTGTAACTACTTAATCCATTTGGTAATTCATTGAATTCAGACTTTACTTTCTCCTCGGAATCTTCCTCATCAACGACACAAGTTGCTATGGTCTCTAGAACAGAACCCCCATCATCATAGACTTCCTCCTTTGTAGTGATTAAGGTGGGTTTCCCTTCATCATTGACTTCCTCCCTATTTTGGCCCGTCAAACTTAAACCATCCGTTGCCTCTTCAAATTTATCAATCTCATAAACAGAATTAGGATCCTCATAAACCATGCTATGTTTGGAATCACCAGATGGTTGCTCCTCTCTTTCTTCCTTAACAACCCCGTCTGCAGAGTCAGAATTCATCCGCTGTTCCAGAATATCTTCCCCTGCATTAATTGCATCGTCAAAAACAACTCCCTCCTCTACCCTATCCTCAGAAGTCTCCAAACTCTTTGTGTCCCCCGTGTGCAAGCCATCAACAATATCAGCTCCATTTTCCATCACAAAATCCTCAACTTTTGCTTCCAACTTTCTAGATAAACAAAAGAAGCCAATAAAACGAATTTAATCACAAAAATAATAGTACACATAAAGAAGCTCGGAAAATCACCCAGAGAACTAGAAACTAAAATTGAATACTAAGTTCTCATTCTAATTCCAAATGCCCAAACTGAAAAAAAAAAAAAAAGAGAGAAAAATTTTCTCACATTCTCAATACAAAATTCAATTATAAGAAAATAATCGAGCTCTATCGCTTCTGACCACGGATAGATATTCCGCCGCAGCCATCAGATCCTAACACGGATTGCATGTTTTTTCTTAGGGTTTTTCTGGTGCATCTCAAATCAAAAAATCAATACAAAAGGAATACAAAGAACAGCCAAAACTCACCGGACTTATAGATGATACAGAGAAGAGCAAAGGGTCCGCGAGAGGGAGAGAGAGAGAGAGAGAGAGGAGGCTCTGTGACAAGTCCAAGTAGAATAAAAGAATGAATCTTCTTTCAGATGGTTTCCTTCTGTACTCACATCTACTCCCCCGGAATATGAACCGTAGATAAGAGTACTGATCGACGGCTAAGAATCTCTGCAGGGCCAATGAATCCAACGGTTAAACAAGGGGCATAGAAATCATCGTGAAAGATTCCAACGGTGATAAAGCGCGTTTTGGAGGGTGGGTCCAGTGGATGGAGGACCGCTTGATGAAGATTTTGGTGAGATTGAGAGATGTGACGATAGATGATCATGGTAGAGAGTGTGAAATGAGATAAGAGCATAAATCTTATGTACATTGTTTGGTAGTGAAAAACACGTGACTATTCCAACCCTTTTCATTGCAATAATCCAACAGCTAATGAGCCAACTTTTAGGTACAATCATTCATCAAAATATTTCCTTCTCTTTTATCTTTTTTTCATCGTTTCTTCTTAGGATTTCTACACGTTATCTTATTTTTAAGAGTTCGTCTTTTAATGACCACATTATTCTACATGGTTGTGGCAGTTCGAAAGACAGAATAATTTATGTGAGGGTCTGATCCTTATTAGTAGGGTGTACTATTAGATTTCGGTGTGACCTGAATTCTATTGGACCATACTGGTGGGCTTGCATTATAGATCTTATTTAGAGTTTTGTTTTCTCTATAAATTGATGTAAGCTAGAGTCACAAAACTCGCGGTTGTATTTGGATCTTCATAATAGATTATTCCTCTGCCCGTGATTTTTTTTCCTAAGGATTTTTCCACGTAAATCTTGTGTCCCACATCGTATTTTCTTTTTTCGATTATCGTTCGATCTCTAACATGTACAATGTTATATCGTTTGGGAATAGTAGAGAATGTATGATTTAGGAATAGAGATCTCATTCTTACTTAGTGCAACGTATTTTGTGCTAACTCTAAAAATAAAATTGTATAATTTTGATACAAAATAGACATATATTATACCGAAAGTACTAAAAAACCGTGACAATGACTGTAAAGGTAATAACGTGGTGCTATTAATAATTCTTAGACGTTTAATGTCAATGATAGCTCAAATCCTGAGGCCGTGGGCTGCGAGAAGCGTAGCTCAGTCTGTAGGGCATCAAGTTGTGCGAGGCTCATATGCTTTTCACAATATGTAGGATGACTTATGATGATAGACCAGGAGTTGGGTTGACCCTAGTTTTTAATGTTTATTTGGTGGAATGATGAAATAAATACACAGCAGACTGCGAAGGACTCTGTTACTTGGGCTTGGAATGGGAGGATAGCTGGAGAATGGGTTGGGTTTTGGGTAGAAACTGCATTTCCTCTGAAATTTTCAACTTCTCTTGCTGTTTCGTCTCCTCCTCTTGTTAATTTACCAGAGTGGGTTGGAAGCCCACATGGCTGGCTCCTAGGCGAGATGGAAAATTCATTCAATTCTTCATGAAATTATAGCTCTGTTGACTGTGAGTGAGGTTCCAGCTCATTCACTATCATTATTATTATGAATTATGGTAGCTCATCAAGCTTCCAACTCCATGAACGTGAACCCATGATTGCTTAGTTTGTTGAACTCGGAATCAGCCGAGCTCGGTGTTGCAGGCGATGGAAGATCAATCACAGGAGTTCTCCGTCTGGTGGTGGAAACGTGCAACCCACGATGAGGGGCGCCGAGGACTATAGTCTGGAATGGATGCCGTCAATTTAGTTTTAATTGATAAAAAGACAGGAAGGTGAAGTGGGTTCTCGATTATGTTTGGAAATTTTGGATTTTAGCCGTATGTGGCAGATACGAAACAGACGGATAACTTTGCAGGGCCATACAAGTGGACCGATGAAAACGAAGCATAGATAAGAACTCCCTACCAATAATGCAATTACAAAGATAACCCACCAAACAAGGATGGCCCGCCAAACTAAAGACAAACTCCGACTTGATAGAATATATGAAGAAGAAAAAACAGTGGAATTGACGTCAAGAAAACTCAGTTAGTCATCATTTGATACAATTTTTTAAGTATATTCCTGTTTTACCTGTTGTAAATCCTCCTTTAACTTTGCAATGAGTGCTATTAAAATCTGTGAAGCAATTCTCTTTATCTTCCCGGTCTATCACAGCTGCTACAGAAGGAAGAAAAGGCAGAGGGGTTGAAAAAATGGGTGGCCATATGTCAAAACAAGTAGAACGACGCAAGCAGATTTCAACCCAGAAGAAAACTCTGGTTGATCTGTGTGAAAACTCAGGCGTAGAGTTTCCAGGGTGTGACTACCATCCTGCCGACAGGAAGAATTGGATGGGAGGCCTCAACCTGGAGAAAACTCATATGTATCAGATTGTCTGGCCTGGAACGCATGATTCAGCAACTAATAGAATTGGATTTCCTTTGGTTACTCGACCTTTTGCTCAGTGCCAATCTCTCTCTATCTACAATCAGCTTGTGAGAGGAGCAAGAGTTCTTGACATTCGCGTACAAGAAGATCGTCGAATCTGCCATGGAATCCTTGTGACTTACAGCGTCGATATTGTCATCAAAGACATCAAGAAGTTCTTGTCTGAGACTCAGTCCGAGATTATAATTCTGGAAATCCGCACTGAATTCGGCCATCAGGACCCCCCGGAGTTCGAAAAATACTTGGCTGAACAACTCGGAGAGTATTTGATCCACCAGGACGACCATGTATTTGGGAAGACCATAGCTGAACTTCTACCAAAAAGAGTAATTTGTGTTTGGAAGCCCAGAAAGTCACCACAGCCGAAAGCAGGCGACCCATTATGGTCTGCAGGGTACTTGCGAGATAACTGGATCGACACCGATTTACCATCAACAAAGTTCGAGAGCAACCTGAAGCATTTGAGCGAGCAACCTCCAGTTTCGACAAGGAAATACTTTTACAGGGTGGAGAACACGGTGACACCTCAGGCCGATAATCCAGTTGTGTGTGTTAAACCTGTGACAGATAGGATCCATAAATTTGCAAGGTTGTTCATAAATCAAAGCATATCCAGGGGATGCGCAGATAAATTGCAGATTTTCTCTTCAGATTTTATTGATGAAGATTTTGTCGATGCATGTGCTGGGTTCACATATGCTAGGATTGAAGGAAAGATCTAAAGATTCAACAACCTCACTTCTGTTTCTTCACCTCTACGATAGATGTTTCTGAGTGATCCCCAGAGGGATGATGCTGTGAATAGTGTTTGATTTTTAATTATCATTATTAGTTTGTTTTGATAAAATTGTCGGCAGGTGGACAACTTAGTTTGTCGTTAAAGGCAAGGTCAGAGAAGGAGTGGTTGAGGAGAAATGTATTATCTTATACGCATTGTGTTAGTTTTCTGGGTTGGGTATGAAAAATTGAATGTTAGTGTGAAAACTGGGTAGTCTACGACAATTCCAAGAGGGTTTTGCGTTGAATATAGAGAACCAAAAGGGGCAGATGGAACAAAGAAAAGTAGGGACAACAATTTATGGACAAATTGGCAACAGCCTCTGTCAAATGTGACAACAATATTAGGGATTCATAGGCAAAACCAATACGCTACAGAAATCTGTCGAGAACCAACAATTAGCGAGTAACAAAAGAATGATCTTCTGGACAGTGTTATGTAGATCTTTCGTACCTTAGCTCGACAAAGTTACTTTTCCAATAGCTTCCTCTAATTGGTGAAATTTTGAGAAGAAGCATCCTGCAAGATTAAAGAAAATTCCGAGGCATCGAGGCGAAAAGAGACGCAGAAACTGAAGTCTCTTTATGCTGTAAAGAGCCTTTCACGAATAGTGTTTCGGGAATACGGCTGAATTAACAAACAAGATAAACATAAGCCTATTGGTACAAGCCATTTCGTTCAAAAACCAGAAACACAGAAGCACAGATTTGTTGGGGGCAGATCTAAAGAGCTGGCATCGTCCAATTTTTTATGAAAGATGATTATTGCAGCCTGTTTCATCAAACTGAGGCTCCCCGTCTTTGGGGATTGAGTCAGAAAGTTAGTTTGATGCTTTAACTGAAAAAAGTAACTCTGACTATAAATATCGCCTCCCCACATTAGGAAACACAAGAAGAAACAGAACAAACTCATACATCAACGGTAAATGAAGAGGTTCTGGGTTTACAAGAAGCATCACGAGTAGACAAAAGGATTGCTTGCAATATGCTTAGGCACTGATGATTGGCTTTGAAGACCTGAAAACAGAAAGTTCCCTCCACAATATATTGTTGCTCTTGGCGCACTAAGACAAATTTGCAAAAGTACATATCCAAAATGGGATATGCTCAGATCTCCAATAATACAAAATCAATTTCATGTGCTGTTGAATCTCTTAGGGAAAAAAATTATCACGACGAGCAAGGAAATGAGATTCATGCCCTGTAAGTTATATGCAAAGTAGATGCAGATACAGCAATAGGGAAGAGAACAGGACATATAACATCAAAAGTGAGATTAATATAAAATGCCTAAAAAAATTTACCAAATTCTATCAAAAGCAGCAGTAAATTATAACTACACAATTGCTGTAAAATGTGAAAATTATTCAAAGGTGTAAGAAGAAATTATACAAATCATCAAAGAGAAAGAGAGAAAAAGAGACAAATAGAGTCTAAGGTTTCATATTTTAAAAATAGGGAGAGTGAATGTACAAGTTCTATGAGAAAGTAAATATACAAAATAGGATAAAGTGAAAATACTAATATACTCGTACAAAATAAGATAAATAAAACTTAATTTTCCTAACATCCCTCGTCAAACTCACAATGCATTAGTAGAAAGCATTGAGAGTTTGCTAACTAAAAATCGAAAATGTAAAGTGGAATGTGTTTTGGTGAACAAGTCAGCGATTTGCATGGAAGTAGAAACATAAGGTAATGTGATAGTGTCATTCTGATAATGATAGCGAGTGAAATGTCAATCTATCTCGATATGCTTTGTGCGCTCATAAAAGACAGAGTTGCGAGTAATTTAAATAGAACTAATATTGTGACAATACATGGGAGTAGTGTCTAAAAGAGAAACACCCATATCGGCAAGTAACCAATGCAAGCAAACAATTTCAGCGGCAGTAGATGTTATCATACGATATTCGGCTTCTGTAGATGAGCGAGAGACAGCAGCCTGTTTTTTGCTTTTCCAAAAAATAAAAGAATCACCTAAAAATATACAGAAACCAGTAATAGACTTGCGATCAGAAGGATCACCACCACAATCTACATTCAAGTAGGCACGTAGCTCTAGAGCAGAAGTGGAAAGAAAAAGTAAACTCTGAAATTGGATGCCCCTAAGATACCAAATAATACGAAGCACAGCTACCCAATGAACTGTAGTGGGAGAAGCAACAAATTGGCTAACAATATGAACTATATAAGTAATATCAGGTCTAGTGATAGTTAAGTACACTAAGCAACCAACCAAGGTACGATACAAAGAAGGATCTAAAAATGGAATACCATTTGAAGGAGAATACCGAACATTAAGATCAAGAGGCATATCAACTGTGCGAGTATCAGAGAGGCGAGCTTGTTCAAGAATGTCTTGGATTGGGAAAGAAGATAACCACGAGGAGAGTAAGCTACTTCAATCCCCAAAAAATAATGTAGAGAACCCAACTTTAACTTAGTTATTCCATCCACATCATCTCTAGTAATAATCATATCATCAACACATAAAGAAAGAATGAAGCAACCAGAAGAAGTATACTTGACAAACAAAGTAGAGTCATGTGGATTGGGACAAAAACCAAGAGATATAATCACAAGAGAAAACTTATCAAATTAGGCTTGAGGGGCTTATTTAAGCCTATATAGAGCCTTCTTTAATTTGCAAATTTCACTAGGCTGATAAGTAACACCGGGTGGAGGCACCATATAGACTTCTTGAAGATCCCCATTTAAAAATGCATTTTTAACATCAATTTTATAGACAGACCATTGACGAATAGAAGCAATTGCAATGAGAGTACGAATAGTAACATATTTTATGTTAGCCTAAATGTGTTAGACTTAGTTTATTTTGATGATGAATATTTTGATTGATATAATAAGTTGTTTATTGTGTTTTTATTGCTTTTGTGCTTAATTGGCTAATCATAATATTTATATCTATATTTATTGAAAATATCCTCAAAACGAGTATTAAGTGGTGCTAATATATTTATCTAAGTCCATGCAGTGAATTTATATTGTTTTGGGACTTAGAAATATTATGGATGACATTTGAGAGGCAAATGGTCCCGTAAAATGCGGTTCTATTTGACCGAAATATATCACAGTGCATTCCCAAAGTTTTCGGTCGCACTGCAGTCAAGCATGCAGTCGAGTGACGCATCCAAAAAGGTGTACAAATTGCTCCCAGTGTTTTCGGATAAGCCGCGGTCGAGTTGTGTGTCTGAAAACCTAAACAGATTGATCCGGCAATTTTCTGTCTTGCTGCGGTCGAGCAGGTCAACTGAAAATGTATACAAAATGCTTCTAGACCTTTTCTGCACTTTTTCGATCGAGGTGCGTTTGAGGATGGAGATTCGATCGACCGAAAACATCACAGAAACTCACTAGCAAAAACTGTGTGGGAGTGGTCGATCGGTGAACAGGGACTGGTCAATTGGTCCCAAAGGAATCTGCGAAAATATCTCAACGGTCAGATTTTCCAAAGGCTATATTTCCAACAGCTAGAAGCGATTGACCAAAAAGAATAGGTCGACCGAAAATAGACACTTTTATAAATACATGGACCTCCGAAGCTCATTTCTAACAACTCGGGAATTGAGGCGAAGCCCTACCGATTTTTATACTCAATTCCAAAATACTTATTGAACTTGTAAACTAACTCTTCATACTCTCAAACTTGAGTTTACTATTTGAAGAGTTAGTAATTATTTTATTTTTATTTTCCAAATACTTGTACTTCAACGAAAAGGGTGACGTCCTACGAATTCGTCAAGTAAAGGGTGACGCCCCATAATAGTCAAGAAAATGGTGAGGCCCCGAAATAGTTAATTGTAAAGGTTTGTTTGAAACCCGAAAGTCAAACATTGTCACCCGGTGAGTTGGACAGATAAGAATCTCCAAGTGAGAAGCTTGAAGCGCGGAAATAGGTGGGATTTGCCAAACCGTGTAAACAAAGTATTTGCATCTCTCTAACCCTTACTCTTGACTTTATGCATTAATTGTTTAATTATATTCGTTAAATTACTTAGGGTTTAGAAAATCGAATATCGCACAAAAATATTAGAACGCCTAAATTCACTCTCTCTCTTTCTCTCTTCTATAGACGCATATCAATCCTTAAACTTAGACATTGGGGCAAAAATTTCTTCATAATCCATACCATATTGCTAAGAAAATCCTTTAGCAACCAAGCAAACTTTATATCGCTCAACGAATCTGTCAAATTTAGTTTTGATCTTATACACCCAACGAGAACCAATTGCAGTCTTCTTCAAAAGAAGGAGAACAATATCCCAAGTACCCATCTTGTGTAGAGTAAAGAGTTCTTGGGTCATTGTCTGTTGCCACAAAAGATCAAGAACACCCTCTCTATAGGAAGAGGGCTCTAAGAGTTGGTGAATAGCAATAAAAAAAGAAAATAATGTTGAATAAGTAAAGTAAACAAAAAAGGTAATTGAGTGGACTTATAAGCTCGTTGAGAATAACGAGGAGGAGGATCCACTACCATAGGAGCATCTTGGGAAGTAGTAGGGATACAGGGAACATCAATAAGTAGATAACCAATATCTGTAGAGTTAGAAGTATCAACCTTGCAAGAATTATCATTAGAAAAAGGTGTGCTTGAAAGATCTCATTTGAGTTAGTACAAAATGGATCGATACAAGTAAGATCAGACTTTTGAAGATTGGAAGAGTCAAAGGAAATAGAATAGAAAGGAATACGTTCAAAAAACACAACATAACAAGAAATATTAAGTTTTTTACTAACAAGATTATAACATTGATATCTTTGTTTACCCTCACCATAACTAAGAAAAACACTAAGGCAAAACAAGAAGAAAGTTTGCTACGTTCAACATAAGGTCGAAGAACGAAACAAGTGGAATCAAAAGCCCTCAAGGTAGAGTAATCACGAGCATGACCAAATTCAAATGGTGACAAACCTAAAGTGATGGAAGATAGAATTCTGTTGATTAAATGCACATAAGAATTGCTTCTCCCCAAAATTTACTTAGAACATAGGCAGATGACATGAGGGAACACGCAGTTTTAACAATATATCTATATTTTTTTTCTACAACACTATTTTGTTAGGGCGTGTCATTACAAGAGGTTTGATGGAAAGTCTCATATGAAGCAAACAAGTTAGAAAATCTATTAGAGGTATATTTACCACTCAAGTCACATTGAAAACATTTAATGACATCATTATGTTGGGTTTTGACAAAAACACTAAATAGATAATAAATTTCCATAAAGACAGAACGGTATTTCATAAGATAAACTCAACAATATCGAATACAATCATCAATAAAAGAGACATAGTATCGAGATCCCCTTTTGTGGGAATCGGTGCAGGTCCCCATACATCAAAATGAATTAAATCAAATGGAGCATGACAAATAGAAAAACTTTTATAAAAAGGCAAAGAAAAAAATTTAGCCAATTTGCAACCACAATAGTCTGAAAGATCATGAATTTGCAATTTTCCTAAAGCTCCTATAAAGACCAAGTACTTTAAACGAAAAGTATAAATATGTTGAAGATGAGAATACCATAAGTAAAAGCTAGAAGAAGAAGAACTCAAACGAAAAGATGACAAATCAATGCTAGAAGCTGTAACATCAGAAACTCTCAGCTCATCTAAGATGTATAGTCCCCCTTGCCTACTATCTGTCCTAATCAACTTCTTGGAAAACGGATCCTGCACAAAACAAGAATAAGAAATAAATGAAACTAAGAAACCATAATCACATAACTGACCAACGAAGACAAGATTCAAAGTAAAATTAAGAATATGATACACATCTGAAAGAGACAAGTTAAGCTTGCAAACTAAATTAACACCTGCTAATGGCATGAGAGTTCTATCAACGGTCATGAAAGACACAGAAAGAGCATAATTTACAGATACAAAAGAATTGAAATCAGGTGACATATGATGTGAAACTTCAGAATCAATGACTCATATATGAGAGGACATACCTGATTTGCTAATAGAGGGCAAACCTATATTAGAAGGGGCTGACAAAACTTGTGGTCGCAAGGCAAGAAACTTCTGAAACTGCTTAGTGAGTGCGGCAATTGTAGTACTGAGAATTGGGGTGCTTCCTGAATCTGTGGATGGAACAACTGCTGTCATATTGGGTGATGTAGGTCTAAAAGATCTTTGTTGTGAAATATTACCAAACTTATAAGGAGTTGACTGCTGTGTTGGTTGTGTTCTACTTAATAGCTTGGGACATTGAGTCTTCCAGTGACCTTTTTGCTTGCAAAAACTTCACTCATCATAGCCAACTTTTGTTTGCGGCTTGTTTTGGTTATGAGAAGGAGACCTAGGAATAATTGCATAAATTGATGGATTAGGAGAAGAAAGAATTCTTTTATCAATTCGTGGCTTCAAACGGATCTCTTTAACTAATAACTCATTTACCGTAGAATCAAACAGACGGAAGGGGATTACAATGCAAATTGTGCCCCGAAGACCTTCAAAATTATCTCGAAGAGCCATTAAAAACTGAACCAAACATTGTTCTTCTCAACGAGCAATACATGGTACAAATTTCCGTAACTGCACTAATTCTGTAAGGGCTAGTTGGTCTCAAAGATTAGACATAGTAGAACAAAACTTTTGAATACTCATGTTATTTTGTTGAAGAGCACGAATATCAATCTCTAACTGACATTGCTTCGCAAAATTAAACAGGGCATACAATCTTTCTAAATGATCCCAAACCTCTGTGGCGATCTCCTACTTTGCAAGTTGGATGTCTATTGATTGCTATACATAATTGTTGATCCAAATGACAATTTTTGAATTATAAGCATCCTAAACATCTATGTGTTCTGCATATTTCTCAGCTTGACTATTTCTAGGTTTAACAAATATTTCAGAAACATATCCCCACGTATGTTTTTCTTTCAAAAAATTTCTCATCACATGACTCTAATACGAATAATTCTGCTCATTCAATTGCACACTAAAAAATTGAAAAGAATCATCTTGTTCACAGGCTATGGCAATAATAATTATCTCTTACACAAAATATGCACGCTAATCAATTAGAGATAAGAAGACGAATTACCAATCAATCAAAGAGACAAAACCTAGAGAAAGATGAACAGGCGGAGGCAAGTTGGATTTGCGAAAGCTCTGATACCATGAAAATTATTCAAATGTGTAAGAAGAAATTATGCAAATCATCACAGAGAGAGAAAGATAGACAAATAAAGGTTAAAGTTCAGTATCTTTAAAAATATTGAGGGTGAAGCTTTAAGGAAAATTAAATTGACAAAAGAAGGTAGAGTGAAAAAACTAATACAACCCTCCAAAATAAGATAAATAAAACTTAATTTTCATAACTAAATGTGATAGCCTGGACAAGCTAGAACGAAAAGCAAATGAATGTAAGAAACTTTCATACTAAGCTGAAAAGAGATCAATACCAGTATAAACCGCAGTCATGGAGGGAGGCAAGACTGGAGTAACCTCTCTGGTCGAGTTGTAGTCAGCCGAAGCAAAAATGGGCAACCGTAGCGGGAGGAAAAGACAAAGGGCTCTCAGAGACGAAGTTAGAGAAGCTAAGACAGCAGAATCGGGTGGATTCTTAGAGTAACTGTTGCTCGGGTGGATTGAATATGGATCTCTCGTTTTTCTCTTCTCGCACGGCTTACCAAAATTTGAAGCTTGAACAGAGTTTGAACGGCTATCGATCTGCCGCCTGCTCAATGAGGAAGAGACGACGCCGACAGTAAACGCCAAAAAGAAGAAAGAGAGAGATCGTACTAATTGCGGGATAAATTGGGCGACGGTGGGGGATATATCCATATCCTGACCCATTTGTCAACGTATAGAAATTTACGAAGCGATTCTAAATCTAAGCCAGACTTTCCATCCTGGAGATAATTCAACACTAGCTCTTGGGTAAGGTCAAGTCATATAATCTAAGCTTAAATTTTGATATTATACTAAAAAAATCAATTAGGAGTATAGTGGACAAGGAACTTTCAAACCGGAGTAATTGTCACAGTTAATCATTTGAGGCACAACCATTAAGAAAATATATATTGAACAATCATACATTGATTTTATTTAATAATTATGATATATCATAAATAATTTATCATGTATAATAACAAATCAATGTATGTAATTATAGGTTTAGAGGAAGAACTTGGAAGAAAGGGCAGTGTTAGCTGCTTCTTTACGGAGGGAAGTGAACTTAGAATTCTCCAAAACCAGATGGTGGTCCCCCTAGAACGCTGACAAGCTCCAAATGATTCGGCTTTCACATGCAGGCCAGCATCAGATTTCGTGGGAAAAGTTGAATCTTTATCCATTTTATGGTCTTGTTTATCAATTTTACTAACATTAGATAATTTCGGAATGTAGATTAAGGGAAAGTAGTGAAATTGCGATCAAATCTTAAAGAAATCAATGGACCCTCAACCCCACAAAGTTGCAGTGAAAGCGAACAGTCCAAGCAAAATGGAGTTTTCGACAGAGAGGAAAGTCTATGTCTATCCTCAAGAACAGCCAGCTGAGTCAGCAATGGGACAAGATCCAGTGGATAAGGCTGTCCAAAATGCCCTTAGTTTTCATTTCCTATACATTCTCCATTCTCTTGGCCTTCCATTGTCATCAAGCTTCTTTTCATTTTGTGTCTTCGTCATTTCAAACCTCGTTTCTTCAGCTTCCGACCAGGCCTGCTTCTTCTAAAGGATCAGCAAGTAAACCTCTTTGTGGAGGATTTCGAAAAGGGAAGTCTATTGTTTCTGCTTCTTCTGAGAGGACGAAAAATTTTGGTGGTCAAATCCGAATGAGTAATTCTTCTCTGTCACTTTACGAAGTTCTGGGGATTCCGGCAAGTGCGAGCCGCCGCGAAATCAAATCGGCTTACAGAAGATTAGCCAGAACGTGTCATCCCGACGCCGTCGCTATAAACCAGAAGGAAAGGTCGGCGAATGAGTTTATGAAAGTCCACGCAGCGTATTCAACATTATCAGACCCTGATAAAAGAGCGACTTATGATTTGGATCTTTTCCGGCATCGGAAGCCATTCGTTTCGTCAGTAAAAATGGCATCTGCATCGTCACCGGAGACTGTTTTTTCCGGTCATGTTGGTCGGAATTGGGAGACAGATCAATGTTGGTAGACAAAGCAAACAAAAAACCCCCGATTTCTTAAACTTCTTTTCGCAGGATTATGGTAAAACAGAGTAGATAGAAGAGGGGAGGATGAACCCTTTTTGTTAATCGAGTAATCGGACGCCTTAAAGATCATCGTTTATACTTCACCAATTAAAACTTAAGAGTTCATGTTCATACAACATGATAATTGCCATGGAAATGCAAGAACATGACTCATAAATTGCAGTATCAAAGTAAAATATAAGATTCTTAGAATCTTGTTCTGCAATAATTCGAGCATTTCTTTTCGATTTCCGTAGCCTGCCGGTTCAATAATTGACAGAGACGCAGCAGTCTGGTTTGTTAATATTTTGACAAGTCTGCTCATTTACGTATGAACTTTTTATTGTGATGGGCAAAGTTCTTCATTGATCTACTGCTTTAATTATTATTTATTTATAATAAATATGTAATCAACCAATGGGGTTAGTAGTTGATTAGGTTAGGTTAAGGTTACTAAAGATGATTAAATCATGTTATTGAGTCTTATACGACGTAGTTTTTAACTATCTAAATCTCATTAATTGTATTTTAAAGTTATAAGTTATCGTCCAACAACATGGTTTTAATAGGAATGTTATATGAGATGGAAAAGAAGACTTGTTTTAGAGGATTCCACTCCAAGAGCCAATCGAACGATAAGAATCCATTCCCATTTGCCTGAATCACTCCCCAGCCGTCAGATCACGAGGACAACTTAGAGACGACAGCCCGTCCGTTGATTTACCCCTCTTACGTGAGATGGGCCCCCGTAAAAGCAAAACGAAAAAAAACAAATAATTAATTTAATTTAGTTTAATTTTATTGGTTAGGGAAAGGAACTAGGTTTTCTTCGGGGGCGTGGGTATAAGTATCTCTATCTTCCCACATCAACCCAAGAGGTCAAGTTTCTGAGCAGCCCCGGAGGAAGAGCTAGGGTTTAAGGGGGGTGCGAAAAAGGGCCTGAGAATGAGCGGCACGGGTAGAGTCAGTGGCATCGTCAAATGGTTTAACGACGTCAAGGGCTATGGCTTCATAACCCCTAACGAAGGCGGCGAGGATGTGTTTGTTCATCAGTCTTCGATCCGATCTGAAGGCTTCCGCAGTCTCGGTGAAGGCGAGGAGGTTGAATTCATGCTCGAAGCCGACACCGATGGTCGCTCCAAGGCTGTTGATGTCACTGGACCTGGTGAGGCACCTGTTCAGGGCACCCGCGGTGGCGGAGGCGGCGGCGGAGGAGGCGGTGGCGGAAGAGGCCGACGTGAAGGTGGCGGAGGCGGATATGGATTTGGTGGTGGACGTGGAGGAGGAGGCGGTGGTGGACGAGGAGGATATGGCGGCGGCGGGGGTGGATACGGCGGCGGAGGTTATGGTGGAGGCGGCAGGGGTAATGGTTGCTTTAAGTGCGGTGAATCGGGTCATATGGCTAGGGACTGCTACCAGGGAGGTGGCGGTGGCGGTGGTGGAGAAAGGTACGGTGGTGGAGAAAGGTATGGTGGTGGCGGTGGTGGAGGAAGGTATGGTGGTGGCGGTGGTGGCGGTGGTGGGAGCTGCTACAACTGTGGGGAGTCTGGGCATTTTGCCAGAGACTGTACGACTGGCGGGGGCCGTTGATCCTTGTTTTGGGTGATGGAAATCTATTTATGTGCTTTAGGGGTTTTGGTACTAGGGCTTCATTGTCTTTTTTTTCTACAAGATTGACTGTTAAATAGTTTTTTGTGTTCTCTTATGATTGTTGAAGTGGTATTGTCTTATTTTTGTCTCGTCCTTTTTTTCCTTTTGGGGTGGCAGTGGTGCTTTGATGCTTTGCTTAGACACAGTAGAGAGGAAGGTATCTTTACTGAATTTTGGTTCTCTCTCTGTTCCTCAAGTGTTTATATCTGTCAACCTAATACATGCTGGTTTGATCAATGATCTATTTACCCCAACTCCCCATTTCTTTTCTATGTTCATAAGGATGGATGATTTCTACTTCCTAGTCAATTTCTGCGTTGCCCCATTGAACTATTAGAATGCCTACAACTTGTTGATCAAGCAGTTCAATTTGATTGTGCTAATCGAGCATGGTGGCTATGCATATAATATTATGTTGATCCCACTGCCTATGCTTTCATCTGAAAGTAGCATGAACTTGCAGCAGTTAAACAGCAATGAAGAAGGCAAGTCTTTGTCGATGGTTGTCAATGCTTTATTGATGGGAAACTTTGTTCTTGATTTCATTCATTGATATATTTATTGCGTTGATACTTTTAAGCAGGGCGTGAAATACGTGATCTTTTTGACTGCAACTTTACGACTAGTGTGCTGCACACTTCCCATACAAGAATTTTATATTAAGCAACTGCACATGCTCATTCCTTTGAAAAGGTTAATGTCGAGTTTTCTAAAGTGATTTAAGCTTTTTGTACCCGAATCCATGCTTTTGAATGTGTTAAGTGTTAGTGTATTCAATGTTATGTTGGTAGCTGTTGACATTGAAAAGCAATGACGTCAGAGTTTAGCGAAAAATCTACTCATGTTTGATCATTCTCTCGTTGAAAGTACATTACAAGTCTCCTGCGATAAACAAAAGAAGGTTGAGCATTAGCCGAAGGGAAGTTGGAGGAATCAAAGATATCCCGGGTGGAGTGTCGGAGGTGCAGCTGCCGTGGAGGTGTAGTTTAGTACGTGGGGAGTTGATAGGGACGGTGGAAGAGCCAACGAAGAGGGAGGAGGAAGAGTCGAAGGTGGGCACTGGTAACATTTAGTGAAGAGCCCGAAAGTGTCAATCTGGTGTATGAAGTTTGTCACGCTCGCCCACCCGCCAAATCCAAACCCAACCACCGCCACCCATACCACCACAAACAGATTGATTGTGTAGGTTCCTACCCATCTCCCCACCCATTTGGGCGGTTGCTCTACCGCATTCTGCATTACAAATTCAAATCATCAGCCGTTGGCCCCAATGGACAACCCATCGGCCATCAGAATATGGTGCAAGCAAAACGACATATTTTAGGATGGAAATTTCACGACCATTGTTACTTGTCCTAGTACTACCACCCACCCTGACATAAGGTCAGATACGGACAGATATTCTGTCTCTTATTTGCAGAACGAATCTCATGCTTTTAAAAAAACATAAATAATTTGTATCCATTCAGTAAGCGGGCGTACCTCCCGAGCTGCGGCTGATCGGAAGGTAAAGATATGGGCAAGAGCGGGAATAATGTAGACGGTGAAGCTGACAAGGAGAGATCCAACAGTGGAGTTAATAGGGCCGAAGAAGGGGAAGACAATGGCCAAGAACCATATTGGAATAACAACAGGCAATCTGGCGGCAGCGCGCTTGCAGAGGCTCTTGCAATCGTGCATTCCGATGGCTTTCTCCCACACAAAGTACAACGGCGTGCAGGCAAACCCAAATGTTATAAACTGCAAACATAACAATTTCATCAGTTGATTAAACATAAACCGACATAAATCACAGTTCCCTAGTGTGGCTTATGAATTGACGTGCCTGATGGATGAGCATGAGAATGACAGCCATGTCTCGGAAGGGGGATTTGGGGAGGAGAGAAAAGGCGTTGGAGTGATTAAGCAGTTGGTCTCCGAAAGCCCAATACACAGCTGAAGCCGAAGGAAGTGTCAGTGTCAGCACATAGACGGTAGCCACCAAGTATATGGCCTTAAACTTCTGAGGTTTCCACATTGCGTGCATTATCTCCCTGTAAGATTGATCATTTTCAGTCTCTCTAAATCACAGGCTTTCATGGCAAAAAGCTAAGAGAGGATTAGGGGATTCCCGAGAGGACAGTCATTTTTTTGTTCTTAGAGAGAATTCATGGGGAAATCAGAAGCTGTTTGATAAGGATTGGTCATAGACCCATCGTCAGATCATGTCCAAACAAGAGAAGATTTCAAATGAAGTTAAGCCCTTTTTCCATACTCAGATTATACCTTCCCGTCCGGCAAAAGCAAATGGAAAAGAGCATCACAATTTGTTAAAATGAAAGCAAAAGGCCAATGTGTTTTAATATGTGGGTGTGTCTTACACAGTAACAGCATGCCCCCCAAATGTGTACAGAATATTTGTGGCCCCTGTAAAGTATAACACCAACTTGGTTGGACCCGAGTGCTTTACTCCCTCAACCTGCATAGAATTGGATCAAAAAGTGAGAATCTGATACGAAGAAGTTGACATGTTTTTTTATGAGAAGTGGGTCATTTTTTTGTGCTCATAACCTGGCCATGGAGGAGGGAGGCAATGGCGAGGTACCAAGCAGTGTAAGTGGTCATTACGAGGCCTAGAAAAGACCAGATTCTGTAGTTGTGAAACGAAGGAATGAAGACTGTGGTGGCGCAGCAAGCACCGAAGATATATGTCCATGTCCTCTTGTCTATATTATCATTTATGTAGTATATGTTGCTGCAAAAATTAAACAAAAAAATGAATGTCAATCCCCAGTAAGTAGCAAACATATACTCCTCTAAACTGGTGAGCTTGTTTGTGCTGAAATATTGTTTGACTAAGTAATTGATCAATTTAAACTAACACATCATCGTGTAATTCGAAACCAGTGAATTGATTTTGATAGAACTACCTTGCACAAGCAATGAGTTGAATGACAGATCCAAAGAGAAGGAAAGTGCAGTTAAAAGCTAAACCAACGTTCCTCCAGTGCTTTCCAAGCAGGCCATCAAGAACCTCAAACCACTACAAGATTCAAGAACAAGAACAAAAAAAAAAAACTACCCCATTTGAGAAAACCAGGTAAATATACCAGAAAAAAAAACTGGAAAGCTGGTATTTTTTATACCTGAATAACATGGTTTCTGAAATCAGCTTTCTCTCTTTCTTTCCTGGTTCTGTATTCCATATAGAGAATGCTGATGAGATAGGCTGTCCAGCTACCCATTATGCCGTAGAAGAGCTGAAATAGTATGCCGGAAAGCATGCCAAGCTGTGAAAATGAGTACGGCAGAGTGAGCAGAACTTGAGCAACCTGTTATGCACAAGGTAAACACACCCGTGAATCGTTGAGACAAAATAGAACACCATTCAGCGAAAATAAACAGGTTCTCGGGCTAAAAAGGAAGGAATACCAACCTGGTTTGATGCGCAACTGAACCAAGCATCATATACAGAACCACCATGCCAGAAGAGATTGGAAAGCTTGGTTTTCACGTCTTTTGGCTTCCCTTCCCTCTCCATTTCTACATAGCTTCCTACAACTACTGTCTCCACCACCTTCTCCGACGCCATCCCCCTCTCTATTCCGTAATGGTAGAGCTTCAGATTGTTGAAGGAAGTCTCGTTAGTCGTTGGTGGTGAACGGTGCGTATATATGCAGGACAGAAGGAATCGGTGACAGCAAGAAGGCAACCTTTTTAATTTCATACTTCTCAAAGCCCTTGTTTATAAATATAATATTTCTAATTAATTGATTCTCTATAATATACCAATTTACTAATGCACGCATGCAAAGAAAGATTAAATTTTTTCAATAAATAAGATCACCATTTTCAACAAATGAAAAACCCATTTCGATAATTGTTCCAAAATGGATGATAGTGTCGTAGAAACAATAGACATCTCGCTTTCCCATGGGAATGGAGGGTGATTTCTTGATTTTCTAGGACTTGGGAAAATTTATTAATGTGTGACAGCAAATAGCTTGAAGGGAAATCATAAGAAAGTAGACCACATGATTGCACCCAAAGGGGGCGTGGTCTCTTTTACATGACTGAATAAGAAGAAAGAAAGAAAGAAAGAAAGCTACTTTTCTCACATGGCCATGGCCTTAAGCTTTGTAAACAGCAAAACTTGATGAGAATCCTCCCCTTCCCTCTTTCTTCTCACCAAACTTGCAACTTTTTAGGCTTTCAACGCTCAGTAATTGGACTTAGAGACAGCTAAACCACAAGGGTATCATTAAACTCCTTCCTATTTGGCTCTTGTCCCCTTCTTAGACCACCTGCGTTCTTAATCTGCAACCTTGGTTTTGTCTTGTCTGGCTCTTCTCTGTTGGTCGAGTTTCAATCTTTTCATCTCCCCTTTATTTTGTTCTTCAAATTGATTGGTGGGTGTTTTAAGTTTAGAGCACAATTTTTAGGGACGTTATTGACGAGTGTATTGGTGTTTATAACATATGCTTTACAGCACTCTCTGCAACCAGAAACATTCCCCGCTTCTTGCCTGTTTGACTGCAGCCATCGCAGGGTAGGCTGCTGAATTCCTTTATTTAAAGTTATATTTAAATGGAAAGTAAGAAGTGAAATAAACTCCATCAATCCTCAATTCTCAACAAGCACTGGCTTCCATTTTCCTCACACATAAAAAAGCTTGTATTATGGGTCGATGTCTACGAAGTTAGATTAACTGAGTCATCAACAACTAGAAAATCGTTAAACCCGGAAGAGATTTCTTAAAAGTCAGTCCAATTCAACAGCGAAATGGAATGTTGTCACGTCCTATGTTCCACAAAGCAACTGAGTTCTGTCTGGTGTGGTCTCATTCCTCCAGTGGTTTAAGCAGAGGGACAACTCCAAAAAGCAGCAAGAAAAGACAAACCGATTTCATTTTTTTTCAGAGAATTCAGACGGAGAAAGTAAAAAAAAAGGGATGAATCTTGTCCTTTGAACTCTATTTTGGAGTTTTTGTGGTCTATAATTGAATTAAAATGACGAAAAAGCTGTGTCTGTAAACTGGCTGTGTCGAGGAAATAATGAACACAATGACGAGTTATCAATAATCAAGCATGCCTACGCTGTAACTCACGCTGAGGAGGCCTGGCCCAAGATGATGCCTAGCTCAGACAACCAATGATTTTCAATAATCGTCTCTAATTTATAATTTTAATTTGATTAAGCAGCACTGCGTCATCTTGCGGTTAACAACAACGTCATTAATTGTAAGATTACAACATTATGGATATGTCTTCCCGTTGTTAGTATTAACTAACATTAGTAGGAACTCCAAAATTTTAAAAATATATGTTTAACAAAGGAATTAGGCCTCCATACGTTTTTTTTATAGGGTAATTAACAACTGCCATGGAATGTCGTCTGCCATCGTTTTTGGAAAATGCTAGATTCAACATGGCCGTCAATCCTTATAAGGGACGTCTCTCCTTCGATTCAACAGCTTTGGACGATCGTCTGTCATTGCTTTTAGGAATTGACAGATTCAGTCATGACTATCAATTTTGAGGGGGGAACATCCTTCTGCGATCCAACGGCCATGAGGGATGTCTGCCATCGCTCGATAATCGTCCTTCGTCTTCCAACGGACATGAGGGACGTCCTTCGGCATTGATAATTGACGTTCTTCGTCTTCGTTCGACGATTGTTTGCGGAGATGAAACCGAGGTGTTAAAGTCAACGGATTTGGAAGGAAAGCGTGACTGCGAGGTCGCCGCGAAAATTTTTTATAGTTCAAGGTTTTAATTGTTAAGAAAAATTTTTCAGAATTTGACTCGTCGTTAATTGCAAACTATAAAATCTGCGGTGTTAATTTCCCGTATTTATATGTTTGTTTATGTCTTTGATATTTATTCTGTCATAATTTAAGCAGCCTTGTGGTTCATTTGGAGCACGCTTTCAAGTCTCACCTTTCGGGTGATAACTTCTTTTAGATTAAACTCGTCTTACTAGACTGAACTGTGGAGTTCCCACTGCTTCATTTACAGGCTTAAGCAGCTGTAGTCATGTCATTTTATCCACTAATTGGGGATAATGGGACCGATGGAATGAAGCTAAGATCGGCTAATCATGGGTTTAGTTTGCGTAAGCGTGATCACTGTAGAACAACTCTGCACAACCCCAACGAAGAAGAAGCTAGCTACCATCTTATTCCTTAATTACGACACTTATTTCCTTTTTTTCTTCTCATATTTTCTACAGCTTTCAGACAGAATCCTCAACAAATCATGCTGTATAATATGATCTACGACTCGCTCAGTAACTAGTTTTGAATGGCTTGTATGTCTTCAGATCAAGCACTACTCCGGCGAAAGATCCGATCGCGGCGGCCAACGACACGAGGAGACATGTCATACTTAACATCTGCAGTCCAATCCACTGACTGCTCCATCTCCTTATTTGCTTCTGTGAAATGTACATTTCCACCGGGAAATATACCGTCAGCGGCCAAAATCCGAAGGCTCCGAGTATTCCGACGACGTCGTTGAAGAAAGGCATTAACATGGCAATCAGAGTTGTCAGAATAACAAAATTCGTCCGCCACACCACCCTGAAAAAGTTGAGCTGATATGTCCCCAAGAACGGGATCGGAATGTCGTATTCCACCGTCACAAAGTCGCTCTTCGACCATTTTTTGGCGCTCCATTTCTCCACAAACGCAAACAGTGGCTGACAATATACCTGAAAAGCAAGATCGAACCATCCGCAGTGATATTAGCTATAAAAAAAATGTCAACCTACCACAATAGTTAACTGTTTAGCATGATTTGTACCTGATAAGCTCCGACGAGATGAACAACAATGGCGATATTAGCTATGTCCAGCAGCCAATATGGATTGTAGAATCCAAATCCGGTTAGGAGATTTCCAGGAGCTTCGTCGCCGAAGGCTGCATAGCCGAAGCATCCGCAGAGCATATAGAAGATGGTTGTCACTGCGATGCTGAAAGAAGTAGCCTTTTTCATGGTCTTATGCTCTGCGGGAGGAGATCTAATTGTATCCTGCACATACCCAAATAAAAAGTATGAATTTTTATCAGTCTTTTACGTAAGAAACACTGATTCTGGTATCTGTTTGTTTAAGTCACCTGGATTTCGATGAGGATGATAGAGAAAGAGTAAGCAAAGGCTATGGCTCCAAGAGCCTGCAAACTCCTCCACAGCTTCTCCGTCGCAGTAACCGTTTTACCATTTTTCAGTACAGTTCCTATGCTGATACCCAATAGGCTACCTTTGAATTGCCCATTTTCTGCAAATTAAATAACACAAATCAACTAAATCTTGTATGATTTCAACAACCCACTTTCCAAAATCATTTTTTTCCTTGAGAAAGGACCTGCAGCTTTGGCTATGCCGAGACCGAGGCCGACGGAAGAGTAGGTGAAGGACATGACAGCAGCAACTATAGACAGCCACCACACCTGATCGAAATCTGGGATCTGAGAAAATATGATTTCTATAATTCCGAATGTTATCATGTACCCATTGCTGGACATGTGGCAAGGATCTTGCCCCCCACTCTTGTGGAAACAGTTTGCTCTCTTAATTGCCCTGATTAACCACATAATTACACACCTTTGCCTCAAAAAACAACAAAAGAGTGATTATATTATACAAACATACATCATGCTGACTGAGGCAGCAATGGTGTACCCAATGGCAACGCCAAACAAGTTCAAGTACTGAATTAACCCACACATCATCACTTTCTTCCCTCCTGAAATGACCCAACAAGATTAGAAGATTGAAGGGTTTGAGGAGGTAGTTTGAGGCTCAAGACTTTTACCTAAGTTGGCCTGAACAGCCTCCATATAGGTGTAATTTCTCTGGCCGGTGGTGGGGTGTCCGGCTCTGTAGCACTGTGCTAAGAGATTGGAAGTGTAGAGATTGACAAAGGCAAAGAGGATCATCACGGCTGGTCCAGAAATCCAGCCAAGCTGTCCGATCGCCCACGCCAGCGAGAGAACTCCCGACCCTATCACTGCTGTGATTATATGCGATGTTGCTGTCCAAAACGTCCCTACAAAAGTTACCTTTCTATAATTAGAATCTCGCCATGGAAATTAAAGCAAAAGCTCATCAAATTCTCTCCATCACATGCAGTTAAAAATTCAATTTTTTTCGTTCGAGTTATTGCATCGTAAATCTTTTATATATAACCTGTTCTCTTCAAACGGCCATCATCGTCGAAGCATTTTGAGTAGTTGGAGTGAGGATTAATGGCTTCAGCCTCACTGTTGGCTTTAGGTTGGACTTCAACTTGCAGGTAGTGTCTGATATCATGCCTTTCTTCTACCTGAAACAAGTCAAACATAATATGCATCAGTGAAACCATAATCGATGGTTAATATATTGTTGTGTTCTTACAGCGCCATGGTGGATTCTGCTGGGAAGAGTTCGGCTTCTCGGCAACATAACTGTATGAGCTTTGCGGAACTTATCGAACACACTGCTGATTATCAGACCCTTTAGATGGTTATGAAGGTAGAAAGAAAATGGAGAAGGTGAGAGATAGAGATAGAGAGAGAAAGTTGAGCAGGAACTATTGTGTTGTGGATGATGATTTGAATACTAGAAAGAAAAAAGGAAGAGGATTTTATAGGTGATGGAAGTTGTGTGACATGTTTGAGAGCTGTACATTATTTAAGATGTGCTATTTCTTAATCTAGTTCTTCAAGTAGTGAAAACGTTTTCACATTTACTTAGCATATCGTTATAACAATTTGATCTTTTATCTATCGAGTTGAGTTAGTAGAATACTGTCTGCTTTTGTGCCGAGACCTGCACGACTTTGTCTATTGATTTGACCACAAAAGGTTCTCTAACAGTTAAAATATAAATGTTATTTATACCGTGCACTATAAAATTACTATAATATAATATGAGATGGGGATCTTGAACTTTAACAAAACCATCACAAGAATAAATCATCACAGTTCTTCGATCGTACAATTATCTACTAAGAAAATACTCGTAACAACGCAACCGAGCCACAAATGATTAACCGAACAACTGAGTGCATTAGAAGATAGAAGATAATGGCTTGAGGAGGGTAAAGTGGAGGGTCTTCTGAGTGTCAACCACTGGACATCTCAAAAGGAAGCATTTTTAGAGGTTGAAATTCCTTTGATGGAGCTTAATAATAATGGCTTCCCTTCTCTTTCTGTCTGTACTGCCATTGTGCTTGCTGACTCTTCTTCCTCTTCTTCCCACCATCTACGGACTACTACACCCACTGCTAATTCCTCCATTTTCATGTACGATGAAATCAAGAACTACCCTACTTCTAAGATTGATTAAATCGTTCTTAACAACTTATTCTAGTTAACATTGTAGTAACTATAATATAGTCAAATTTATTGGTAAAAAAAGCAATTAAGTGATTTTGAGTTCAAGTTCATAACTCTTTCATGGGAGTAATAAATTAACATGTCTCTATGTTTGTGTTAGAGTTCAGTATGATCCGAATTCTAATTGGATTGAGTCGGATTCATATTCAATATTAGAGTTATTTTTTTTCTATGTATTTATGCTTGAGTCGCAAAACTCATTGTACCTTGATTTCTGATTAGTGAATTTCTCATCTGCCTGTGATTTTTTTTTTTTTTGTAAGAGTTTTTCAAGTAAATCTTAGTGTCTCTATTTCCGCAGTTTTCTTTTTCCGTTTCACGTTCGATTTTCAACAGTTTGGTTATGTTACTAAGTTTCAAACTAAACTCGTTAGATCTCTTTCAAAACTAAAATGTGCAAACAAAAGCAATCATTGGACCAATTACGATTACTCAAAAAAAAAAAGCGTAATCTAACCCAAAAATAAAAAAATCAAAACTAAAGACTTTATCATTAAAAAGGGCGATTAAGATCATGATAACTAGTTGGTTTGAAATCTCACGCGAGCCGAAGCCGAACCAAATTATTCGAGTTTCGCTGCATTGAAAGAAATTGAGTGAAGTTGATAGGGTGTGCAACACATGGGGCACTTACTGATGAACATCAATGGTCCAAGGTGGGAGTGCTTTAGTGGCAAACCCTAAGTCCTCTCTACAATAATATAAGTGGAAGAGAGTATCGTTTTCATTTTTATTCATCATCATCATCATTATTATTTATTCAGTGAAAATGATTACATGCACTGCAAAATAATGGATCTCGCTAAAACATCTTATCTTCCTATGGTTTGAAAAGAAGTTTGTAACAAATTAGTACGAGTGTTCTTAATTCATTCAGTGCACTTTCGGGTTTGTTGTCTTCGATCATATGAACCGTGGTTTTGTCGTTCTTCTCGTCCTCGTCAAACTTGTTTTGATTGCTTGCTGTTGTTCTTCTGTTCCTCGCTCTGTGAAAATTTGGACGGTGTCTCAATGTTGTCATTAATGTCTTAAATACACTCGAATATGTAGTAGTTCGTGGGTTGTTACGTCAACACACAGTCTCAAACCATTCTCGACCTAAATAAGAATGACAACAAATGCACGTGTCGTGTTCTAAAAACAAGGGTGAAAACCAACACGTCGGGCCAAATTTCTATTTCCTTAAGCCCAGCCCAAACGTTGAAGTTTATTTATTATTATTTTTAATTAATTTTTATTTTATTTTTTCTCCACAAATGATTTGACGTAATTGGGGTTGATCTTCTTGTTTATATGCGAGGCTCGTCATTTTTCTACGTCTTTAACTAATTAAGCAATGAAACCTACTTATAATCAAGGCGCTAAGCATGATTTAGAGGCAGTAATCGGTGGTGGGCAGGAGATTAGGCCAGGGGCTCTGTTGATTCGCGAGTAACCGAATTGGATGGCGGGGATGATGGACTTTGGGTGGCCAATCAGAAGAGTTCACTGGGACCCACAACAACATGGTCCATCCCCCTTTATTTATGTCGATATTGATCCAACGGCTGAGATCTAGTTTCCGTTATTGATTAAGGTAGGCGTGGGGGCCCAGTGGCGGAACCGCGCACATGAGCTTACGTCGGACGGCTGCCAACAACCGCCTCAAAAAGAGCAGAGTTGGTAGCATCTGACGCTGACGTCTTCTGCGCTTTCTCCAACACGCCCTGATTTTCCGCTTTTAATTACCATTCTGCCATCCTCGTCCTACCATGTCATTATTCTCCATAATCCACTCGTTTTCTCGTCATTTCTATACTAATTAATTTCGATTAATTCTAATAACCCATCTTCGAAACGTGATTAAGGAAGACAGAGACTAGATGGGGAAGAGTTAGGGTTAGGTGGAGTCAAAAAAGAAAAGCTAGAGAGAGAGAGAGAGAGAGGCGCAGGGGAAGGGGCATGCATGTGCTGGGGAAGTAAGCAAGTAGCAGAAGCAGCTGTCTGTGAAGCAATCAAGAAGGGAATGGAAGTGAAGAGAGAGAGAGGCAATAATGAGGGCATTGTTGGGGAGTGAAGCAATCAAGAAGGGAAGGGAAGGGAAGGGAGAGAGAGCGAGAGGCAATAATGAGGGCATTGTTGGGGAGAAAAAGCATTGCTTTAATTAAAAAAAAGCTAAGAAAAACAGACCCATATTCTATGGGTGTCAGACAGAAATGGTGGCCCTTCAGAAAAGAAAAAAATCAGTCTCCAAAATGGAACCTTCCAATATCTCTACCTAACTCCTAGGTGGCTGAACTAATATGCTTTCTTTAACTTTGCTTTGGAAAGTGAATCTTCTTTAGTTGGGTTTATAGAACATTACTTACTTTTGATATCATCATACAAATGAGCAAAATATTGGGAAGGTAGAGTGAGGTGCAGCTTTTGTGGTGAGGCCAGCCATGGCCTAACTTGAACTACCAACACTCATATTCTCTCTTTGTTTATTTCAATACAAAAGGCTTTTAGGTTTGTGCAAGTCAAATGGACCCCTACAACTCTCCACTCCCCCTTTTCCTCTCTTTCTTTTTTGTTCAAACCCATTACTTTCTTTGCATTTTTAAGCGTTCAAATTGGAGGTGGGTTAATCCCAGTCTTCTTCAACCTATGCCAACATAGACCCCTCCCCCCCTTCTATGCTAGTACTTTTTCAAGGTCAAATGTTGATTGTAGGCTGAGCAATTCGTATGGGAGAATGAAAGTGGAAGATGGTTTAATTTGTAGTAAATCTGATAATGTGAGGTAGGTTGGGATTGGGTTGAGTTGGTGGACCCAAGTATTAAAGGGTGGAGATAGTTGGTAGGGGGGTGTTAAACTAAGGACAATTGTTAGTTCCTTCACGCTTTTTAATTATGGAAAAGACTGGTTGCCCATCTTCCTTTTGCTTCGTCCGCTCTCCTCCTATCACAGCTTATCCATTCACGCTACGAAAAATCTTAGCTTTCTCTTCCATACCCAAAAGAAAGCTTTCAGAGAGAGAGAGAGAGAGTTGTATTTCAACTAATGGATCAATGGGATCTAGAGATAGAAGTATCTACTCGGCGTTAGTATTGTACAATTACAAGTACTAGAAAGAAAATTAAGGAGATGCGTTAATATGGGAAGAATATATCACATGCCCCCACATGATATTATAATACTTGATTGACCTTTGAAGCAACAAGATGACACCTTTTTGTAGAACTGGAAGTATGATCTGACAACTACAATCTTAATCCATCTCTCAATCTGGGAAAGAAAATAACTCATTTTGTAAACTCATAATTGATGGGAATTGGGAGCTTGGGTGCTTCAGAATAGGAAAAATTCCCACTTTGGCTGCAGTGGGTGGTTCTACACTGGTTATATCATCATATCCACTATAATTATACAGTTTAGAGAAACAGAATATCTGCAGATTTTCAGATTGAGACTAAATTTTCATCTTACTTCATCTCCAAGCTTCTGTAATCCAAAACACCAATTTTCAAACCTGGAATTAGATCGTAATCAGTGTTTCTTTCTCCGTTTTTTTGGGTGGTAAGATTGTTGCCAATCCCACAGCTGCAGTCCTTGCTGTTCTGCAACCCCAAACTACAAGAGAAGCAGAGACTTCTGGCTCTGTTTTTCGAAGGCGTCTCGGGTTTGGATTGAGAAGGAGGGCTGATTCTTAGTTCGAGGTTCAGATCAGGAATTTTTGTAGCTCTTTCTGATACGAAAATGGTGTTACCCACCTCCTCTTTTACAGTTGAAGCGGAAAACGAAATCGTTGTAGTAGTCACGGTCTGGGCTGGCTCGTTGATCGGCCGGTGAGTCGCTGGATCAATACCTCTATTCATAAGCTTTCTTCTAATATGGGTATTCCAGTAATTCTTAATCTCGTTATCCGTTCTTCCCGGTAATCTTCCAGCGATCAAAGACCACCTATTATTAAGAAAACCGAACAGACCCATCAGCTTCAACACAATAAAAATAGCTCAATGGAGAGAATTCAAAGCTAAACTCTAGCGAGAGGAGAGGAAGTAGACATACAGGGATGATAGTCAACACCCACCTATTTCCCAGAAGGCTATGGAGTTTGATGATGACTTCATCTTCTTCTTCTGAAAAATTTCCGCGCTTAAGGTCGGGGCGGAGATAGTTGATCCATCTCAAGCGGCAGCTTTTTCCACAGCGAAGGAGGCCAGCTGCTTTGGGGAGGGAGCGCCAACAGCCCTCGCCGTGAGCGCGGATGTAGGCGACGAGGCGGTCGTCTTCTTCTTTGGTCCAAGCGCCTTTATTTGTGTGAGCTTTCTCACAGCAAGGAGACCTTCCCATTGAGGTAGAATGAGTAGCCAGATATGGCGAAGAAATATTTCTGAATCTTTTTGCAGTGGGTACTACTGGGTATGGTGGAAAAGAAGCTTTTTCTATTTTGCATCAATGGAATGGATCATCTAACTTACAGTCGGTTTCTGATATTCTAGCCTTTTGACTCTTTAGAGAGAGAGAGAGAGAGAGAGAGAGAGAGAGAGAGAGAGAGAGACCCTAATTGCTTCCAGATTAATGTTAGGGAGACCATATACATATATATATATATATATATATATATATATATATATATATATATCAACGTGGAGACTCTACTAATGATATTAGATTAAATTAAGAACTTATTACCATTAATTTAATTTTATTTAAAAATAAAAAATCATAATATTCTAATATATAATATCGCACACATTTTGGAATCGTGGACTTAGAATTTCTAGTTTAAACGTGACGCACTAATTACCAATTGTTTAATGGTTAAATAGTTGAATAAAATAAATAATAACACATGTTCTGAGAAGTTTAAAATAATTAAACATATATTTATTTTTTTTGTGGACCAAAAACAAGACCATGAAAACCATTGAAATGAAATTCGACTCATTCTAAGAAAAAGATGGAATCTTTATAAACCCAAAAATATGATTTTTTTTTAATGATAATTAGTAATCTAATAGTAGATTAGGTGACGAAATAGAGATAGAAAAGTATGGGGGAAAGACCAGATAAACTTCCAAGACCTCTTTTTCAAACCAAACCTTCTCATCTGTCTATAAGGCTTTTTATATTTCGCGACGTTTCTCTTTGGGAATACAGATAAAAAGGAAAGACTAAAAGCTCCAAGAACTCATGTTAATGTCGTTGAAAATAATAACAGAAAAGGATATAGAAAAATGGGTTTTAAAGAGAATTACGACTGCTTTTAAATTGACAGGACGGGAGTTTTTGACTGTAAATCCCGATTGTGCATCCCTGGTCGGATTTAGTCATTTTGGCTGTTGCGGGCTGCGCATTGAGTTTGTGCAGTAAATAGTGGTTGGGGTTTGGAAGAAAGGAGGGAAAAACCAGAGGTGGTTTGGCTATTCTTGTACATAAATAAGCGTACTATGGTAGTTGTGGTTCTTTATTCTTTAGGTATACTGTCATACAATGGAGGAGAGAGAGAGAGAGGTTCTAGAAGATAGAGAGGTTTGGTATGTAGCAGAGGGATATGGTGGAGGGGTGGAAGGAAAACCAGATAACTGAGAGTAGGCTTTGGTTCACCAATCACTTTTCTTCTTCTTTTTCATTTTGTTTTTCCTTTAATCTCTGTGGTGTTAGTTTTGGCTATAGTGGTAGGGAAGAGGACGGAGGAGAAGATTCAGTCAATCTTTTTGTTCTTCTCTCTCTCTCTCTCTCTCTCTCTCTCTAAATTTGAATAGTATACGTTACCACCAATCCACTTGGACTCTCTCTCTCTAGCTCAATGAAAATCAAGTGGATGGTAGGAGTTAAAAGGTCATAGTTTGATCCGAAAGAGAGAGATGAGTCCACTTGGGGAAAAGTAAATATCTTTACATGAGTTTTACCTACCCTATTGCCCTTTTAGATGGCCTTCGCAACCAGAGCAACAATGACGGCTGTTCTCAGTAGAACCAACCTAAGCTTACCCATATCCAATATCCATTCCTAAGCTTACCTTTTTACTCGACTGCTTCTGGTTTAATCAAGGAAAAGAGAGTTGGAGGCGAGTTACGACATCGGAGAATCAAAATAAACAAGTGGGTTTGTTTGTTTAATAGTCAATTGGGAAAGGGTAAGGGAAGGAGAGAGAATGTTCATGGCGAAAGCCAGCAGGGCAGCACTTAGGGGGAGATGAGGGGGACTCGTGGGGCTGTCCTTGAAGCTCTAAGCACCTTACCTAACTCCATCAGCGCCCTTCCCCCATGTGGGACACCCTGCCTATCCCCAACCTACGTTTCGCCGCCCCACATGGTTGAAAGGGCATCAAATAATGGCTTCCTTCTGCTGCTTTTTCTTCACTAGTTAAATTGCTTGCTGGTTCCATGACATTATGCAGGGGGTACAAACTCTGTCAGATCTTACCTGTTCCCAATTTTTTTGATGCCTCAATTGGGTTTGCCATAACATGCGCAAAAGCCTTCTTAATCTCACTCTAATCCCAAGATGAGAGAGAGAGAAGAAGGGGGGGAGGGAGGGAATTTCAAACAAGTTCAATATCAGTCATGAATATCTATATTTGATGATTTCTGAGGGAACATAATGTTTATCAGGTTGAAACGTAGTAGGCTCTTTATTAGAGAACTGATTTCTGGGATGGTACTAATGGTAGAAATAGGCTGAGACACAGTGTGAATCCAGACATTCTATCGCCATCAATTAGACTATATTAGTTCATTTTTTTGCGCACTTCGTAGAAGTAGCTCAGGATCACCACTGCAGCCGCAACTGCGACACCAACTGCACCTTGAGCCAACACGGTGCTGTCACTGATGATGGCCTTGGTACTTGACCTTGGACTAAACCCTAACTCCGAAAGTTTCTGATGCGATTCGGCATAGTCTCTGAAGAATGCATCCTCGTCCTGATAAAGAAATAGTTGAGAAAAGAAAAAATAAAGGATTATATAGAATGAATAAAAGACCAGGAATGCATGGAACAATCCCAAGAAAACGCAATTTAAGAAAAGTTCAAGACCGGAACCGACTTTATAATTAAAAATATGTTTATTTACAATAAAGGGTTTGTGGGGGAAATAATCTTGGGTTCTGACCAGTGCTCGATGTAGAATCCCCACGAAAAAAAACATCTGATTATACGACACTGATGGGATAGTTAGTAAACAAGATTTTGTTCTATATGAACACAAGTACAAATTAGCAAGCTTGAAAAACAACTCAAGACAACAACCTTACAAGATGTTTTGCACGACGAAATGATACTTGTATTATAAACTTAAACTCAAGTGGTTCTACATTTCGCCACCTCCACTAACTTCTGATTTAAATGTTTGTATCCAGACAAGCTAACTTCCAATTCCAGATACCATAAATTACATTGAACGGAATACTAAATAATGAGGGGAACTTTTTAGTGCTAAAGGCAATTCTTCGCCTTCTTTTAAACAATGAAATTTTCCAGAAGACATCTTCAAGTAAGTAAAGAAAGGCATTTTGACTTAGTGAAAGACACGCCTTACCTTGGCATAGAGTTCAACATAAGGTCGGAACTCCGGATCATCCAATAGAGACTTATCAGTTGAAAGTTTTAATAGACCATCTGATTCTCCTTTCAATAGTTCCCTAGTATCACACAAAACAATAATCAATTGACATTTTCTTTTTAAGCATATTACGTGGAAAAGAAAAACAGAGATAGATATCATAAATTCCAATGCATTCTTACACAAAATATGAGTTGTCAAACTTCAGAGGGTCATGCGTCCAAGGGCCTTCAAAACCTGATCTTTCTGGATGTGCCCTTCCCTATAACACCCAAAATAACAGGCTTCAGCTATTATCTCACCAAAAAAAAAAGAGAAATGCAAATATCAATTCATATGAACCAGTGTGTGCGCCCCAGATAATGCAACAATATCTTTGTTAGTTAGACCCATCCTGTAGAAGATGTCCCGAAGATGAGAACAACCTACACAAAAAAAAAACATAAAGAACTGTGCTGCACATTAACATTTGAACCTATCACATTTTCTAACTCCAACATAAATCGAGAAGAGCTCCACCAAGTGACACAGAGAATTCTGATGAAAAAAATATATAATTAAGAGACACGTCAGAACTAACTTGAAGACGATCTATTGTCACAAATATATTATCATGAACAAATTGATGAATGATGTGTAAATGGGAGTAGCATAAACGAACCAGACACTATCAATAAGACCATCATTTTGATCAATTCTTGGAGAAATTCCTTCAATAAATAGAAATTTTGTTTCTGATAAAAAAATGTGCAATGCTATTATTGACACGCCCAAAGGCCCAACCTTAGACAAATTTAACAAAGCAATCATACTCAAAAGCAACCATCATTACTAATCATTCATGACATGTCAATTACCAACAATTTGAGATTAAACAATACTAATTATAAGGTTACTCAAAATAAAAGGGCCATTGAAAAATTAGAAATACCGAGAGTGGCATCTGGAAGACGACCTTCCTTGGTGGAAACTTTTGAGTCCTGAAGAAAATAAGAATATACTTCACAGTGCTCAGTGCTAAATAAACTATATTATTCCATGTACTTAATTAGAAATATGTTACCCTTCTTCCAGGAATAAAGTTCACAGTTGGGCCTCCGGTAACCTCAACAGCAACAACACCAGCAAGCTAAGGAGAGAATTCATCAATCATGCGTCAGCATATAGTTCAGTATGAGTTGAAAAATAAATGTGGCAAGTTAAATACATTCATCTGTACAACGGTAACAATCATGAAGTGACAGTGATTCCAAGACTTTCTCGTAAAAGCATTAAGAGTAGTGGTCTTTTTCTATCCAATCTGCCACTAAAGTGTACAAAGGGATTTAGGTGTGTGTGGAAGTCTGTTTCATCTCTGAAAATGTGTTTTGTGAAGGAGAACAAAGTTGCCATACATAAGACTTTCATACGACAAAGTTTACTTACACTTAGCTCTCTGTGTTTCAAGTAGTAATCTAGGTGTGCGTGAGTTTGATTCATCTCAAAAAATGTGCTTTGTAAAAGAGATTGCCATCCATAAGACTTTCCCTATGGCAAAATTTACTTATATTTAACTCTCTGAACTTCATATCAGCCTATCAGGGGTATGGTACCTCATTGCTAATGACCAATGTCCTTCTCATTTACAAAAAAAAAAATGCTAATACAATCGAATTGCTACCAATGCCATTCAACGATACCACTTAGAGGCCCCAATTGCAAGCAATTTAACAACTCAAAAAAGCTATTCTCTGAGGTTTAACCCTCATACAAAAATTATTCAGTGTTGCTTTCTTTTATATGATAGTAAAAATTGAAAGTCACAGTCACACGAGTAATTGCATATCCTTTCGATGTGCAAATTAAATTGAGTATCATGCTCGTCCAAGGTTCAATGTTAATTACCTGGTACAGGTCAGCATAGGTAATCTTCGGATATTTGGATTTCACTTCCTCTACAATAATAAAGAAAGATTATTGTTGTCAACTATCAGGGGAAGAGAACTATAGTTATTTGGATAGAGTAGCGTGTTTTACACAAAAAGCATAAAATTAGGGCTAAGTAGCCATAGAGATTACCACAAAAATCAATGGCTTTTTTCAAGCCGCTGTTACAACCGTGAGAAAACTCTTCCTCATTTCGAATTGATCCATTTGCTCCACCAGTCTTTGTATTTGCATCATAAGTACCAGCATCATGCCACCTACAAAGCATGAGCAACATCTAAACGTTTTTACAATGATCTTCCAGAAATTACTGGAAACAAAAATAAAAATAAAAACTAAACATCCGTTAAATCACTATGAATATCTCAAGAGAGCAAAGCAGACTACAGTAGTAAGTTCGTTGTTCTAGATTCTTTTCTTCAACAAACAGATAAAACCGAATGACCGCGGAAAGATTTCGGTTTCCTTCCATTCACTTCAAGCTATAGTTACTTTCACAAAATGAGGAACGGGCACAATATATTCAAAAAGCGCGTCAAGAGAAAAAAAAAAAAAACAGAGCGAGAGAAAGAACAAACGCTAAGCGGAGCATGATGGGAGCGCAGTTCCGGAAAGCAATGAGAGCTCGGAGGTCGCGACGAGCCTTGTTAATCTCCTTGAGGTAATCAGTATCAACCACTGGAAACGCCATCGGAACAACCACAGAGGGGGAGGGATAATCAAGAATGGAGCCTAGGAGAGAGGGAAAACGGGAAGTGGAGTGACTTATATAGATCAAGAGAAGACCAGAGCGTCATCCATGAGTGAGAGCCTTGAGCTTTGCGAAACCAATCCTTTCGCTTATATTTATATTATCGCCAGGGCCTCGTCCCGAGGAGTTCCACTCATTCCCATTAAACCATGAACCACCACATCGCTACGTCTCACAATTAGATTCGCATATTTATCCCTTTTCTATACCCTTTAATGTCTCCATAATGGAAAATAAAAATTTAAATATATGTTCTATTACAATAATTTTAATGATAAATTAACAAAATAACCAATAATCTATAGAATCAATGACAAGTCAAATACTAAATAATTTTTGATAATAAATAAAACACTCAACTATAAAAAATGAACAGAGCAGATATTGTTGTCACGTTTTTTGTTAAATAACGTTATTTTTCTGCTATGGAACATTGTCTTTCTGCAGTGGAACGAGTCCTTTAAATATAACTGCGGAAAGATGATTTTATGCTACCAAAAGATTAATTTTTGCAGAGGAAATATTACTTTCTGCTGCGAAAAGTGAATCATTGATAATGAGATTTGAACGATAATGACAGACTAGAAAAAGGAAAGAGAAGATATAACAAATTCAACACTACCCATTTTTTTAAAATTTAACGTTTCTTTTAACATGTCAAATGACGATTTGTTAGCGAAAATTATTTAGTGGTTGATTTATCATTAATTCCATAATTCAGTGGTTGTTTTATTAATTTAATTAATAAATCAACAACATAGTGAAATTAAAATATAAATATATTATTACTCTAAAAATTAATTTATACTAGTCGGATGGAAAAAATATTAACTCTTTCAAATCAAAGGCCACAATCGATAATATATATACATATATATTATGTATGATATTATTAAATTTATGATAATCATTTTATATAAATATTATAGTTTATTATTAATATATATTATTGTCAATTAATTAAAATTTTACAAAAAAATATATTGAAAATAGGGGGAAGATTGTTGAGGGGACTAACATCTTTACATGTGAGCAAGAGCCAATCCAACCTTCGAGAGTAAGTCTAAGAACTTGAACCATCATCATCCCTAATTGGCCATTCAAATTGAGATTGCGATTGAGATGCAGGCAGCCATTGATGTGAAAACAAACGAAAGGAAAAAATGAACCCAAAAATACAAGACTCAGGAAGAAGTTCTCCATTGGAGCTCAATTTGAATTCGACCATTCTTCGAGTTTATAAGATAATACTTCTCGTTTATCTGCCTGTTCGAGACAACATCGGAAAGCTCGATATCTACGTAACCCAACGATTCCTGGTCGAAAATGAAACAGAAAAGACTTGAATTCAGCAACATTAACAATGAAACTAGCTGAAATGAACCATTTTTCACCTTCTACTAGCTGCTTCTACAGATTTGAATAAGAAGGTTAATTGGTCTTTGTTTCTACTTTAACTTGGGATGAAGCAGGCCTATTCTGGATGAAACGCTCAGCACTTGAACGTGTATTTTGTCAGCAGTGGGAGGATCATCCAGCATAAACTCAAACTCTTGTTCCCACCTAGGATTTCTGTTCTTGTTTATACGCTGAATCGTTTGAACCCAAGAATCACAATTCCAAACCCAGTTTTAGCAATCTCAGATCAAAAACAGCAACCAAATTAATAAACAAAACAAGAAGATGAGAACAGTTCTACACTTAGCAAAGTGCACACCTTGGTTTTTCTCTTTTCACCTCTGAAAACAAGCCGTGCGTATGGATTTGTGTGGTTCTTTCCTTCAACATCTTGAGCTTCGTGAATAGAAACTACGAGTAGACCGCCACAAGGAGGTGTTCCAGCAGGAGCCTTCTGCCAATTGCTTGTCTCGTCAAAACCTTTGAGGAAGTCTTCATCTTTAAATCAATTCGAGAAAGACTTGTCCGCGATTCTTGGCATTTTGAGCGTCATTCAAGTTCATATTTTTCAGCAGGTCAAGAGTCAAAGATTTTGGCTCATCAGGGGAAAGATCTTTGAGAGGGACTACATTCATCCCCATCTTATCATGCTTCCCAACCTTCCAAATTCATAAAACAGCTTCAGAATCGCAAAAAAAAAAAAAAAACAAATACAGAAATCCAAAATATAACTTCAGTTCGGCAATTCGGAATACATACTTGCTCCCAATCGTAGACGTGAAGCTCCAAAGCCTGAGACTGAGGATCTTTTACGACCAAATGGACTTCTTCGTTCCATTCAGGGTTCAAGTTTCTGTGCTTTACTGTCGTCTTTTTTGATGGAAGCTGATCATCAATGAAATTCAGTTTCACATAAGGGTTTGATGTACCCAGAAGATCTTTCTTTTTAAGCTTCATTGCTCTCAATACCTTCACATGAAGAATTCCCACGGGCTTCATAGAAGCTCTATGAATTGCAGTGGATTATATCAGTAAAGACAGAAGCGTCAAAACTAAAAAGACATAAACGCTGTCTTGCAGAGGATGTACACATTACTTTTGTGGATCCATTATTGTCACTTCCAGTGTTTTAGGCCATAGACAAATGTTGGCAACCTGGTCCTTGATAAGTTCCTGCGCAAACAACAGTAGATTAAGCTAACAAATTACATAAGAGCTGTGGGAGGCTGAATCGGCTGATCATATTGTCATGCATTCAAAATTCCGAGCCTTAAAAACTTGGATCGAATGATTTTATGACATACCATTAATCTATACCTGGACAAATCTGTAGAGACCAGGTATTGACATGAGATCAGCCCCTACTAGCTTCAATCCAAAGTCAACATGGGGCTGCACATTGCCATTGAAAAGGGAAATCTTATCATTCAGCGATAAAAACTTTTCCGAGGTCCGTAATAGATAATTATCACAAACCTTTTCCATGAGAGAGACAAAAATTTTTGCAAAACAAGGGAAGCTCGGAACGAGGGGCTATAAGGTAATACACGGTACTGCAAAAATTTGCAAATCAACCACCTGAACCGAAGGCAAAGACTTATAATCAAACACATGCATCTCACATATCAAACAAATCAAGATCCTCTTATGGAACTAAAAGGATAAATCTGTATCACCTGAACTGTTGCTTTCAATCCAAATGCTTTGATAGCAACGATGATATTAGGATTTCCGGCCCATTTAATAGACGGTTCCATAATCAGCTCCTTTTCGTCTGTGACATAGACTTCATACCTGAAAATGATGAAGGAAAACAAAATGGAGAAGACGAACATGAAAATGTTCAGGAGTTACAAAAAAACATTAAATCCATTCAACACTGTACGATATTTTTGCATCATTTACAAATAACTCAGTTAAATTATAATCTCGATCAGGCAGGGACCAAAGTTGCCTCAGATATCAATACCCATGAAAGATCTGAAAATTACTTGCAGAGCCTGAATACAGAATGTGAGAAGTACAACAAAACTAAGTGAAATGTTCAACAAACAAATATTACTCAGTTGTTGAGTAGATAATAGCAGATCAAGCACATAAAGCAGCATAAACGTTTCCACATCAAACTATATCATAGATGCAATAACATGGAGGATCTGCATTGGATTCCAAAGGGCAGCATAAAAATCATAACCCGTTGATAAAAATGACGACAATAGCACTAAAAATTCTACCACATTAATGGAAAGAAAATGGAAGCAGCCTATCTAACCTGTAAAATGTTTCAGTCAAAGGACCAAACAAGTTTTTTCATCACTAAAATGATCTTAGTCGCCAATAATGAGTGTCCAATATGCCAGTTAATGTTTTTTTTTTTTTGCAAATGCAGAATCTCTTCTAACTCATGTCAAGATTTTCCCATGGATAAAGAAATTTCCAAACCTTGAAAAGTCGGGGGCAATGATCCCAGAGTGAGTTCTTCAAATTCCACAGAATCGACATTATATTTCGGAATTTGCTGTGCAATGATAGGCTTCGCTACGTTCATAGCAATTTTGCAGATTGCCTACGTAGGAGAAAATTAAAACGGTTATACAAATATACAAAAGACATATTATCTTTTGAAAAGTGGGAAAAAAGTAGTGATGTCTGGAGAGAAACAAATAACCTTGTCGAGGTAAGGCCACATGCAAGCAATAAACTTGGTGAGCCAGTCAACCTTAAGAAAACAAATGAAGAAGGATTGCATTGTCAATATATTGTTTAATTGGAACAAGGAATGCACACGTGAAAAGTGAAAAACTAGCTAGCTACATACACGATCAAAGTCTGGATTTTTCACCCACAATGGGATGTCATTAAGAATTTGCATCAAACTCTTTGAGTCTTCCTCCATCAGAGGGCGTATTTGAGGATTCTGAAATACATCCAAATAGAACATATTCAAATCAACAAAATATATAGTAGACAATGAAATGTATGATTATCAGAAGTTAATGCATGTTATATTGTTGATTCCTGGTCTTTAAGTCCACACTGACTTCACCTATTCGATAATTTAGGAAGCAAGAAACATGTTTTTCTGAGCATTACAATCTGATCCTGTGATCATAGATTAATTTAAGAGTCAAATTCGATACAGATTCTATACAAATATTATTTTAATCAGTTTTGAACAAAAGTAGCAGTCAACATATGAACAAAAACCAAAAGGAAGGGAGAATGCACCGACTAAAGAATTCCAAGTAAATATGCCGCCTAAAGTCTTCAGTTATCGTATCATTAAGAAACAAACCATATTCATACGTAATTTTACTCTACATTATCACAGCAGCCTCTTCTTAAAAGGATCATCCACAGTATCCAAAAAAACATAAACTAAAAATCGAGATCTTTGACAGTCCAAAACGAAATGAAAGAAGCAACAAATGAAGATCCTCAACGTTCCATCATAAATAAGGTTCACTGTAAGCAAAACAACTCGAGGGTTCCTTAGGTCTCTTGCTTAATCAGCTCACAGAAGACAGATTATTCATCGCCCTGGAGTAGAAAACGGTGATGAAGTTATTATTCTACATTATGCAAAGAGATTGAGGCAAACCTTAACATCGTTAGGCTGGAAGAAGATAAAGAGGAAATAACCAACCACAAGGCCAACGGAGATTCCAACTCCAAATCCACAAACACCCAGTATTGTACTGAAAATTCCCATTTCAGATTTCTATTCGATCAGATTCCCACAGGCCAAACATACCCCAACCAAGACATTTCTGCACTGGACCTTCAAGAAAAGTCAAGAAACCCCATTTTCCATGGCCTCGAATTCTTCTCGACCCATTTGTCGCCCACGCAAGCGAGAAAACAGAATCATTTTCAAACCCGAGGGCGATAAAAAAAAAATGATAGGCAATTGGAATAACTCCATTCCGCTTGTCAACTACCATGGACCTGGAAAATGCCAGCAGAATGAACAAGCATGACGAATATGCGAAATAAAAAAATAAAGCGGAGTGGACGACGATACATGAATAAAGCACGAAAAGGAAAAAATCGGATTTTTCCATCAACATGCATACGTTGTATCCTGCTTTGGTCCGGCCCCGCCGGTTTGGTGGGCCGGATCACAGTTTGAGTCTTTGAGACAGAGGTGATTAACGAGCCGAGTCGAGCCAGTCGAGTTTGAAAAAGTCTGGCTCGTCGAGTCTGTCGAGCTTAACGAGCCTGTCTAACCTAACGAGTCTGCCAAACCTAACGAGTCTACTAAGCTTAACGAGCCGAGCCTAACGAACCAAATATACATAAATAATAATATCTTATATAAATATATTATAAATTATTTTTAATATTCTATAATTTAAAACTATAATAAATATTTATTATTATAATATAAAAATACTATAATTAATAATTTAATTGAATAAATATTTTTATTGAATTGAATAAATATTTTTATTACAATTTCAAAATGAAAATAAAAATAAAAATTTTAAATTTAAATTATAATTTCAAAGTACAACTTACAAGATAAAAAAAATATATGAAAATGAAAATGAAAATTTCAAATTTAAATAAAAATTTAATCTTTGACATCCAAATTTTTGAATTTTTCAACTATGTCATCTTCTCGTTATTGATCTCTCGTCACAGCGTCGTTCCAATCCTTCATGCAAATGAGTGCCTCAACGATTTCTGGTGCAAGTTTTCCTCGTTTATCATCGTACACATGTCCACCTGCACTAAAAGCATATTCTAATGCTACTGTAGAAACCGGAGGTGTTAGTAGATCACGTGTCATTCTAGAAAAAATAGGAAATGAAATAGAGTTGACTCTCCACCAAGCCAAAATATCAAAATCCTCGGGGCGAGAAATGTTATGGTAAGTGTTAAGATAAATATCGAGTTCATTTCTTTGTGAATTATAAAAATGAACATTGTTATTTATTTGCTTAAATATATTATACATAAAATCTTGTGGATCTCTACCACAAGCACCACTATTATAACTAGCATGCATATATGAATAAGGAATTGAACGATTATTATAATATTTAAATTTATAAGAAGAAAATAAATAATCAATTTTATTTTTTAATTAAGTACCATTAATTGAAGAAGAAGTACCTAAATTAGAAGAAATTCTATCAACTATTATACACACTCCATTTAATTTAAATCTATGATGCATTATGCATGAAAAAAAAAATTAGGTATGTTAAGCCAATATTTTTAAAATTTTCTTTCCATTTTTTCAATTAATGCACAAAATTCGTTTCTTTGTCTAAATTTTTTAAAAGTACCCTTTAATTTTATAAAAAGTGGGAGAACAAGATGAGTAGTGGGATAATAGATTCCCGAATATTCATTTGTAGCTTCAAAAATTTTTTTTAAAAAATCAATAAATAAATTAGCAATATCGCAACTATTATGATCAAGAGTAATACATTTTGTTTTTTCACTAATAAAAGCACAAAAAAACTAACCAATATGGCTTAGCATTTTCTAACATTAAATAAGTCGAATTCTACCTTGTATCTACATCGGTTTTTAATTTTCTTGGTTTAAGTTGAACAACTTTACAATATTCTTTATATTCTTGTTGTCGCGTATTGGATGAAGTAATATAAGAAATTGCATATCGAATAGATTCAATATGATGCGAAATAAGTGACATGCCATCTCGAACAATTAAATTTAAAATATGACAAACACATCTCATATGAAAAGAGTATTATGAGCCGTATCTAATTGAAATAGCCTTTTAAATTCAAGAATTGCAACATCGTTAACAGTAACATTATCTAGCGTAACACTAAAAATTCTATCTCTAATAGCATATTCTTGCAAAATTCCAACAATATATATATAAATGGTAACGCCACTATGTGGATATTCACAACTACGAAATCCTAATATTCTTTTATTTAATTGCCAAGAGTCATCAATAAAATGAGAAGTTACGACAATATATCCTAAAGCATTAGGTGCACTCCATAAATCAGAAGTAATACAAATAGACATAGACGGAGCATTTGAAAAAAATGCAATTAATTCATTTTTCATATTATTATACATTTTAATAATATCAATTCGCGTCGTACTTCTAGGGACTCGTTTAAAACTATGATTAATATATTCTTTCATAAAATTTTCAAATAACTCGCTATCAAACATAGATAAAGGTGCCTCAGATTGTGATATATATTTTGCTACTATTTCTCTCATTTTATTATGTGAATACATAAAATTGCCACTGCCAGTAACATTTATGAGTGTTTGTGTAGGGTCTCTCACTTGCTATTCTAAGTGACATTTTGTATAATGCCTACCAAGTGTGCTAGTAGAACTACCGGATTCGTATGCATAATGTTTAATACAATATTTGCATTGTGCTTTACTTTCTATTTTTTTACCAATTTTAATATCTTTCATTTCAAAATGATTTCATACATTCGACGTTTTACTTCTTTTTTTTCTAGGTGACGATGTGGATGCATGTGTAGATGATTGACCAATTGAAATTTTGGGATTATCTTCCATAATTTCCCCAATATCATCATTAGTGTCATTGAAAGTGTCAAGCAAAAAATCACGTGGATTCATAATTATAAAAATTGATTACTGCGAAACAATTAATAATAAAAATGATACCGCACATCAATTACTCAACAATAGTATTCAATTGTTGTGGTCACCTCCTCCACGAATACGAGTCCTACAAAAATTGCAAAAAAAAAAAAAGTTGTTTCGTAATACACATTAAATATTAAAAATAAAAAAAATAAAAGATACCTTTGAAATTGAGAGAAAGATTGAAAGATTGAGAAATTGAGAGATTGAGAGATTGGTAAAAAAAATTGTAGAGATTGAGAGATTGAAAGAAAGAATTGATGAATAATTTTGTAAGTAGTTTAGGGGTATTTATAAAAAATGAAGGAGAAGAATGAGAAGGGGAAACTAGAAAGGGAAGGGGAAGAGGCAACGGTCTGAAGAGTGACCGTTGCTTCTCTATGAGAAGTTATCACTTCTCACAGAGAAGCAACAGGCAACGGTCATGGACCGTTGCCATCGCCACTCGCCAACGGTCTGAAGACCGTTGCTTCTCTATGAGAAGTTCTCACAGAGAAACAAAGACTCAGACTCTTAGAGTCTGAGCCTCAGACAGAGGCAAAGTTGCCTCGGCATCAACGATGCGGGACAGAGGCGACGGGAAATCAGAATGCAAAGCTCATGTGAGGCGACGGAAAATCGGAATGCAGAGTTCGACGAGTCGGCGAGCTCTGTCCTGTTGGCTGCCTGTGTCTGGTCTTCGGGAGAGTTCGCCTCCACACGAGTCTGCGAGCTCTGTCTTGCCGGCGAGCTCTGTCTTCCAAGTCCACCGTCCAGGTGTCCACGGGACAACGTTGCGGTTGTGGCTTGCGACGACGAAAACCACGAACGTAGGCCTGAGACGATCTTGCCAGTCGCCATTGACGCGAGCGGGTGCCGACTGACGGTCTCGCGATGATGCGAGACGGAGATCGCGGCACTCTAGTGACTGCAGCTTGCCAGCTTAGGTGAGCTCGGCCAAGCAATTGCCGGGCGGGCTCGTCGGGCCAGCTCGCGAGCCGGCCCGCCTGCCAAGCTCGCAAGCCTGGGCTCGATGGGCTAGCGAACCCTTCATTTTGGGCTCAGCTTGGCCCACCAACCAGGCCCAGACCAAGCTCAACCCGCTACAATAATCGCTGTGTCAGCCCATCCGTTAGCCATCCCAACTTTGAGATGCGTAGAACTTTCTCCCCGTGGCACGAAGACAGCTGAGTCGGTCTTTGTTTTTTTTTTTTTTTTGTAATTGCGGCGATGCTCGCTTTCTCACTATTTGTTCGAATGTCCACTCCTCTGTTTGCGTATGGTTTGCTGCCACAGTGCCACGTAATATTGTAATTAAATTTCTTTTAAAATATAAAATATTAATTAAAAAATAATTTTGTAAGATTCTAATTAAATCTCTTTTAATATAAAATATTAATTAAAATTAGAAACTACGATTACGTATAAACTGAAATTAACTTCTTACTGTCTTCTTTTTTCTGCCTCTTCAATTTTGTTTTAGGGTTCACAATCAACCCGTCGTCTCATCTGTTATTGAAAGATTCCCCTCGTCAGTTTAATTGTTCATTCATAGAATCAAGTATTAGATCGTTCGAATCTTTCCTACTACCTCTTTCGAATTTCAAACAAGTCTGTTTATTGCATGTGGTTTATCTTTTTCATCAACAAATTTATTGTAAAGCTTCTGGATTGCTTCGGTGCCAGGTTTCGAGGTATTTTTGCAGATTTTGGAGATTCGGAAGTTTCGATTAGATTGTTGGGAATTTAGGGTTTACGAATTAGAAAAAGAGTCTGGACCGAGGCGGCTGGTTTCAGCAACAGCAATAATTTCTGAGTGGAAAGTTCGATTTGGTTTCTCCAAATGTATTTCGTAATTGGATCAGATACTGTGTGATCGCCGCTCGGCGGGCGAGCGTCTTGTAGTTTCTAGGGGTTCGGGTTTTTGTATGGAAACTCGGAGCCGGAAGCGGTTGGAGGCTACCTCAACAGCCCCTTCTTCTTCTTTTGCTGTTCCCCCTACTCGTTCAAACAAACGCGCTCGTCTTTCTGTTGTTTCGTCTCCCCATTCCAAACTTTCTGCCCCAGCTGCTTCATCAATTTCGACTAGGTCCCGTGTTTCTAGAGTTCAAGAGCCAACTACGGCTACTACTCCAATGGACTCGACTAATGATTCATCTGGGTCACGCCGGCGTGGAAAGAAGTCAGATAAGGATAATTCGGACAAGGGGAAGGAGAAAGAGAACGAAGTTGGAGGTAGGGATTCAGAAAGGGCCATCGAACAAAGCTTAGGATTGAATATGGAAGGTGGTGCAGGGGGAGATGACGATGATAATGACAGTGAAGGAGGGGTTGGAATTTTGCACCAGAATTTAACTTCGGCAAGTAGTGCCCTTCAAGGGCTTCTTCGGAAGTTAGGGGCGGGTTTGGATGACTTGTTACCTTCCTCTGCTATCGGGTCTGCTTCTAATTCACAACAGAGTGGCCGGCTCAAGAAGATCCTTACAGGGCTGAGAACAGATGGGGAAGAAGTAAGACAGGTGGACGCATTGTCACAACTTTGTGATATGCTTTCGATTGGGACTGAAGAATCACTGAGTACATTTCCTGTTGATTCTTTCGTTCCTGTCCTGGTGGGGTTGCTTAATCATGAGAACAATCCTAATATCATGCTTCTAGCTGCCATGGCACTAACCCATCTCTGTGATGTGCTTCCTTCATCATGTGCTGCAGTTGTGCATTGTGGTGCAGTTTCATGCTTCTGTGCAAGGCTGTTGACGATAGAGTACATGGATGTGGCTGAACAGGTTACACTTTTGTTCTTACGCAAAATTTAGTGATTAATAGGAAATGAATTTCTTTTGTCTTGGTACGTCTATAATGTGTGAGAAGTCAAATAAATAGTGAATTATCCTTTGTTATTATTAACAATCCTTTTGAAATGATTGTTAATTTCAAGTTGAAGTCAAACAGTTGTTTAATATCTTCATTTCATTGGTAGAGTTATATAGTTATACCCCACAAAACTGATGTTGCGGTTCTGTATTTTGATGTTGATTTATTTTTGTGCAAACAGTCTTTGCTGGCTCTAAGGAGGATATCCGGGGAACACCCAACTGCCTGTTTGCGAGCTGGTGCTCTAATGGCTGTGCTTTCTTATCTGGATTTCTTCTCCACAGGAGTTCAGGTGACTTTATCTGTTGAATAAGTTAAAGTACTGACAATGATCTTGATATTAGTTCTTTGCAAACCAAGGGTTTTTTTTTCTTTTTCTTTTTACACCTTAATTGCTCTCCAGAGAGTAGCATTATCCACTGCAGCAAACATGTGCAAAAAGCTTCCTTCAGATGCAGCTGACTTTGTTATGGAAGCTGTTCCTCTTTTGACTAACCTTCTTCAGTATCATGATGCAAAGGTAGGTTATTGCTTCTTGTTTTTGAAGACTATGTAATATTTGGAGTTCGTCTTCAAGTTTAATTTTTCTATGTCATGACCTGGCTCATGAGTGATTTATATTTTGGTAGGTGTTGGAGTATGCCTCAATTTGTTTGACTCGAATTGCTGAAGCATTTGCATCATCTCCTGATAAGTTAGATGAATTGTGTAATCATGGTCTAGTGGCACAAGCTGCCTCACTTATATCTGCCAACAATTCTGGCGGTGGTCAGGCATCTCTCAGCATACCTACTTACACAGTAAGTTGAATTTGCCTACTTGATAATAATATTAAGATGGGGGCTGTCCTTACTTTTTTGGACTCTGGCCCGGATTAGATTTGGGAACAAGCCCATTTCTTGCAATAAATCCTAATCTGGCCAGCTGCCAGTATTGGTGGGAACTTCAGTAGATTATTTAAAATGATAAAAGTTTTCTTCTATGGCTGAGTCAAAGCCCTTGTTAATATTCAATTCCTCAGCAAAGGGTTACAATTAAATCTTATTCTTTGCTCTGCCTAGTTAGTATATCATAACTAACGTTCTGATGAATCTCAAACTTGTATTGTGGGTAACAGCAAGCTGCTGAGTTGTGTAAGTTTAATAGGACAAAGGGAAAACAAATCTAACCTGATCGAGAGAGAAAAATAAACTACTATCTTGTTCCATCCATTTATCCTTAAGAGCAAAACATGGTTGTAATGACTCTAGAATGAAAAAGCAAGGAAAATGAAGCAGTAAAACTTGAGCTAAACACAAATTTAGTCTTCTAGATCAAGTACGTGTAATGACTCTAGAATGAAAAAGCAAGGAAAATGAAGCGGTAAAACTTGAGCTAAACACAAATTTAGTCTTCTAGATCAAGTATGTTGTTTAAAATCCCGAAACCTCTTCATTATAGTATTGACAATACTCATAAATTTATGTAGGGTTTAATTAGACTTCTTTCCGCCTGTGCAAGTGGGTCTCCAATGGGGGCTAAAACGCTACTTCTTCTTGGAATCAGTGGCATTCTAAAAGATATTCTATCCTGTTCTGGCACCTCTGTAAATGCATCTGTTTCCCCTGCTTTAAGCAGACCACCAGAGCAGGTTCTTGGTGTTTGAATATTCTTGTAGTATATGGGTTGTTTTTTTTAAGCAGTGCAAGCTCAGTTAGCTGATTGCTGGGAGCTTCTTATATTCATTTCTTCTCCATTCTATTAGTGTAATTTGCTCGTTTTCTATAACAATCATTTTGGCCATAAGTAATTTGATTGCGATCATGTTGCCTCAGAAATTTTATTCTTTGTATTTAAGCAAATGAAGAGAAAAAGAAGTCATGTAAATTCATTGGCTTTGTTTTATGGAGATTGATAAAACAAACTTCATCAAAGATTGTCAATCATAGCATTATGATATTTTGGTTGAGAAATTTTCTCTTAAGTTTTAGAACTGTTGATTTGCAGTCGTTTTAGTTATTGAACTCTTGCCCTGAAACCTTTACCTCCAAGGTTACATTTTTCTTAGTATCAGTGAGGTACCCTCATAGCATAATTTTGTTGTCGTAAATATCGTTATTTGTGGGGATTGAGACCAAAAACAGTGATTCTAATATTGATTTAATTATCAGATTTTTGAATTTGTCAACCTAGCAAATGAGCTTCTACCACCATTACCCCAAGGAATTATATCCCTTCCTTCCAGCCGTGTGTTTGTGAAAGGATCTGCAATGAAAAAGTCTTCAGCTAGTGGTTCTGAGAAACAAGAAGAAACAAATGGTTTGCCTCCCGAGTTCTCAGCTCATGAAAAACTCTTGAATGATCAACCTGATCTTCTTCAGCAATTTGGAATGGATCTTCTTCCAATTCTAATACAGGTTACTTTTAGATGCACCTTTCATGTGGAGGATCTGTATGGTATAGTTAGTATCACTTATATACACTGTCTTGTCCTATTAGATCTATGGGTCAAGCGTTAATGGCCCTGTCCGCCCCAAATGTCTCTCAGTGATCGGGAAATTGATGTACTTCAGTTCTTCGGAGATGATCCAAGCTCTATTAAATGTAACAAACATATCAAGGTACTAAATTTGTTTGCAATTATGATTGGTCAGAGTATCCCCCTTCGAAATACTTATCTCTTTACTTGGTCCTTAGTTTCTTAGCCGGTGTTTTAGCATGGAAGGATCCACATGTCTTGATTCCTGCTCTTCAAATTGCTGAAATTCTTATGGAAAAGCTTCCTGAAACTTTTGCAAAGATGTTTATTAGAGAAGGTGTGGTCCATGCTGTAGACCAACTTATCTTAGTTCATACTCCAAACAGTATTCCTGCGCAAGTATCTTCTGCTGAAAAGGATAATGATCCTGGAACTGCAACATCATCTCGGACAAGGCGTTACAGGCGGCGTAACAGTAATGCAAATCCAGATGGAAATATATTGGATGAATCTAAGAATACTACTAGCAATGTTGGTTCTCCTCCAAGCACAGTAGAAGTTCCGTCTGTTAATTCCAACATTCGAACGGCAGTCAGTGGTTGTGCTACTGCATTCAAGGATAAGTACTTCCCTTCACATCCTGGAGCTGCTGAAGTTGGAGTGACAGACGATCTTTTGCATTTAAAAAATCTTTGCTTGAAGCTAAATTTGGGTATTGATGAACAACGAGCTGTAGGAATGTCAAAAGCCTCCGAGACTCGACTGGTTGATAACTCTTTAAATAAGGAAGAATACTTATCTGGTGTTATATCAGAGATGCTAGTTGAGCTTGGCAAAGGGGATGGTGTGTCCACTTTTGAATTTATCGGAAGTGGTGTTGTTGCAGCTTTGCTGAATTATTTGTCGTGTGGATACTTTTTGAAGGAAAAAATTTCGGAAGCTAATCTGCCAAAGCTTCGTCAGCAAGCACTTAAAAGATTCAAATCATTTGTTGCTGTTGCATTGCCTTCCAATGCTCCTGAGGAGACCTTGGCACCAATGGCTGTTCTGGTTGAGAAACTTCAAAATGCATTATCCTCCTTGGAACGTTTTCCTGTTGTCCTAAGGCAGTCATCTAGGCCACCTGGTGGAAGTGGTCGTCTTTCCTCTGGGCTAAGTGTGTTATCTCAACCTTTTAAGTTGCGTCTCTGTCGAGCTCATGGAGAGAAATCTCTCCGTGATTATTCATCAAACATTGTGCTCATTGATCCCTCAGCACGTTTAGCCGCAGTTGAAGAGTTTCTTTGGCCTCGTGTACAGCGAGGTGAAGCTGTTGGTCAAGAGCGTACATTATCTGCTGGAAATTCAGAGTTGGGAATCACTTCCACGCTGGCTGGTGCTTCATCTCCATCGACTACCACTCCTTCCACCACTCGTCGGCACTCTACTAGGTCTAGGTCATCAGTGACCATAGGAGAATGGGCTACAAAGGAATTATCAGAAGAGAAAAGTGCAAGTTCATCAAAAGGAAAAGGAAAAGGAAAAGGAAAAGGTAAGGCTGTTATGAAGCCTGCGCTGGAGGAGGCAAGAGGGCCTCAAACTAGGAATTCTTCTTGTAGAAAAGGAGCTTTAGACAAGGATGCTCTGAAACCTGTCAGCGGGGACACTACGTCTGAGGTATGCTCTCACTTTAACACAAAATTGGAAGATTTTGTCAAAGTACTATAAACGCATTGCAATTCTTATATTATTTTCTTCTAATTCTTAGTTTTGAGTGTAAGCCTTTCCTTTGTCATATACATTAGTATATGATCTTAGAACTTGTAGCTCAATTTTATTATATATGGTATTTGTCGTCTACTTGTGATTCTGGAGATTATAAGGTGAACTTAGGCTATGCCATTTGTTTAGATGCACGCATCTTATCCTTGTGCTAAGTTCTTGTTCTCAGATCATGACTCCCTAAAACTATAACAGACGAATAACAATCATTTATAGGGTGGTCTTTTGTTCTCATTGACATGATTTTCATTTGTTGCTGCTTGGTTCCTCTGTTTTAGATGTGGGCTTCGCTACTCCGTTATTTCCCTTACTCTATCATGATTTTTTGTGTATGAGTGATTTTTTTACAAGTAACATCAGTCTCTTTCATGTGTATATACTGGTTATGTTCCCGTGTTTTTCATATGGAAAAGAGTTCTGTTCATGAATTTAATATCTTGTGCTTTTGATTTGGAATGTAGGGGTTGACGGTGCTTACATTAATGTTTGAATGGAGAATAAGAAACTGATATGATGTGATGAAAGCACACTACATACTAGGTTTAGCGAACATTGATACTTGACGCTCTTCTAGTAGCTGTATGACACTCTGGGGTGTCATACTTGTCGTTCAAACTGCATTAACTTTGGAAAAAACAGTCACCTCTGTATAATTAATCAGTGAGATATCTGAATTTAGTTATAGTAAGGCATAGGAGACAGCATTTTTGCATTTGACCTCACAATCAGCTATAATCTAAGCATATGAAAGGCAATATAAATGTTTTTATCAATTTTTTTATTGAATGTTTACTTTTTTGTGTTCCTGATGCGTCATGTCCTGTTTGTTGCCGTAGACTATATTTAGTGCTAGATTGGTATCTGAGGTTTGTAATTATGTGTTTTATTGGTAATGACCTTATACTTGTGGACTCTTATCTTACATTATGCAAAGTGAAGCTTTGTGTTGTTGTTCTTGATCATACTGGACTTGTTTATTTATTTTAGCTCTTATTTTCTCTTGATTACATTTTATCACTTCTTTGTAGGACGAGGAACTAGATATATCTCTTGTTGAGATTGATGACACATTAGTTATTGAAGACGATGATATCTCAGATGACGAAGATGATGAACATGATGAGGTTTGATTACTAGAATCCTTTAATGAAATTTTTGACATTTCTCGAATTTGAATACTTTTGTGCTTATGATGTTTCACAAATCTCTTTTTTGTTTTTCTAGCTCCTTGTGTAATATATAAGATTTTTTTTCCCTTGATGTATGTGTTCAATCTGAATCGCTATTTTTTCCAGGTCCTAGGAGATGACTCTCTTCCTTTTTGTATCCCTGAAAAAGTACATGATGTTAAGTTAGATGATGCAGGTGATGAAAGTAATGTTGCGCTGGCAACTGGTGATAGCAAGGTCAACCCTGCTTCTGGTTCAAGTAGCAGGGTTGCTACAGTTAAGGGTGCAGATTCTACTGATCAGAGGAGTAGCAATTCTTATGGTTCACGGGGTGCAATGTCATTTGCCGCTGCTGCTATGGCTGGTCTTCGATCTGCTAATGGTAGAGGTTCTAGAGGCAGTCGAGACAGATATGGCCGTCCTCTCTTTGGTAGCTCTAGTGATCCACCAAAGTTGGTCTTTACTTCTGGTGGGAAGCAACTTAATAGGCATTTAACTATTTACCAGGGTATCCAACGGCAACTTGGGTTAGATGAGGATGATGATGAGAGCTATGCTGGTAGCGCTTTCTTGGCTAGTGATGGAAGTAGATTATGGAGTGATATATATACTATCACATACCAAAGAGCAGAAAATCAAGATGTAAATTCTACCGGGGGATCAAATACTGCAGCAGCATCAAAATCTACAAAATCTGAATCTGCTTTTGATTCTAACCCTAGTTTTCAATTGCAGAGGGTTTCACTTCTAGATGGCATTTTGCAGGCCGAGCTTCCTTGTGATATAGAGAAGTCTAGTCCTACCCATAGTGTATTGGCATTGTTGCGTGTTTTAGACAGTTTGAATCAACTGGCACCACGTTTGAGAGCGCAGATAGTTTCAGATCATTTTGCAGAGGGTAAAATCTTCAGTCTAGATGAGCTATGTGCTACTGGTGTGAGGGTCCCACCTGATGAGTTTATTAATAGCAAGCTCACTCCTAAATTAGCACGACAAATTCAAGATGGCCTTGCATTATGCAGTGGAAGTCTCCCCTCATGGTGTTATCAGTTGACAAAAGCTTGTCCATTCTTGTTTCCTTTTGAAACCCGACGACAGTATTTCTATTCTACTGCTTTTGGGGTATCACGTGCTTTATATCGCCTTCAGCAGCAGCAGGGTGCTGATGGTCTTGGAATGGGAAGTGAAAGAGAGGTGAGGGTTGGAAGGTTACAGCGCCAAAAAGTTCGTATATCTAGAAACCGTATTTTTGATTCTGCAGTGCAAGTAATGGAAATGTATTCTAGCCAAAAGGCAATGCTGGAAGTAGAGTATTTTGGTGAAGTTGGAACTGGGTTGGGTCCTACTCTTGAGTTTTATACACTTTTAAGTCAAGACCTACAAAAAGCGAGTCTTGGAATGTGGAGATCAAATTCTTCATCTGAGACATCTATGGAAATTGATGGAGTTGAACTGAAAGATGAAAAAGTGAACACTGCTGGATTTGGTTCCATGGTTGGCAATTCAGATTCCATACAAGCTCCACTTGGATTGTTCCCCCGCCCTTGGTCTCCAAATTCTGATGTATCAGACAGTAGCGAGTTTTCTAAAGTATTAGAGTATTTCCGTTTACTTGGACGTGTGATGGCCAAAGCCCTTCAGGATGGGCGACTATTGGACCTACCACTGTCAACAGCATTCTATAAGCTGGTTCTTGGTCAAGTGAGAATTGTGAAATTTTGATATTCGTACTGTTTTTATTTAAACATTAGTTACAATTAACATTATCAACTTGTATGATCGGAACATTCTAACATGTTCAGGAGCTCGATTTGCATGATATTCTTTCCTTTGATACTGAATTTGGCAAGATTTTACAAGAGTTGCATGCAATTGTTTGCCGTAAACAATACCTAGAATCAAGAAGTGTTGATAACCATGAAGCAGTTGTCAATTTGCATTTTCGTGAGACTCCAATTGAAGAACTCTACTTGGATTTTTCACTTCCTGGTTACCCTGATTACATTTTGAAGCAGGGCGATGAAAGTGTATGTAATTTGGGTTCGTAAATTTTATTTTATCTTCTCTTATTGTTGCTTTCTTGCTTTTAAATGTTCTAATATGGTGTTGAATTTCAGGTTGATATAAAAAGCCTGGAGGAGTACATGTCCTTGGTAGTTGATGCTACTGTAAAGACGGGAATTATGCGACAAATCGAAGCATTTAGGAAAGGGTTTAACCAGGTTAATTATTTTCTTTTTCTTGTTTCGCATATTTGAAGTAAAAACAAAGTAAAATATAAGCTCATTTGAAACTTTCAAACCTAAATAATGAAGTTGATTGTTAGAAAATTCAGAGAGAAGTAATCCTAGAAATTTTCGCCCATTTATTTGCATTCATATGTCATTGGCCTTGAACCCATAGAATGATCCTCATAAAACTAAAGTCTGCAAAGCTCTTCTGTCTTGTTTTGAGTATCTGACGCTCTAATGTTGTGTCATTTATTCCATTCATTAAAATTTGTTTTCCTCTGGTTCATTTACTTTTAAATTTCTGCAGGGGTCTGTATTTATTTATTTTTCTTTCTGTTGCTTCTGCTGGGGTTTTAAATTTTACGTTGCACTGTATGGCATTCAGGTCTTTGACATTGCTTCTTTGCAAGTATTTACCCCACATGAGCTAGATCATTTACTTTGTGGGCGGCGAGAGATGTGGGAGGTAATATACACTTTGATCATACTCATTTTTGGAGAGCAGGCCAATTGCTGTGGTATAATAATGTTATTTATAAATCACGCAGGCTGAAACCCTCGCTGATCACATAAAATTTGATCATGGATATACTGCAAAGAGCCCTGCCATAGTAAATGTATGTTTTTTTCTCATATAAAGTATCATCTGTTTGAGATTTTGTTTTATACTTTAGTTCACTATTTACAAATCCTAATTGTGGTGTATAGTTACTGGAGATCATGGGAGAGTTCACTCCTGAGCAGCAACGAGCCTTCTGCCAGTTCGTTACTGGCGCACCTCATCTTCCTTCTGGTGGTTTGGCTGTGCTGAAACCAAAACTTACAATTGTGAGAAAGGTACGGTAATTTGCACGTTTGAGAGTTGTTCTGAATATGAAACCATTTATTGTACGGATGTTGATATTGTATTTGAAATATTGTTAATTATTTTTGTGGTGAGATAATTATTAAGTATTGGCACTTTTGCACTAGCCATGTACTGCTAATGTAATCTGCAAAATCACCAGTTACACATATTCTTACTGTTTATGTATTTTTTTGGCACAGCATTCTTCAACTGCTGCTAATAATAATGCTACAACTAATGGAAATGGGTTGCCGGAAACAGCAGATGATGACTTGCCAAGCGTTATGACCTGTGCTAATTATCTGAAGCTTCCTCCTTACTCAACCAAGGTATTGTGTGATAAACGGGTGAATATTTCAAATCTTGTAACGTGGTGTGTTTTTATTCATATGGGTGTGTATCATATAACATCAACTATGTGGGCAGGAAATCATGTACAAAAAACTAGTCTATGCAATCAGTGAAGGACAGGGATCTTTTGATCTTTCATGATAGTCTGGGAGTAGACATCATATTTTTTATATTGATTAACAATTTGTGAGATTGATGAACTGGGCTTGCTTGAGATCTGAAGTAAGCAATTTTACTCTGCACCAAAATAGTGGCTTATGGTGAGGTGGGTCTTCATCGCTCCTCTCAGTTTCAATTTGACTGCCGCCCCCGTTGTGATTTCTTCTGACTTGCGTGTGTTGAATTTTGTTCAGGAGATATTATTGGTGGGACTTAGAAGGCGTAGAAGGGGGGGATTTGGGGACAACTCTTCTAAAGCTACTACAAGGTTTTGTAAATAAATAGCCTCACTTTATTACAATGTATGGATTCAACTTGATGAAAGCGACGAATAAAGTAATCAAAGCTACTACTATCATGTTGCCTGTACAATCTAACACTAAAGTCTTGTTTACATTTATTATTTTAATTATTTATATATTTTTATGAGTAAAAGGATTAAAGACAGACCACCGTATTGACCTTGTCTATGTTGGTGATGGGTTGAAGAAAGAAAAGGAATCCGATACCTACCACTGTATCCCCGCTTTTCCTCCACTCCTTTTTGTTTGTCTTTTCTTTTGTTCTTCACCCTTTTGATTTCCACTTGCTTTTCAATACTAAAATTGTAATATTTTGCCTATTTTCAAATTAATAAAATATTTGACGGCGTTTTCAAAAAATTGAAAATGTGGGAATTGTTTTGTACAATGAGAAGAGAATGTTGAAGCTTCTTGACATCGTCTTCTCTGTAAAATTGTTTCAATTTTTATAATTTTAACATAAATTTAAAGTAGAATTAGAATTGTAGAGAGTATGATTCAACATCGTTTTCGCAATAATGTTTCTTTCAACAAGTAACGGTGATGTTTGAGTTGTCCATTTTTCATAATTCAGTATTTAAGTTGTTAACAAAAATTAGTCAATAGTTAATTTGTCATTTGATCTTACATAAGTTATTTTGTTAATTTTTTTTTTTTTAATATTAAATTAGATTAAATGATATGACTGAAATGTGTAAGAGAAGTGGACGAGAGTAAAATAGCTCCCCTCATCTCAATATATTTTAAAAATATAAATTTTTATTTTATTTATTTGCAGGGATATTCATAGGCCATATAAGATATCTTGGTCTAACCCAATAAAAACAAGACAGCACCTCTTCTGGCTCTATTCATAATCTAAATAATAATGTTTTTACAGTCTACGCCTCTCAATGTTTGGTATTTGCATTCAAGTCCTCCAAGCACTCCTATTTATTGATAATTATGAAAAATCGTTGTCAATTCACAGTAAAATCAATTCGTCGCCTCAAAATTCCACCTTTTTCGCTAGTTTTCTCCGTTGAAGTGGTTTCCCTTTCAGGGTGATCCTTCGTTAAGGTTTCTCTTTCTGAATTGTGTAATGGGCTGCTGTTTGAGTTTTCTTCTGAAAACGGTAAGCATTTCCTTCTTCGCTCAAACGCAGTGATTTTCAATATATCTTCTTTCTTATACTTGCGACTTCAAAGCCGGAATCTGATCTACGGTGGAGTTTTGATTCATTTTAGTGATTAAATTGCTGTGAAACCCTATTTCTCTCTTCCTTAACGACTTTGATTCCGCGGTGAGTGTAAGACCTCAGAATTTCACAAAACTTCGAATTTAGGCCCTTTGGGCTAGATTCTGCGGCCCTCTAGACTTTAGCGAAATGGACGACGGAGAAATTGATTATTCAAATCAAGAAGTGTTTTGTGGTCCGAAGCTGGGAGAGATTCCAGGCAGTTGTTCAATGGACAGCTTCTTTGATGAACTCCTGAAGGACACTCATACTTGCACTCATACCCACACTTGCAACCCACCAGGCCCTGACTATTCGCATACACACACCTGTTTTCACGTTCACACTAAACTTGTATCTGCCTCTAATGAAGACAAGGTTGGTTCAGATGACACTGCTGAATCTGCTGAAAAGAACCCAAAGAAACGCCCGTTGGGTAATAGGGAAGCTGTTCGAAAATATCGTGAGAAGAAGAAGGCAAGGGCTGCATCTTTGGAAGATGAAGTTGTGAAATTGAGAGCTGTGAATCAACAATTGCGTAAGAGATTGCAGGGTCAGTCTGCATTAGAGGCTGAAGTTGCAAGGCTCAAGTGTTTGCTTGTGGATATTAGGGGAAGAATTGAAGGCGAGATTGGATCTTTTCCATATCAAAAGCCTGTGAATTCCAAATTGCACGATTCAAGCACTCCTAATGCCTATGTGATGAATCCGTGTAATTTGCAGTGTGATGATCAAGTATATTGCCTTCATCCAGGGCCAGATGGTAAAGATGATGATGGTTCTACTGCAATAAATGGTCAAGGATTTGGTGCTTGTGAATTTGATAATCTTCAGTGCCTGGCCAATCAGAACTCAGAGTTGACAGACACTCCTGGTTGTGGACTTGTAAATGAAGTGGCAAATGGATTTTCTTCAGGAGGAAACAAAAGAAAAGGTGAAACCTAACTACTTTTGTGATAGAGTATTTAATAAATAGTAGTTTTTATTAATATTAGTGAATAATTATTGTATTGTAATTATTGGGTGGTTATTATAATTATTGGGTTATTAGGTAGTTACTGAAGAGAAGTGTGTAAGGGGAGGGAATTGGGAGAGAAGAATGGGTATTGTGTAAGGGAGACTCTAAGGTCTCGAAAGCATGGAATTGTGTGTGATTGTGTAAATTTCATCAATAATATTATAGTTCCTATCAATTTGGTATCAGAGCTATAATTCTGGGGCTCAAACAATGAGGGAATCTCAAGAAAAAAGCATGGTAAAATGTCAAGAGTGACAAAGAGATATGGCAGAAATTAAGGAAGGGCTGGAAAAGGTGGACAAATTGGAACGCAATCTTATGATTGTACATTAGCAATTCACACAATTGCTGGCATTAACAGAGGAGTACCAACCTTCGTTAGGAAAGAAGGCATTATTGAGAAATTCTGGAATGGAAAGAAATCCAATCAGTTCTGAAACATATAGAAATGAAATAATGGAGGCAGCGAAGAATGTCAGGGAGGAGATGGTAATTGGGCAATGTAATAAGGGAATGGAAGCAACAACATTGATCGGAGAAAGAATGTCCACAGCCGAGGAAACCGTTTGTGAGAAAAAAATCGAGTGTGAAAAGTTGGCAACCAAAGAAATATTCTTGGAGAAGATGGATGTAGTAGCATATACAAAAAAATTTGGGGAGAACAATGTGAGTGGGAAAATCGCGCCGGCGGAAAATGATGAGACGGCCGAAGAGGAAGCTGTAATTAAAGGGAAAGGAGAATCAGCGGCCGAGGAGATTTGTTGCGAGCAAACTGTCGCACCCGAAGAGCTTGTGACCAAAAAAATCAGAGAAAAAGGAAGTTGGATAGTTGCGACCATAGGAGAGGAGTTGGCAATGGTGGAAAGGGAAGTGCCGACGACAGTGGACATGGAGGCGCTGGCGACAGTGGACATGGAGGAACCGGCGGAAAAAGAGGATAAGTTGTTTTCGTCGGTTGTAAGGGAAAAACCAGCGGTTGGAGAAGATGAAACTGTAACTCTACAGAAAGAGGAAAATGGATACTGTGTGTTTCAAACAAGCCCTGATGCAACAAACTGGTGGAGGGACATTGTTGGGCTGTGTTCCACTATGGCCCATTTAGAAAAAAAATGGAGGCTTATAAAAGAGACCATTTCACTAAGGGTTATTGGGTTAAGATGGAAAAAGCAAATTTTTGGGTTTCATTTTAGCCTATTTTCTTTGAAGAATTTTGAAGATGCTTTGATCAAGGATGATATGATCCGGACAAAGTTTTATGAACTGAAATACATTATAGAAGAAAATTGCAAAGATATAGATAAGAAGTTCATTTTTCATTTTTTTCCACCTTGAGGACAAGGTGATTTTTTAGGGCGGGAGTAATGATAGAGTATTTATTAAATAGTAGTTTTTATTAATATTAGTGAATAATTATTGTATTGTAATTGTTAGGTGGTTATTATAATTATTGGGTTATTAGGTAGTTATTGAAGAGAAGTTTATAAGGAGAGAGAAATGAGGGAATTGGGAGAGAAGAATGGGTATTGTGTAAGGGAGACTCCAGGGTCTCAAAAGCTTAGAATTGTGTGTGAGTGTGTAAATTTCTTCAATAATATTATAGTTCCTATTAATTTGTTCTTTTACAAATTCAATTATGAAACAATAGCAAGATGTATTTAATATTTGCATTTTCTACTTCTTAACATATATCCCTTCTTGTTGCTTTAGTTGGGGGCTGTGCCTGAAAGAGGTTCATCCATTATTTTCAAACATTTGTATGTATTTAATATTGCATTTCCTAACGCTTTGGATGCAATGCGTCATTATTTTTTCATGAGCGGTGATGTCTTTGAATTATAGTATGTGTCGTATGGCTTGCCTGGCTTGCCTCCGAAACAGACATCGATTTGCTGAAATTTTGAGTGTTGTTTGTTTGATTTCTTCTATACCACGCATATAAATCATTTTGTGCTTTGTGGTGATTAATGATCTAAAATCAATGTTTTATTCTTATATTTTAGATTGTCTATAGCCTATAGTTGAAGCATGCATGCTCAATATGAGGACTTATTTTAATAAACTAGCATTAAAGTCCTTCCAAATGTTCAAAGTTGAAAGGATACAATGTCTGTCTATAGTGAGGGTGATTTGACTCAGCAATGATTGTCCTAAAACTGTTACGACCTGAAAATATCCGGGTGCTTGATCCATTGGTCAATTGGAAATCTTTTGGTGGGTTTACAATTATTGTTACTGGCTTTGAGGGTGCTATAAGATCGTCTGTCAGACATCAAAGAGGAATTGATGTAGGATGCATAGATGAATATAGTTCAAATAGTTGCTTATTCTGTGTAGTAGTTTTCATGATTTCATCTCTCTTTGTAAAGTCAGAAGCTTTAGGAGCAATTTCTTTTGCATCCTTTTGAATAGCTAATGTCTGTTTTGACAGGCGGGGCTCGGAAAACAAGTTGATCAGTTCATCAGTTGATGCAGAAGCAGCATTTTATGCGGAGTACGTCCTTAAATAAGCTGCTTGGTCTGATAAAGGACGAGGAAAACACCTACTTCCCTTCTGTCCAATGTGTTTTCTTAATTATTCTAGTCTTCTCGCTGTAATCTACGTATGTTTTTTGGGATCTCAACGTGGGATGATTCCCAAGCTTTTTTTTTTGTTTGGATCGTTGCTGTTCCGGTCGGAGGAGTGGTCAATTGCTGGCCACAAGCCTGTCTAAGTATTTTGTAAAGCAGAAATCATAACGGGTGGAACTAAATTTTGCCAGGGACCTAATGTTTTTACATGAATTCGAATGCATATGTTCTGTTTGTTCTTCCGGGGGCCTTGCAAATCAGGCACAGGCAGACTAATCTCAGAGGTTTGTTTATAATGGCGATTTAGATTTCTTAATGACACAAATACATAACTAAGTGCATAGGATTCGTCAAATCTCATAAAGAAGTCTCAAACTAAACATTGCTCGAATCTCTTGGCCATGTTTCAGCAGAAAATTGAATAAATGTAGCTTTAGTTGCAGGTCAACCAGAAGGATGATTTTGTTGGTCACTCTACAGCCTACGAACCATCGTCATTGCGATAAATACTCTCGGCCATTTGCCAGACCTGCAGGGAGTTGTCCTCAGCTGCGCTTGAAATGACCCATGGTTCGTGCTCATTCCATGAGAAATCTGATATCTTAGCTTTATGACCTCCATGAGAAAATAGAAGCTCTGGAGGGCCATCTTCTGCATCTCCGTCTTGCTCATCCCCAATTCTAATGGTCGCAATATCACAGTCAGTTTTACAACACAAGATGTTCATATTCCACGAAAATTTTGACTAGAATGCTTAATTGAAATGCAGTTTTAATGGTTATATAGAGGCAATAATGTGGAGATAAAGTGAAAGGGCTATTCCAGCAGGAGTTTCGATGATAAATACCTGTTGAGGTCCCATATCATCAGTCTTCTATCATCAGCAGAAGAAGCCAACACAGTCTCATGCAAAGGGTCCCATTCCACCTGAAACACCTCCTCGCTGCATGAGACAAATCCAGAATTAGAAACATCAACTTCTCAAATTCGACCAGTAAAGTCAAGCCAACATCAAGTGAAAGGATTTGGCCGACAGGGAAAGATGCAGTTGATTCTTTTAAAAAAAAGTATTAAGCTTTGAGAAGAGCATACGTGTGACTACTAAGAACATGTAAGGGTTCTGTCAGCTTCCGCATATCAAAAAGACCAACAGTAGTGTCTGAAGATGCCGTGGCCAGGATCCATTCGTTATATGGATTGAAGGAAAGATAGTTCACCTGGCAAACAGACATTTGCGTGTTAACAATCATTCACTTTTAGTCAAACTGTTGATGTCTTACACGTGTTGAAAAATAATTTAGATAGACTAAATTAACACTGATTCAAAAGCTTAACTCGCTGGATTGAGTGGAAAACAAGCACCATAATGCAAAACTTCATTTGCATAAGCCTTAATGCAACTCTAAGATACACCATGGACACATCTGATACTAATTACTCAACAAATTCAGTGAAAAAGAAAGAGTAGAATAAGTTGCGTGAAAGATATTACGGAAAGGCATTGGACTACAAAATATATAGTTTCAGAAATGCCTAACCTCCTTCTCATGAGCTTTGACAACGTGCAATGTTTTGTTTGTGCGCAAGTCCCAAATCATCAGCTGACAATCATCCCCCACAGAACCGAACAAATTTTCATTCTTTGAATGCCAAGATACATCTCCTACTACGCTTTCATGAGCCTGTAATAATTCAGAACTTAATCTAATCATATATTCAAATAATCGTAATCTTGTACATCCTTCAATTTGCCAAGGGAATTATGATATATTATTCAGAAAGAGCCTAAAAATGTGATTCATCATTCAATTCAATACCTTCAAGAACCAGCAACAGAACTACTGCCCCAACAAATTCAAAAGCCAAAACAACAACAGAAAGAAATCATGCAGAAATTTAGCCACCCAAAGTTACCTCAAAGACATTCATTGCATTAACCACATTGCCTTCAGCCGTAGCAGAGACATCCCACAAACAAATTTTATGATCAGTTGAACCACTCAAGAGGTAACCTTCCTTAAAGGGGCTCCACGACAACCCATAACCCTCTTTGTCGTGACCAATGAGTCTCAAATCCGGGTCGCATTCGCCTCCTGGAGGCTTCGTCTTCTGTTTATCGCAATCAAATATATAAACATCGCACCCACTTGTTTTAGCACCAACAATCCCCGAGTTCTGCGGCATACACCGAGCTCGATTCACCTCCCCTTCCACTCGTATCTTCTGGGTTATCTCCACCTTTCAAAACCCAACAGAGAAATAAGAATCTTTCACTTAGTTATTTCGTCGAACACTTTGAAGACAGTAAACAAACCTTTGGGACAATTTCATTTTCCCCTCCATCATCGATTAGGGTATCCAAAGACTTTGTGGGTAAAAGAGCGTCCGCGACCAAGATGAAATTCGGAACGCCCTCCGATGTGTGAGTCCCGAGAATGAGCTTGTGGGCGGCGAGAGATGGGAGGGAGTGGTGCGGCTGTGGGAGCGCCGGAACCCAGTGGACGGTAAGAGATGGCCACTCAAGTGGGTGGGAAATGACAAGGTCGTACAAGAATGGTGTATTCTTTTTCCACACGGCGAACTCCTCCTCCACGACCTGTTCAAAACCACCGTCTTGCACCTCAGCCATGTTCATCTCTGCTCACAGTAGTATTCCCGCCCAAAGTCGAAGCGCGCCACTTTGACATATCAATGCTAAATGGGCTAAGGTCCTTCTAGAGCATTATCCGATCCGACTGTGTAAACGTTGCAAATTACATTTCACCATAGTTTTATTTAGTTATTAAGTTCAACTTAAGGGTCGTGATATTCAAGAGTCTACTTCAACTATCACAATTAAAGATGCTATAAATTTCTAAGAACTCACAAAAATACTATAACTTCATCTCTTTATTCATAGCAATAAGCATTCAATAGTAGATACAGGAACAATTAAGTACAACAGCAAAAACTCAAAGTGATTTCTTGCTCATAGCTAGCTCAGTAAAGCCCTTAGATCTTGACTCTGTCACCAAATCAAATCTCCTTTATCGTCTTCCTCGTATCATTCTTGTCATACTTATCTTCTTCACAAGTTTTGATCTCTTCCTCTACTTCTTCGATTTCTCTACTCGAGGAATGTGATGTCTTATTTTTGTAAATGTTTGTTGAGATTTTATGCCGAGATCATAATTTTACATTATTTAAATATAAATTTTTGATATACTTCATAAAAAAAGATCTTATATTCAACTTCTTTTGAGTTATAACTTAACAACAAAACTGCGCGTACTTATACATAAAACAAATGCTATAATATTATTTGGTGAAAGATCCAAATGTTACAAGGAAGCTAGTCATAGTTGTTTTAGACCCAACCATGATTTCAGTCAAGCATGGTCAATAAACGACCTCGATCATGATTAGATAATGCAAAGTGCCAAAGCTAACATGAAAACGTCAATACCTCTTCATGAAAATGGGCAACTAAAAGTCAAGGATACAAGTGATCCTTGTTTCATAAAGTATGTTAGTGACAAATTGGCTGAAGACGCATACTAAACCAATCCTTAAATATTCTAACTAGGGATTTGAAATAGAAAAGAAAATTATATGACATAAAAGTGGATCGACCCATCTAATCCTTAACGATAATTAATTCATGTAGTAGCAGAAAACTTAGCTAAAAATAGAAGTCAAAACCCAACAACTTTGGGTTAATCCAAAGGTCTAACAATAATATCGTAGATAGTGCAATAACATAAAGTCCAAATAATACCATGCGAGAAAAAGAAAACATAACGCTCTAACAATAAATAAATGAGCTAAAAATTCACTAAGAAAAATAAAGCTCAGGAAATAACAGTTGATCTCACTTTTGCGTTGGTTGCTGATAGTCTCTCTAACTAAAATTTGAAAGGGGAGTAGTTAGAGTAAGTCAACTAAACTCAGTAGGGATAAAATTTTACATTACACAATAGAATTAGGAAAAATGAATAATACATAAAAATAAGCCTAACTTAGTAGGGATAATTGTATACATCAAATAAGTCTCCACATATAACATAAAAATTTTAGTGAACATGAAGCATTTTCAAATTTTGAGCATACTATGTTATAAGCATATACGATAATAATGGCAGTTCTCGATGATTGCAAAGCCCCGTGATTAGGTATGAGATTTTGAGTCTAAGGACATGACACATACAACTATCTTATTAGTCTAATTAACAGATAAACACATTTTCTAACGATCGAATGTACGTAACAAAACAAGGCATTTATATGGGTCGATCAGATTTTATTCACACAACCAAAATAATCAATAAAGTAATATGTATGCTCAAATAAAATATTTCTATTGAAAATTATACATATAACATAAAACCGAACATATCATTTTATATGATAATATATCTTTAAATAAATTTTTTTTAAGCCAATATAATATTAGATATAAAATTAAACCTCAACCTCAACCTTCAACAAGGAGAATAACTGTCAATGTTCAAAATATGGAACCTCAAATTAATTTAACATATTACTCTTATAAGGAAAAAGCTATGCCCTTAAAATTAATTTACTCACACTTAATTATATACTCAAAAGAGAGTAAAAGCAAAGTGTTCAAGCCTTAAATGGGCCAAGATCCAATCTAGCCCGATTGAAGTAGCATGTTAGTGGAAATCGTGTTATATGATATGAATGGTCGAGCAACGTCTTAAGACATTACTAAGCTGCGGCTTTGCACTTATTCATTTGGCGTTTCCCCCTTTGGAAAATCAGTGATTCCATTCTCCCCCTCGCCAGTTTTTCGATAGATTCTGGCACCAAAAATCTCTCGTTTACATATACCATTAAATCGGACATTCACTCAGGACTTCCATCTCCAAAAGATATAATTTTTACGTCAGAAGTTTTTTACCTCAACATTAAAACACCGAAATGTACTCAAAAGTGTACAAATGACCAAAATAGTGTTAATGACAATTTACCCGACCAAATACCAAGCCAAATTCTCTTATATCATAAGTTTACAAACCTAAATTAGATGTTCATGCCGAAACTCAAGTGTTTGTACCCCCTTATCACACTAACAAATGCTTATCCTGAGGTCAGTTTTAGCCCCAACTAGATGTTCCATCATGAATGTGGCCCGCGGTCATTGATAAATGAACTGGTGCGAAGAAAGATCAGAAGATCGATAAACATTTACATCTCTAAATAATAAGGTTTCTAAAAGTGGAACACTTGAAATCATGGTTAGATTTGTTCACTAAGAAAGAACAAAATTTCTCTGCACTAGAACATTTTCAACCCAACTCTTTATGGGATTCCCAAGAAGTGAAAAGAACACTTTGGTAAAGCCTGTATCCACTATGTTCAAATGCCATTGAAGATAATGATAAACAGTTGGCCGAGATAAAAGTAGCCCGGAAAAGTTGATAGTAAAGCACATGAATAGACAATACCTCACAATTACCATCCATGCTTTTGGGAAAATTAATAATAATATAAATATATGATAAGGGCTAATTAATATAATTTTTAGAAAAAATTATTTTAGATTATTTTCTTAAACATAATTATATTTTAAAGTAAGTTCATTGCAAAAGTTGGAGGAGTCACAAAATGGTTTCATTTAAAATTCATTCTCCTTAAATAAAGGTTAGTTATACAGTACAATTACACCACTAAATAGACGATATGAAAAATAATAGTAGATACGATTTAAAAATATCAAAAATATTTTTTCCACTATGTTATAATATAATAGTCAAAAAGTAAAGAAATAATAACAAAAATAGACATAAAATTTTTTTACGTGAAATTCAAATAGGGAAAAACTACGGAGACTGAGTCTAAAAATATCTTATTATAAAAAATAGAATTTACAATATTTTTCTAGAAACTAAATATTTACTAAGAGAAAATCACGACTCTTAGATTTCACAATATGCACAAAAACACATAACCTATTTTTCTCTCTAATCTTTCTTCTCTCTCCATAAAAAATCTCATTCTATTATTCCTCTCCATTTTTTTCTTCTCTCTCTCTCTACTCTCAATTTTTGGATGGAGGAACCTTTCCTTCAAGCCTCTATTAATAGAGGTTTTCAATGAAAAAAAAACCCTTTAATTTAAGGAAGGTAAGCGCCATAATAATGTGCCAAGGAAATGTTCTAATACTAGATGATGCGCCAAGGGATGCTCTATAATGCTATGATACCAAATGATACAACTCTCCCTCCAAATGTAATAAAATGCTCTAATGTTGATTTTCTAGAGTCAATATCTCCAACCAAATCTATATTAGTATAACCTACTAACGAAGACTTTTTACTTTCAAAACAAATTTAATTAAAAAATACCTATAAAGTACTTAAGAATCAACTTCGCTACATTCCAATGGTCGCTTCCTGGATTTGATAGAAATTGGTCGACAACTCCATCAGAATGTGAAATATTAGGTCTTGTACAAAACATAGCATACATCAAATTGCTAACTGCTGAGGTATATGGAATTTTCTACATTTTTTTTTCTTTTTTTAGTAGAAGGACTCTGTTTGAAAGTAAGCTTAAAATGTTTAGCAAGTGAAGTACTGACCGATTTTGCCTTATCCATGTAAAATCAACTGAGAATTTTCTTGATATATTTCTCTTGCGATAGTCATAATTTTTCATTTTCCTATTCCAAGTGATACTCATCCTAAGTATTTGTTTTGTCGGTCCTAGGTCTTTCATGGCAAAAGACTTGCTAAGTTCTTTCTTTAACTTAACCATCTTTTTTTGTCTGTACCCACAATCAACATGTCATCAACATAAGAGTAGGAGGATTACAGATGTACCGTTCGTGAATCTTTTCACGAACACATAATAGTTTGACGAAGTTTTCTTGTATCCTTGATTGACCATAAAGGAATCAAATTTCTTGTACCATTGTCGTGAGGCCTATTTTAATGCATACAAGCTCTTCTTCAATCTACATACCATATGTTCATTTCCTTCAATGACAAATACTTCTAGTTGCTTCATGTAGATCTCTTCTTCTAGTTCACCATTCAAGAAGGTAGTTTTAACATCGAGTTTTTTAATTTCTAAATTTAGAATTGAGGTTAATTCAAATATCACTCATATGGATGACATTTTCACAACATGTGAAAATATTTCCTCAAAACCAACATCTTTTTTCTTACCAAATCTTTTCATGACCAGTCGTGTCTTATATCTTGGTTGTGAACTTTTATATTTAGCTTTGAGCCTATATACTTATTTGTTCTTGAGTGCCTTTCACCCATTTCAAAGCTAAAGCAATTCATATATGTAGTTCTTATTTATGCAAAACTAACACTGCGTAAGTGCACGTATCGCAATTCAAGTAATAAAGAGTAAGTAGAGTATCAATTCCACGAGAATAATTTTAGCACAGATGAATCTATGCAAAACAACGAAATTAAAATAGAAAATAGATTGGGAATAATGAATTAGGTGTTGAGCAATTAAAATAAAACACAAATGAGCAATTGAAATATTTTAATGATAAAAAAAAATGATTTGGAATTGATTTCTATCTTCATATGAATTTTATTACAATTTCTGTAAGATGTTGCAACATTTAGTCGAATGACTTAGAATTTTCTTTTTATTTCAACACATTATCGAATTGTTTGATAATTTTCCTGAATAAATTTTTGCAAGCTTATAAATGAAAAATATCTTAGAAAATTTGATTTAGCATTATTCTAACATGTCATGTGATTCAAAACAAAATGATATAAATCACACAATTCAATATTGGTCTTTAATTCATAATTATCAGTAAGTATAATAGGAATATGAGTAATTATTTATGTCCGTCGACACTAAATAAATCAAACATTCAACGCATATTAAATTATTCAATATCAATCATGCAACAAACTTTAGCAATGAAATAAATTCATATAAATTGATACTTTATCCTACTAACCAATAGAAAAGTTAGCCCATAATTAGAGTAAAATTCATCATATTAAGTTTAGAAATAAATATAAAATCAAAACAGAAAAATATGTAGAATCTTCCTTGTTATTCTAATGTTGCACGATGCTGCAACAACGTCTATGTCCAGAATAGTTGCCCCAAATAACAGTTGAAGATTGTGTGGTTTTATCGCTGGATTGTTTCCACTTGTCCACAACAATAAGAACACGCTTTGTCTCTGCCTTGAATCCTCGCCTTTTTTGGGTTACGTTTCTCCGCTTTTTCTACCACCTGAAATCGTCTCGAATCGTGTTTGGATTTGGAATTTTCCTCCTAAAATTTTCCTTCGAAAGTATTATTTTTTTATAGCCATCAACTTCTTCACCGTTCCAACAACAATTTCCCTCCTTTTTTATTTTATTTTCGAAAATCAAATCTTCTCCATTAATTTTGGAAATTTCTCTCACTCTTTAATTTCTCTTTATGAAAATAGGAGTGATTTTATTCTCTATTTATTGTAATGATTTTGTCTCATATTTCCAACTCATTCTTAATTGCTCTATTCTAAAATAAGAGAATAATATTATACTTCATTTGTTAACGTGATAAACTTCTTCTATAAAAGCCTTCACTTGATGGATTCGTAGGACGTCACCATTTGCGTATGAATACAATAGCGAAGGTGTAAAATACAAGGATTCCTAACTCTCCTAAATAGAAAACTCAAATTTGGGAGTATGGAGAGTTAGGTTACATGCTCAATAAATTGATTGGAATTGAGTATCAAATTTGACAGGGCTTCGTCTCAATTTCCTGTTCATTAGAGTGAGCCTCGGAGTCTCTTATATTTATAGACATTGATTATTAATTTGGGAGTATGGAGAATTAGACGTTATAAACTTTTTCATGTGATTATTAATTTCTATTTCTACGTGATTTATCTCATACAAAACATACAAATACTAGCAACAATAAAGAATTTAAGGGATAGAGATTGGAAACGATGTTGTTCACGCGGTTCGGCAACCTCCGCCTACGTCCGTGCTCCAAGCTTCCGACTTGGAGATCCTTAGTTACCCAATCTCCCCGATTGGCGATATTTGACTTCACGAGCGTCAAACAAACCGTTACAATTGACTCTTCACAGGGAATCACCCTTCACTCGACTATTATGGGGCTCATCTTTCACTTGACTATTATGGGGCGTCACCCTTCACTTGATGGATTCATAGGACGACACCTTTGTGTTTTAGTACAATAGCGGAAGTGTAAAATACAAGGATTCCTAACTCTCCCAAATAGAAAACTTAAATTTGGGAGTCTGGAGAGTTAGATTGGAATTGAGAATCAAATTTGACAGGGTTTCGTCTCAATTCCTTGTTCGTTAGAGTGAGCCTCGAAGTGTTTTATATTTATAGACACTGAAAAATCGGTAGACCAAATCATTTTTGGTCGACCGTAACTGACCATTAAAAACTAGTCATTGCGTTGTTTTGTACTTTTCAGTCGACTGCATCCTCGACTGTTTTTTCGACTGAAAACTAAGATAGACTTTGTATTGTATTTCGGTCAATTGTTTCGACAGCTTTGTCGACAGTTTACTCGTCCAAAAATCTTCGAGCAATTTGTATTGAATTTTGATCGACTGCTTCGACCGCAACATCAACCGCTTCATCGACTGCAAATCCTGTGCGTACACTGTAATATGTTTTGGTCGATTTTGTTGACCGCACCCTCCATTGCGTGCTCGACCGATTCCTTTGCAAGGTGATTTTGTAGACCAAATCCTCGGTTTGCTCAACCTCATCTCTTCCCATTTGCCATCCTTGATATTTCTACGTCTCAATATGATACTTATTCACTACATAGACTTAGATAAACATGTTAGCACAACTTAATACCTGTATTGAAGGTATTTCCTAGGAATCTCAATATAAATATAATGATTATACAATTAGGAACAAAATCAATAAACAACTTATAATTTCAATCAATACATTCATCATCAAAATACGTAAGTCTAACATTATTTAGGTTAACAAAAACATCATTTTTTCTTTATTTAATCACTTATTTCCAGCAATATTTATATAAAATAAAATCATATAATAACTCTTTTTCAAGAGTTATCCGTTATTGTACAATAATCTCATCTCATTTTGCATTGCATCCAACCATTTCTTCTTATATGAATGCTTCATAGCTTTCCTTATAGCACTCGGGTTCATAGTCATTAGTGATCATCATATACTTGTTTACAAAGTATTTTCTCGATGGTTGACGAACTCTTGTTGACCTTCTTGACCCAAGTTCTGCAACTGATTCTCGAGAAGTTTCAATTTCTCCTTGGTCAACTTCATCAAATGTTTGATCACTAGATTCTCTAGCATCTCTACCATCAAAAATTGATTTCACTAGATCAACTCTTACTAAATGTTTTTCAATGATCTCAACATCTTTTTTAATATCTTCAATGGTCTGATCTTCAAATAAGACAATATCTTGGCTTCTGACAATTATCTTGTCAACTAAATCTCAAAGCCTATATATGAATGCACCATATCTATATTCGAGGAATATGCATTCTTTAGCTTTGTTGTCAAGCTTAGACTTGTCATTCTTGGGAATATAGATGAGTGTTTTGCATTCAAACACCTTTAAATGCTTATAAGAGACATTTTTTTTCCTATCCATAGCCTGTTTGACACTTCTCCACTCAATGGGCTGATGGAGAAAAAGTTGATGATATTTATTATAGTTTTCATTGCTTCTCCCCAAAATATTTTGAGAAGTTTTGAATGTGATAACATGTACCTTATCTTCTCTATAAATATTTTGTTCATTCTTTTCACAACACTATTTTGTAGAGAATTCTGTGGAACTAATTTTTGGTGTCTAATCCAGTTTATCTTGTAGTATTTCTCAAAGGATCCCATGTATTTACCGCCATTTTTCTGTGCAAATGTATTTTAATTTCTTCATTGAATGATCGTCAATGAATGTGACCATGTATTAGGCACCGTCTAACGTTTTTGTTGACATGAGACCGCAGACAACTAAATGGATAACTTATAACACATTTGATTTCCTCGATGCAGAATTCTTCTAAAAGGAAACTCTATGTTGTTTTCTCGCCAAACAATGTATACAATTTGACGTAGCTTCATTTTTTAGATGTGGTAAAAATTCTCTCTTGCTAAACATTTGAAGTCTTTTCTCACTCATGTGACCAATTCGTTTATGTTATAACTTAATGGATGAGTTATTTTGAGTAGTATTTATTTATGCTTCTTTCGCATTCACTTAAGTCATACACAAGCTAGATTCGTTGATCCCTCAACTAGTGAACCTTTAATGAGCTCTCATTTATCGCAGCAAATTTGCTCTTGTATCTGACATTATCAAGAGCACCAATTGATATTAGATTTATTCTAATATCTGAAACATATCTGACATTTTTGAACACCAACTCACAGCCCATGTTGGTGTGGATACGTATGTCACATTTTCCAATTATTTGGAAATGTGATTGTTTCCTATTTTAACAATACCAAAATCGCCATTAATGTAGAATGTAAAATATTTCATCTTTAAGGTAACATGATAAGATGCATCAGAGTGACATACTCAACATGATTCATGAGTCGTGAGATTGATAACATCTTTACATATAATGATATTTTCACCATCAAAAGCAGTTGCAATCGTACTCTTTATCTCTACTTTAGCACTTTCTGTGTCTTATTTTTTCTTCAACTTCCAGCAGTCATTTTTCATGATACCCATTTTGCCACAATGATAGCACTTAATGTTTTTTTTGCTTCTTGATTTTGACCTTTCCGACGTGTTGGCACCAAGGGTCTCACGTTCCTTTGATCTCCTTTCCCTTACTGATAAGGCCTTCACGAAAGAGTGTTCATTGTTCTTTCGCCTGTTTTCTTTTTTAAGAACCGTAGTTGCAATATTATTGAACGTAAATGTTATCTTTACAGCACCGATGGACAAATTTATAATAAAGTGATTACATGAATCAAGCAATTTTTGAAGTAAAAGTTTGGCTCGTTTATTCTCGTAAATTTTGTGCTCCATTGTTGTAAGTTGAGAAAATAATGTTTTGAAGTATTTATGTGGTTAATCACCGATGTCGACTTTGACATCAGAAGAGCATATAATTTTCTTTTCAAGAAAATTTTGTTATGCAACGACTTTATCTCATATAATTTTGTCAATGTATCACAAATTTCATTAGCAGTTGTCATTTTTAAGACACTTGATAAAATTCTATCTGTTAAAGCAAGATGCAAATTGGCGATAACATTCTCATCTGCTTGATCTATTTTTCTTCTTCAACGGTCGTCAGTCTTTTGCCAATGACTATAGTACAACCATTTTCCACAATAATGCCTTCATTTTTTATTTTTACAAAAAAAAATTATTTCTGTTGAATTTCAATTCTTCTAACTATAAGAATGAGATTTTGATACCACTTGTTATGAAAAATAATAATAATATAGAGTTGTGATAGCGTCGATAATACTGGTCAAGATAATTTCTACAGAAGACTATTGCAGACAATCTACTTAGACAAAATTACTTTTCCAAGTAAGTTCCAGTGAAAAGCAAGATAAGTATAAAATGATTCCACTTAAAATTCAGTCTCTTTGAACATAGCTTACTTACACAGTACAATTACACCACTAAATAAACAGTAGGAAAAACGATAGCAAATGTGATATAAAAATATCAAGACTATTTTTTTCACACTGTTTAAATATTATAGTCAAGAAGTAAGAAAAATAATAGTAAAAATAGAAACTAAAATTTTAGGTGAAAACCCAAATAAAAAAAATCACAAAGACAAAATATAAAAAAAATCTCACTATATAAAAAATAAAATTTTAAATATTTTTCAAACTAGTAAATATTCTACAAAATATTTATTAGAAAATTAATATCTTTAAATTTCACCACAAAAACACTTCATTCATTTTTTTCTCTACTGTTTTTTTTTGGTCCTCCTCAAAAATTTTATTCTATTTTTCTTTTTTCATTCTCTTTCTCTCAATTTTTTTATGAAAGATATTTTCCTTCATGCCTTGTTTATAAAGGTTTGAGAAATTAGCAAAAAAAAACCACATAACCACATAAAATATTACATTCTAATTAAGAAAAATAATTTTTCACAGAGAAAATATTATTTTTTATACTGAAAAATATTTTTTATGCTCTATTCGTTGAATTTTTTGTCATTCTTCAACGTAACAAACAACAAATTTTTTAACAAGTTTTCTCAGTAAATCGAAAACATATATAGGTTGGAGTATATTAATTTTTCAACAAACAATTAACTAGAAATATTCTCTTTTGATACAAAAATTAATTTTGAATATCTTAACGTTTCTAAAATCTATTTTTTGGCGAATTTCCTTAGTGAATCGAAAACATATTTAACTTAGAGTACATTGAATTTTTTTAACAAACAGTTAACTGAAAATTTTTTATTTTAATACAAAAATCGAAGGTTAATGAAAAATCTTTTATTTTAAAAAAACTTTTCATTTTTAATATTTATTTTAATATATTAATGACGATATTTATCTCGTTTATTTTTTATAATAATTTTTTTTGTTAACAAAAATTATTTAATACGTTTATTGCTATAATATTTGTTTTGTTAATTTCGTTAAAGGTTTTTAACGGCTTCCTTAATTTAATAGAGAAAGAAAACTCCTTCCTTTCCCACCAAAGGAAAGACTTTTTAAGTCACCATTTAAGAGACTAGACACATGGGCCCTTGTCATTAATGAGGACCCCACTGTTTCTAACTTCCCTCAGTCAAAAAATGTAAAGGCTGGCCTGGACATTGGCCAACCATTAAAGCACTGTCTTTCAACAAAGTCGTCCCTTCTTTTAGTCATCCTTAAAAAACAAAACAGAAAATTGAAAAATTAACAAAATAAACTTCATAATTTAGCAAAAAATCTTAAACAATTTTTTTTATTTTTTTTTGTGGATAATTAAAATTTTAAACACCAAAAAATAAATGACGCAAAGTAGCAAACCTTTTTTTCACGTTTAAAAAAAAAAAAATAGAGGCAAATGCCACGACCATATTAACGTTAAGGTCCACCCAACAGCAACGTCTAAGAATAAACAACCAGGACGTCTTTCGACCACGAGAGACGTGTAAGGTTGATCTAGATTTTTTCAAAAGAAATACAAATGTCTGTTTCGAATGGTCGTTCTTCTTCTTTGTTGTCAAGAGAGTATCTCACTAAGAAAGACGTCGTGACGGGGAGACGCTGGAGAACGAAGCTTCATAACCATTAGATGAAGGGACAGACGTCCCTCAATAATGATGGACAGCCAGAGTGGACCAAAGGCATTGCAAACATTATGTTGAAGGGGATCACGTGCAAGACACACACTATTTTAAATAAGAGCAGAGTTGTAGACGAAAGTTATTGGATATTAGATGAACGAATCAGACGTTCTTTAGAGCTAGGGGATATCTATCACTAGAAATGGATGTTCAAGATGGATTATTGAAAGATGACATTGTCTCTAGCTTGAAATGGACGTCCCTTAATTTATAACAGATGCACCAAATACCATAACAGATGTCCCAAAGTCATAACGGACGTCTTTCAGCTTAAAACAAACATTTCTCAGCTTATGATGGACATTGAGGATGGATTATTAAAAAACAACGTCGTCCCCAACATAAAATGTACGTCCCTCACCTAACTGCGGACATCATTCGCTTAGATGGACGTCTTTTAACTTATAACGAATGTCCCTAAGCCCACAACAAACATCCCTCAACTTAAAATAAAAGTTCCTCAACTTATGAAGAACGCCATTAAACTAAAACTGTAAACTGTAAAAAAAATTAATAAGAGAAAGATCGTTCAAGCTTTTTCATGAATCTTATTTTGCAATTGAAATTAAGTTTCAAGTCTCATCCTAGTTTTATAATTTTTAGTAATTTATATAAAAAATCTCAGAAAATCTATGGGTAGTCATGTATGTCCCTCAACTGATTGATGGACTCTAAAAAAGAGTGCCATACGATCCAGATTTTGAGTTATATTAGAAGAGTTATGGTTGATCTTTGATCGTCTGTCGGAGATCTACTGAGGTTCATAGCATTTTTAAAGAAAAAAATGTGATGAGAAGGATTATATCATTCATTTGTCTTAGTTCAAGATTTTATTTATTGGTGAAAATTCTGATCAAATTATAAGGTTTGTTTTCTTAATTTTACAACGAAAAATAATTACCATTTACAGAAGTGAAAGAACAGCCTAGGGAAACAACAAGCGGATTACAAACAGAGGAAATTCACATTATAACACAGGCGGCTGGGTTCTCGTCGCTGAAAGCTGTAGTGTAACGTACTTCGGTGGAGCTGGCTCGTGCCAGGTTGGAGAGATGTGGGTCGTCGGAGCGGCGAACGTAGCCGGGCGGGGCCTTCTTGTCGTAGACACCGGGGGCGTAGGGGTGGCTGACGACGTCGTAAGGGACGTAAGGCCAGAGCTCTGCTTTCTTTCCTGTCCGATGGGCCACCCTGGCAACGACTTTGGAGGGATCAACGTATCCAACGACTGTCAATTTGTTAGCCTTGGGCTGCACGTCCACTTCCTTCACTCCCTTCATCCCCTCCACGGATCTCCGAACCTTCCTCTCGCATCCTTCACAGTCTATTCTTATCTTGATCTCCACCGTCTGATCATAACATAAACCAACACGTTATCACCATATAATTCTTTATTATAAAATTACTTTAAAAAAAATTAATTCGACCAGTAAAAACACTAGATCTACCAGTAAAGACAAGTTCCAACTGAACAACCTAAACTAGAAAAACGACGAACTGAACTGTGCTTGTCGTTTAAGGAAAGAGAGTGAGAAGGGGAAAATCATGGAACTAAATTTGTATTTACTGAAGGCTGAGGATGAGGAAGGTTGGTGAGTCTGAGCTGCCCGCTAGACAAACAGCTCCAAAATTCCGCCCAGTTAAAACCTTTCCGAGGTAAGGAAATAGAGAATAAACAGAAACCGTTTTTCTTTCGCCGGAAGCAAAACTACAGAGACTGAAGATTATATCTTGAGCACTCTTTTCTATCTGATTTAAAACACCCAACTGAAACCCTTTCACCGGAAGCTCAGATCCACCATTTTCAAGTCAGTGACAACACACAAAAAGAAAAGCCTCGACTGAGAGAGAGAGAGAGAGTACCTGCAACTGCTTGCGCTTCTTGTGCTTGGAAGAACCACCACTGGAGCAGTCGAGAAGATGAGAAAAATGATCAAGAACACCCATCCTTGCTTCCCACTTTCTTTGTTGTCAATAATTGATCAAACTTGAACCGCTTTTGGAACATAAACCCTAACAATGGATAGAACCTTAGCGTCCAAGAGATCTGTTTAAATAAGCGAACTCCAACCTCTTTTTGAATATTCTTCTACAATAATTACGTTGTAACATTGCATGCATATACGTATGTTTGTGTATGGCCACTTGCCACTTTGATCTTAAATTCAACGGTCAACACATTGGATTCAACAAATTATTTCTCGCCACGTATCTTAATAGTACACACAGATGTGAACTGAGCGGCCCTGCTCACCGCCCAGTTAGAAAGTTGTTGTGGTTTGTGGGTTGCCATCTGTCCAAAACGTGGGACCACCCTGTCCGTCCAAAATCGAGCACGGTCCCCTCCTTGCAAGAGCGGCACCGGGCCGACCATCACCGCCTTCACACTTGGGCCCCAATGAGCATGCGTTTGGACTTTCAGCCCAAGTCAAACATAGAACCTCAACCTCTCCTTTCTACTCACTTGGGCCGACCCATTTTTATTTCTAATTTTTAAATTATTCCACCTTCAACATACTAGTGAAAATGACATATCTTGCATTAAAATTTGCCGGAGGACACACGTCAATACACAATTCCTCGTATATCCAAACCCATTTCAATACAATAAAAATATAGATGGGTGAGGGAGACGTAAGGGAGAGAGAGGGAGAGAGAGTAAAAATGGTGAAGGGGTTGGAAGAAGTGTGAGAGAGAAAGGGGAGAGTGAGAGAGAGAGAGTAAAAAGAGGGGAAGGGTTGGAAGAAGTGTGATGGGGGAAAAGGCATTGAATTGAGGAGGTGGTGTAAAGCTTTCTAGGAAAAATGAAAGAGTCAAATAATTGAATAAAAACAGTAGAATTCCTTGAAGACGAAGCAAAAACTGGGCATCCAATTAATGCAGAACCACGCAACGAGTCTTCCACCACAGCCTTTTCCCGTCCCAAAATCCAAATCAACTTTCCAGTCAATTTCACACACCTCTCTCTCTCTCTCCTCTCTCCCCTCTCTCTCCATCTCTTGTCTTTTTCAAACTCGACGTGGAAGGAGATGGCCTATCGACCTCAGTGCTTACATTAATCATCATTATTTAGAAGAATATTACCAGTATGGACTGACACTGACAATAAGATCACAAACGGGTGGCTAAGTATTATCATGGTTCGAGAAGAAGAGTGGACCTATTAGGCATTATCACCTCCCCTCCCCCCATGTTTATTGTCCATTGATTAGAAAAAGTCTATGGGAGGGAGGGCTATGCGTCTCTATAATGTCCTGCTCCTGACAATATCGATTGCATAATTGACGTGAATTCATTCAATTTTTCTGATTTTTAATTATTTTACTGCCGCAAAAAGACAGACAGATGGACAAACTGTGTCACTGAAGAACCATACGAGCTGTTGATGTGAAAGAGGAAATCATAGTCAATAACCCAAGATTACCTTGGTGGACAATGCGAAGCAGAACCCATTTTTGCTTTGGTTTATGTGCGTCCAATACAGCATATAGATACTGGCATTCAAGGTGTGGTTCAGCCATTTCAAGATTATTTACAGGGTCCTTTCATCATCATGTTGGGCGGTGGGTTTTGTTCCATAAAAAGCATTCAATTAGTGGTACCTCCTCATAAAACGTGACATTCAAACAGTGGAAAAAGAACATAAATCACGAGAAAACATTATCTTCATTGGTGTAAGTAGGAAAAGGGGTGAAAAAGAAAGATTTGTATTTTGTGGGGTTGGGTCGCTGCCTGTAATGGGAATATAGACTGTGGGAAGACGCAGAAGCAGGAGAGGTCAGATCAGCTTCATCAGTGCGTCCATTGTCACCTTCGTTTGAAAAAGCCATAAAAGAAAACAAGGAGATGTGGTTGAGAAGTTGCCGAGAGAATAATAATAAGACTTTTCCGGGTTCGCTAGAAAAGGGAAAAAAAGGAGGTTCATTTTTGGATCCTAATTAAAAGAAACGTCTTTTCTTCAATGGGTTTGGAAGGAGGCGAGAAAAAGAGACCCGTGCGTTCACATGTAATGCGACATTTGAGGTGCAGAGACTAGAGAGTGCCGCCCATCCAGGGTCCTGCCGACGCATCTGGCCTGGCCCTCCCCTAGCTCCCTCGTCGGACTGCGCATGCTCCACCTCCCCCTAAAAGCGCCCAAAAAAAATCTAACTTTATCAACCATACATCTCTTTGACATAACTGCACTTACCCATTTACGAAAAATAAAAAACAAAGAGTTAATTAATATTCTATTTAACTTTTTTATTGAATTTGTTGGAGAAAATGACAAATGATTATTTAAAAATAAAATCTCATAAATTATAGGACTAAAAATATATATCTTATGCCGTGAATTCCTCAATCCATGTTTGGATAGTTTTCAAAACAGTCATTAAGTACCAAATTACTCAAGACCTTATCTTTTATTTTTGTTATTGTCTCAATTTTTTAAGATTAGCAACGAATATTTTCACTATTACCAACTTTATATAAAAGGTATTTTCTGTAGCAAAAAAAAAAAAAAAAAGACATTTTCAACATTTTCATATAGAGTGAATATATGGGGACGTGGAGATCATAATAATAATAATAAGGAACAAGGGTGAAGGAGAGGAGGAGAGAATCTAATCTAAGAGCTCTAAAAGCAACGTTGAAACAACAACTTACAAAAGATAATAAAATAACTCATACGTGCATAAATGTGCCATGAAATTAAAATAATAATAAATTAAAAAAAGTTGATTGATATAATAACCTACTGTCTCTGTAGACTGTCACCGTACTTACCAAACAAAAAATAAGAAAAAAAAAATGGAAGGGCGTGACGGTGACGGTCAAATCTAGGGAGTTTCCTAAACGTGATTAATTAATCTCATAATCACAAATTAAATGAAGTCGATTGTTTCATTAAATCCCCAAAATCTTAAGTGGGATTGTAATTAACGAATTAAAACTCTAATTTTCAAGTGTTTATAAATGGGTTTTATGTTCCCCAGTTAGAAAAATATGCTATTAATCAGCGGTTTTTAAGATGACTGAACGAACAAATCTGTGACTTTCTCTCTCTCTCTCTCTTGTATAAATGGATACTGACTTGTTCTTCCTCACTCTCTCTCCTCCATCTTCCATTATTCAAATGGAGCTCGCTCTGAATCCTCTGGTCTGACCCGAAAGTTTAGGTCACAAAATCTGCATGTGTACGTTGTTGCTTACCGCGTCTTTCACATCTTTTTCTCGAGAATCAAATAGAAAACCCCCATTCCTAGAGAGAGAAACGTATAACCAGTATCCTAGGCCTCTTCCTATCTCTCTCTCTCTCTCTCTTCTATCTCCTTTCCTTTCCCTGTCAGTACAGTATCACCCTCTTGATTAATCACCCCGACGTCCCTTTCCAACGCGAACAATCACGTTTATACGCTGCATAGTGCGCTCTCCTAACCAACCGCTGGTCAACTTTTTGGATTTGGTTTTTCTTGGGTCTTCTTTTCTGGAGGAAATGGCCATACATGCGCAGATGCATTCGGAAAATCTTGGGTTTCCATTGATGAGCTCTCAGGATTTGGCTGGGGAGACTGGGCGTGGAGGTGGAGGTGGAGGTGGAGGCGGCATTGGTCAGTTTTGTCAAAATCCTCTGCAGAAGCAACAATGGCGGAAATTGGAAGAGCAGAAGCAGTATCATAAACAGAGCACGGCAATACATATTCAAAATCAAAATCAGTGTTTCGCAAGCCATTTTCAAGCTTTCCCTTTGAAATACACCTCCAGCACCGCCATTAACGATCAAATACCACTGCAATTCTATCAGAGCATCGCTCCACATGTGGAGATGGAAAGAGCAGAGCTCGACCAATACATCAAATTACAGGTTAGACTAATTACTTTATTATCGCCGACGGATGTTCTTGGATTGTGTTTTGCAATTGCATTTGGTTCTATCCTAATCTGTTGTTGATTTACTGATGAGTTTCGGGTTCTCGTTGAATCAGAACGAGAAATTGACATGGGCTCTGCAAGAGCAAGTAAAGCAACAATTTTCGTCAGTCCTGAAGAGAATAGAATCAAAAACAATGTTTTTATTGAGACAAAAGGAAGAAGAACTAGTCCACGCGGCGAAGAAGACGATGGAGCTGGAAGAATTTCTGAGAAAACTAGAAACAGAGAACCAAGTATGGCAAAGGGTTGCGCAAGAAAACGAAGCAATGGTCATGTCCCTAAACAACACGCTAGATCAAATGCGAGAAACAGCGTCTTGTTGCTTCCAAGCCAACGCAGCAGAAGACGTCGAGTCTTGCTGCGATATGGACAACAAAAGTGGAGAAACAGAGGAAGCTAGAACAAAGGAAAACAGGGGAGGAAGAAAATGGCCGATGATTTGCAGTAGCTGTAAGTCTCGAAAGTCGTGCATTCTTTTCTTGCCTTGCAGGCACCTTTGCTCATGTAAAGCTTGCGAAGCTGTTCTCGATTCCTGCCCTGTTTGTTTCACGGGAAAGAGCGCTAGCGTAGAGGCTTTGATTTTCTAGGCAAAATTTCAGGGAAAAAGCAGAGGGAAGGGGATGGTGTGAACAGAGGACGATGATGAATGAACAGAAGCCATGTCAACGAGAGAGGACACAGCCTTTTAAAGCAAAATCAGATTTTCATTACCATTTTCTGCTTCTGGTTCTTAGATTTCAAATCGTACTTGAAACTACCATAATCAACTGCGACAGATTGCAGAGTATCTTTTCCAGTTTCTTTCGTTTTCGTTTACCATTTCTAGATATATTTTTTTCTCTTTCTCTTTCTTTCCCTCTTATTTTCTCGTAGAATGATTTGATTATTCATTCCAAGATTTGGGTAAAGTTTAGATTCAACCAGCGCGATCTAAAACTCTTCAAGTATTAGCCGTTTTACTGCAACGATGATTAAGCATTAATGGCGGGAGATTAAGTTTGGAAGGGAGATTAAGTTCTGAGTTTCAGTTTAATTATATTATTAAAAATGAATAATTATAAAAAAAAAAAAAATTATCCATATTAACTCTAAATTTTTTTTAGAGAATTTTATTTTGTTATTTATCACTTTAATGATTAAGTCATTAGGAACTTATATTCTTTTTCGTAACAATGAAATGTGTAATCTTAAAATGTGTAAAATTTAAAATTATTTTCTTTCAATTTAACTCTTTTTTGTTTACAATTTAATTACTTACAAAATTTTTACAAACTATTTTTTTTTAATTTTTAAATTCTTTAGTATAGTCAACCACAAGATCTGCGCGTGCAAATCATTTATCAACTGTTCTTTAACCAATTCTCATATGTACCTACATCAACAATACTTAAACTATGAGATTAAAGCTCAGTAAATTGTATAAAATAAAACGTGAGCTTCTAAAATCCATATGCAGTTTTCTGTTTTCATTTTTTATTTTTGTTTATGTTTTTGCTTCTGTTTTTTTTTGTTTCTGTGTCGGCCTTTACCTACCTGTCCACAAAAATGGCTATTTATGTTTCTTCACATTTCGTTTCCCTTTATGTTTCTTTTTAAAACGTGTTCTTAAAATCATTTTCGTATCATTTTTAAAACCATGATGCATGAATGCTCGTGAATGCATATAATTCTATATTCTCAAAGCATGATTAATGTCATAATTCTTACTTAAAAAACTTAAATCTATAAATACATCATTAAAAGAATTTAATTATAATAAACACACAGCAAATATCAATACATACTCGAAACAAGGTTAATATCTTAATATTCTAATAAAACAGTAAACAATCACCAAACAATTCCTAACTCTTGTGATGCATGCCCCAAAAATCAAAACACATGCAACATCAACTTACCTGTGGTCTTCACTGCCCTTAAGCCCTTCTAGACACAATCATAATAAATAACATTTAATCATTAACTTCATTTCTTTAACAACATTCACGGGGTTCCATAAACCATAACAATATTTTCTAACACTATTCATCGTAGTCTAAACCGATATGAACAACAAAACTTCATTTAAAAGATAGCTATCCTCAACGGTGAACTTTCCATGAAAATATCCTTCCATTAATTATATCAAATTATAAACAGATCATATTAGAGTCTAAACCCACAATCTCCAGAACATATTATAAAGACCCGTAACTTTTTACTTTTGAAAACATGTAAAATTTAAAACTTTCTTTTTACTTAAATCTTTTTTCTTTTGAGTTGCGTAGTGGAATACTCTTTCGTTCTCAAAATCATTTAAAGACAATAAAAGAAATCATTTTCTTAAAACATTTTACAAAACACAGCAGAAGAATTTATAATAAAACATTTTACAATTCAAATACTTTACAAAACCACATTTCTTTCTTTAAATTCTTTTAGCCTAGCCAGCCACAAGATCTGCGCATGCAAATCTTGCATCAACTGCCTCCTATCCTGATATTCTCATATGGCATGTACCTACATCCACAAGACATAAACTAATGAGTCTAACACTCACTAAGGGGTATACAATAAAACTATAAAATGCAAGTGTCATGCAGCTTTTAAAACTCATATGCATTTTCTGTTTTCGTTTTTCTTTATCTATTATCTTCTTCATTTTAGTCTTATCTTTGATGCACCTGACTCCGCCAACCGGAGTATAATAGCAATGGATATTCCGAAAGCCCTCTAACAGTTGTCCAATCCATCCAATGCACCCGACCCGTCACCTCTGGTATAGCAGCAATGGATAAACTGAAAGTCCGCTAACCGTTTGTCAGTCCATCCCGGTATCATCCAGGGACCTCATAACAAGTATGAACAACAATGACATTCTGAAAGCTTGTTAGGGCAATGGATAATCCGAAAGCCCAACTATCGGTCGTTCCCTCCAAGGCCTTAAACGGCCTCACAATCATACTGTTGCTTTTACTTTACTTTACCTTTTATCATTTAACTTTCGTTTATTATTTGTTTCACTTTCCATGGTAAAATGGATATTCTTACAGCCCAAATGACGGTAATCCGCTTCGGGTTATCAGCCCTCGAGTACACTATACATTTAGTATGTGTGAGAATCCAACCATGCATGAAAAACCATTTCGTATCGTTTTGAAAACCATGATGCATGATGCTCGTGAATGCATATAGTATCTATATCCTCGAAGCATGATCATTTTAACATCCTATAATCCTCAAGCATGATCATTATTAATATCCTTAATTAAATTTATAAACACATTATGATACACCAAGGGATGCAAGAATTCACAACAAGGCAAATGCCAATTGGTTGATACCAAAAAAAAAAAACAGATTACTTAATTTAAAACAATAATAACTCCTACTGTATATAGCCAATAACATTCATTTTTGGAGGAATGTTAGCAATTAACAAGAGAAACGCCATTGCCAAATATCATGCTTAAATTCGTAATATACACAGAGTTATGTTGTTGACAAGACGTTGCCGCGAAATCAATCCAATTAAACAATTTTGGCCAACTCAGATTGAAGATGACCTAACTATCAATCCCGATGTCCAATGGCAACAAATTTTGGAGGGTGCAAGCAAGTAACAGAGAGGAAGATGCAAACCAAAAATTACGGTCCAATTCGCACGGAAGCGAAAGTTATTCTATCAGACCCTCACTGTCTGGAAAACAGAAATACATAAGAGAATTCGGGAACCAGATTCAAAAACGTTATATCTTTCAATTCTGAAAACCAATGGCCACCAAACTTTCAGGGATCCGAGAAGTATTAGAGATGATAGTCCAGTTAAAAAATCTCCCCCAAAGTCGTCGTGAAACGAAAGTTAAGCACATAATAATAATCAGCTCCAAACAGTTTTTCATCAAATAGAATTGGTGTCTTTCAAAGAAACGAGCATAAAATCTTGAATTTAAACCTAAATGACTTGAAAATGGTGCTCAGCCCTTCCTATTAGATAGGGCTTCAACCCCTTAAAATTACAGAGTCAATCTCAAAAGGAACATAACGTAACAAAAGGAAACCTGTGAGTGGTCCACGGAAACCCTATGCCCTGTAGCCCTGACTTCAGAGGATCTCTTGGAAGAAACCTCTCCACTTTGCTTTTTCTCCACTTTTCTGGAACTCCTCCCTGGGTTAGTAGCTTGAGCAAGCAACTAGTAATGCACAGTATAAAATCTAACCCCAAAAAGTAGACAAACGTGGGGAAAGAAGTTCTTGGAAATTAGGCCATGGAAATCCTTGGCTGAAAATCCAATGGGGTATTTTTGGAGGGAGCTGCGAAAACAAATAAGCTTCAGCTTCAAAAATGGGTTCCCCCACCCATGATTAGGGCATCCTTAGAGAGCCTAAATATCCCTCTAAAGAAATCCTAACATAAGATTAACAAAATATCCTTGAAATCAAATTACAAAAGTAACCTTGAAATAATAAAATTCACAAAAAGGTTCATGGCTGGATTTTTTGTCTTTATAAATGCAGCGTTTGACATAGCAAACGAGCTCTTAATTTACAACAAAAGAACATTCTGGAAAGCTTCAAATGTTGGCTACAATCTTTGTGAAGAATGTATTTTGAAATAAAATATTCTAGAATGCCAGAAGTGCCCATGAACATTCAGAGGTCAGATTCTAGGCGGGTTTGTAAAGTCCACCATTTCTTCTACACTTTTGCTTGACTTCCACTTATCCGAAATCTTGGACTCCTCCTTGTAAAATGAACTAATATTCTCCTTCAAGCTAGCTAAGAAAGAGACACCTACAAAATAAATAAAGACATTAGAAATTCCTTTGCTCAAGCCCGAGTGATCGGGCTTTGAGGTGCATCACATTATTAAAAGAATATAATTTTAGTAAACACGCAACAAGCATAAATACATCCTCAAAATGTAACAATAATAAATCCTATAATCCTCGAAGCATGAATTATATTAATCTATAACGTAAAAAAACCTAAATCTAATAAACAATTAACATACAATCCTAATTGTTGTGATGTAGGGTCCAAAGACCAAAACACATACATATCAACTTACCTGCAATCTTCAATGCAATTATGTCCTTCGTCTTACCACCTTCAGAACCATTAAATGGACAATTATTAAAATCACAGATTATTCACTTCATTCATACAGTTCATTATCCTTAACAATTTCACTACCATTAGTCCGTAACCATTACTTAATAGAATTCTCAACCCAATTCCCATACCCATATCTCACTATTATACGCATAGGAGCTTTCACTCTTCATATTCAACCACAAAGAGTTCACCATTAAAACAACTTCTTCAACATAATCCACCTTAACAACTTACAATAACCAACATAGAAGTGTACAGAGCATAATTCTTTATCTTTTACGCTTAACCTAGCAGTTATATAGTTAACAGAACCATGGCTAATCTATCAAGAGAGAACCATTAATATAAAACCATACCCAACAGAGTATAAATTCAAACTACAACAGAGAATAATACACTTTATCATTTATCTCATTCATTCATCCGCCTACAATACATTAAAATCCATACATAAGCGAAGAGCTTCCTTACCAGAAGACCATCTGAAAGCAGCACATAGAGAACCCCCCGCTTGCACTCATCCACAACCTCCAAAGATCTTAACCAAAATACAGAACCAAACTTCATCAACATATAAACATTCCCTCAACACCAGTAATAACACAAAGAGCATTTACCTAGACTCCTTCCCCCTGCGTCTCTATAACGCCCCGTAATTTAAAACCCCTTTTTAAATGCGTCATAAAATTTTTCGCTCGATTTAATTACTTGTCATTTGAAATATATTTTTAGAGAACGTAAAAAAAAAAATCAGAGTAACTAATCGCGGAAAGATTACGAAGTAAAATAAAGAAGGTTTTAAACATAGTGCAATGTTTCAAAAGTACTAAAGTCCCTATTACAATACCATTATCCAAAACACCAATATTGAAATTACCAAAATACCCCTAACTCAAAATACCATCAACCCTCAAAATACGTAACTCGCACCCAGCAGGTCAAATCGGTTGATAACACATGGGGTCATCCTAGAACGCCTCCTCCTCCACTTGCACAAATTCCTCATTATAGTCATCACCTACATTAAGGGGAAAACAATGAGCCTAACGCCCAGCAAGAATCAAAATATAAATGCAAATGCATATGATGCATGATCATACGATGCGTTACAGAAGAGATCCGTATCTCATCTGTTAGTTAAGGCGATGGATAAGTCTAAGTCACGCGGCTTAACCGTATTTTCGACTGAGAAACACACCAATCGAGGTGTCACCACGAGCCATACCCATACGCTTTTGTTGAAAACACTGGGGATTTCAGAACAAGAGAATTGGGAATCTTACGATTCCCAAAGCTTAACCGTACCTCACAGCCCCCTAATTGGGAGTAGGCACTCAAATAGGGGTGTCACCCTGAGAACCATTCCTAATTCTCCCGAACCCCCACATATCTATTTACATAAATTTTAGGATGACACACAGCATGTGAACAATTTCATAAATCCTAGAGTGATGCATGAATGCCACAAAATAAATTAGAGAAATAACATACAATAGAAATACAACCAATTTAATTACAATGGCAAATCATAATTTCAATTAAGAGGCCCTACATTAATTCATTACTACCCAGATTACAATGAGTATTTTTATTAAAAGAGCGTAATTGAATTGCTCATTAGCAATACGAGCAAGGGATGACATGTCTAGGTCCAAATCAAATATGGAATTCATCTTCATCATTTTCAGATTTATTATCACAATTTTTTTTGCAACTTAACTTCAACCTGGGTCCCCGTGGCAATATACAATAATAGTTTTACCTTCTAACGACTCCTCTCCTACCCAACTACAAAGAATATTAACCTTATTTCCAAGAAATTTGCATGGCCAACCTCAATGCTCCAACAAAACTCATTCAAGTTATAAACTACCAAGTATTCATAATTTTCTATTAATCATGCTCTTCATTAATTTCAAGATCTACTATCAGTTGCATGCTCTTCTTCCAATTTACAACATAACAATTTAGCATATCGACAGTTATTTCTTCCATCTAGTTGGTAGCAGTAACAGGATACTAATCTATCACTCATGCTTTACATTCTAACTACCATTCACTTTTGATGCTAATTAGCATAATATACATTTCTACAATAACTATCCAGCAGTCCAAATTCATTGACTTAATCAAACTTAACATGTTCAGTAAACATTTCCAAGCAATTCATTTATGTTCAAAACAAGAACCCGTAATGTAGGGCCATTTCTGGCCAAATCAAATTATGATCCTTACCTTTAGTTTCCAGTAGTACAATCACCTTAGCTTCCAGCATGTAAGATGCTCCATAATCCCTCAACTTCCAAAATTCCTTCACAAATATGACATTTGGTATCAACACTATTATCAACACATTAACCAACTTGGCTCAATCTATTAAAGGTTCATAAATCAAAGTCGCCACTTACCTTAATTTCCCAAAACATCCACAGCTCACAGTAGACACAACCTTCCAACTCCCAAAGATTCCTTTGCCCTAGCCCATAGACGGACTACAGGGGAGTTCTCCTCACACCACTCAAAAATTTCCCCTCACCACACCCAGAGCACAATAGTTATTACAACACCTGAGGCATAGAGAGGGAGAGGGACTTACTCCTTATAGACGAGACGGAGAGGGAGAAAGAGCAGGAAAAGACAAGCCGCAGGGATAAGAGCTGCTGGTTGCTCGAATCAAGAAGGGGATGGTCCAACGAGATAACTCCATGTGGAAAAGCCTCCATAGCCTCCAGAGACGAGCTGGCATCGGAGGTGGTAGACTGGAGGGAATTTCTTTGTGGATTTCAACAAGAAATTGGAAAAAGAGGAAATATTTAAATGGGTTTCTCGAAATCTCCCATCATTGCGGACGAGTCTAATCGTCCGCGGTACTCGTCCGCATCGTCTGCAAGTCTCCAAACTTCTAAGATAGATTCATTTCGGACACCATAAGTTCCCGTCCGCCGGTGTCCGCATCGTCCGAATTGTCCAGGATTTAGGACAGATTCAAATAGGACGCCAAGCCTTTGCGTCCGCGTCGTCCGCTGTAGCCACAACAGCGTCCGCAGCCCAACACTTGCGCATTTTCCCTAATTTTTTCACATTCATGTCATTTGTCCATTAACCCTCAACTTTTCGTGCTCATTTTCACTCATGGTCGCATAATTTGACAAAATGTTCATATAATAATATTATCCAGAATTATTACATTATAAAAAGGGAAGTACAAAATTCAGGGTATTACAGTTTCACTTTCTCTTCACTCCTTCTATGTAGTTTCCTTCTTCCTCTCTCTCAAGCTCTCAGCTTTTTTCTCCTCTAGAGAGCACTCTCTCCCTATCTCTTTTCTTCTGTCTGTATTTCACCCGAAGAGTCTTCCACCCTAAGTCTCACTTATCCTCAATATATTATCAACTAACACCTTTTATCATTTGTCATCTTTAAAGTATAACACATGGGAGAACTACAGAAGACATATTACATCAGGATTATACATTATCTTCTCGGGTTGTAGAATTGCGTGGGACCAGTCGACAGACTGGTCGAGGATCCGATCGATACACACAGTTGCCTGCAGATCGTAAAAACACATTTTTCGCGAAACACAGTGGAACCAGTCAACTGTTCCAGTCGATCGCAAATTCTCAGTCGACGGCTACAGTCGACCTCTCTCACATGAAAATGTGCACTCGCTTTGCCAGCCGCTTTTTCTTCCTGCCTTGATTTCTTCATTTTTTGGTTGAGTATCTTGATCACTCTATTGACCGATCACTCGACAGAAATTCCAAACTACAATTTGTAATGCATTTCAGTCCAGCATCACAACTGCACCCTCGATCGCTTCGTCGCCTGAAAGACACCACGACTCTTCTCTCTCCTCTTTTGTTAATTCATAATTAACATTTAATTAATACAACAATTTAATTACTGTAAATACACCACTTAATCACTTCTAATAATTCCATCAAACAAATTTCAATAATTATCTAAATAATCTTATTACAACCAATTAATTTCTAAATTATCTTTTCTTAATTATGTTACCGAAAATTGGAGTATTACACATATACATCCAAATGGTAAAACCAACAAAGCAAATACATACCCCTCAACCGTGACCATTGCAATTACAGAATATTACTACTCAAGCCATTTTCATACAACGAACACTCTAGATTAATATAACAACACCGTCACAAATATCCTTTAGCAACATGCAACATGGAAGAACTACCACGACATGAGAGAGCATTCATCAACAACCTTCAAAGAACCCATAGCATAATCCTAACATCTTTGCATCTTTCATCCTCTACTATTATTTACATAAAATTCATAAATCAAAAATGAAGGAAATCCTTACCGGTAAGAACACCCGAGAAGACCCGAGGCAAGTTGGGGACTTCAAGCCAACTCCCATTTTTTCTTTCTCTGTTTTTCTCTCTCAGCCTTCTATGTGGATATTAACATAACACAAATCATTATAACATTAATATTAACACATTTTATGGAGCAACAATAATAGAGAAGAACTTTGTGCGTTACTTGAAGCTCACCCGTGGAAGGAAACAGAGGACTTCTCCAAAAGCTTTTCTCTTTCTTCTTCTTTCTGTCTCCTGCTTCTTCCCTCACTTAGATTCTCTCAAACTTTCACCTTTCACCAGAGAGAACTTCCTCTCTTCTCACTTCTTTGTCTCTCTCTTTTCTCGCAGTTTCGGTTCCTTCCAGAGAGTTTCTCCCGCAAATTGTCCCTCTATCTCTTTTAATTTCCACAGAAGGCATCCTTGTAAGCCTCACAAAATCCCCATAAACCTAACACCTCCTCTAGGCTGCCATGTGTAAAGGACAAAGATGTGGAAGAGTCACAAAGGAGGGTCAAGAGAGAAATTCTTGAAATTTTCAATTTTTCTTCTTGGTGGCTGAAACAACGTGGGAGCGGTTGATACAAGTATCAACTGGTAATTCCTGTATCGACTGTTCCAACACTACAGTTGACTATTGGCCGCTGGATCGACCCTTCTCACACTCCTTCCTTATTTCTTCTCTTCGTCTGCTTCTTCGCCACTGCTTCTGCCATTTCTCATGGTAACACAACATGCAGAACTATACCAAATGACTAATCACCAATCCACAACAATACTCATCCACATAAAAACAAAAAAATTCATCACACGACAATCCAAACAAAACCAAAGAAAATCCCCATGCTTGGCAATGGAGGATGAGAAGCCAAAATACAGGGAACCTTACCTCGCACTTGCGCAGGAGAAGACGCTGCCACTGCCGTCCGCTTCACAATCCCCTTCCAGCTTTGACAAACATTCGACTCAGTTTGGCGCTACAATGTTCCAGCTCGCGATAGGCGGATTCACTCACCCCCGTGGCTCGAACATTTTCACCACACCAATCCCGCTAACCAGTGATCGAACGATGACGCATCCTATAATCTCCAAAATTCACAATTATTATTATCCTTAGTCGAAGCTTAATTCCAGGTATTACACTTACTATTTGAGAGTCGGTTGAATGGTAGATGACAATGCTTCTGCATACACTAACATTTTTGCAGTCACATGTTCTTATGAAATTAAATATCTGCACTTCAATGACAAGGTAGTGCCTGAGATTATACGAGTATTGAAGATAGAAAAATATCAGTTTTGAAGTAAAAAAAATTTTTTCGCAGCAAATAAATCATCTTTCTACAGCGGATTCGTATGTGACGTAGTTGTAATAAATAATTTTTTTTCATAGCAAAAGACAAATATTCACTACCAAAAGCTTATATTTATCCTACAATAGAAAAATTATTTTTCACAAATAATATTTGTAATTTAACGAATCTCTTGTTGTTAGCGTCCTAAATTTTGATGCGCTAGATAACAAAAATAAAAGTTGATATCAATTAAAAAACTCGTGATTTAGAATTAATATTGGTAATTGCTCAAAAAAAACTGCAAAAATTTAGTTTGTCCTGAGTTGTGAGAGGAAGTTGGATGATTAAAGTTACATTATATAATAGCTGACAAAAGTAAAACTAGACCTTGAGAGAATAATAAAATGGGTGGACTCAATTTTTTTATTTAATCCAATTAAATTAACCTAAGATATTCAACTCCAAATTTCAAAAAATTGGGTGCCTGGAAACTAGTTTAGGAATAATACAGTTAAAAGTATTTAAAAAAGAAAAAGAAAATGGTAGTGCTCTGCTGCACGCGTCTCTATCGGCCTTTTCTTCAAAATCATGGCGACGTGCGGTGGTGATGCAGCTCTCCTTCTGATCTGATCTTGTGGAGTGGTCCACCTTGATTTGGGAGGAGAGTGAAGGATCACGTGTTTCTCAGACGGCAGCTGTACTGCACCGATGACGTTGACATTCACTATTATTATCTATTTTTATTTAATATATTTTTTAAATTTTGTTCAAATATATAAACAACAATATGTTATGTGGTAGACTTGTTCATAATTTTAGACTAATAAAGGCAAATATCGTGCACATGAACTAGAACACATAGTAACAATATACATAAATAATTAAACTATTCCAAAGAATAATTCATTATATAATAACAAATTGATCAATCCTAGGCCTATTGCCACAAAAGAAGCAGCCCAAGTGAGCTTTTCATTGATTCTAGGCACACACGACCCAACAAATGCTCCCCCATCGCCGTGACCGTCCCTACCAAAACCAAGGCAAGAAATGCGGGTCCAGCCACTCGAGAAGGCAATGCGAGGGCAGGCAGCACCATCATCAACCCGTCTGGGTGCCAGCCCATGAACAATTCCAGCAGCAAAAGTCGTAAATCCTACCCTCTTTTCCCTTCGTTCTCCCATTTTCTTGTGCCATGCAGGGTGTATGAACTTCCGAAACTTATCTAATCCCAATCGCACCGATTATCAGCAGAGTCGCCCCTCCACTCTCGAACCCCATGCACGAAAAACTTCGATGTGAAGCTTATCTTGAAGGAGTAGAAAGAGCTAGCCGAATCTGAGCTGACATGCATCGTGGCCACATCCCCAAAGAGCCCTAAGTGCGGCGCTTTCGATTGGGCTGCGTCCGATTGGAAGAGGAGCAAAAGCAGCTAGATGGTCGGCCCCTGATAGCGTCTGCAAACAGCCTGCCAAAAAACCATTCCGAGCACGGCTAAACAATGGCTGCCCTACTGCTGCGGCGAAGGGTCCATCCATTGCGAAAGGTGCCGATGGAAATAGTGATTGGATTGGGATTGCCACAGAAAGAACATATGACACGAACCTTTTCTAATGAAGCATCGGTGAAGTTTGATTGGAATCAATGGGCAAACTAAAAGGATCTTCTGCAAGAACTACAGGACAGAATTCACTTGGACAATATTGTCAAGATCAGCCAATTCATACTAAAACCTCTCAAATTACAATCATTAAACTAAAACAAATGAATATTTCCACAAGTACTGTAAAACTAAACATCGATCTATACGCTTTCAGTCATCCTCTGCTTCTTCTTTGATGTCTTTCTATGATGGAAATTGTTGCTAAAAAATCATAAGAACTAAAGCATTGGAATTGTTTGAGGCCTACGATCAAACGTGCTTTGAGGCACATAAGTGTGCTTTGAATCTCAAGGTTTAGTAATTACATCCATGGAAGAAACTCCTCAAATGTGAAAATATACAGTGAAATTTGAAGAAAGGCAGCTAATTGTTGGAGGGGTCACAATTATGATTTGGTCAAGAAAAACAAATGATAGGAGAATCAGGGGACGAAAAATGAAGATATGCGTTCGTATTTGCCGGAGATCAAATGGAGCTGCCGGAGATCCAAGCTTCTTAGTACTTTGTGTTGAATCAAAATTCTCTAAAATAAAACGGTCTAACAATCTTCATGTACCAAAACAAAATCATTAGATCGAATTTGCAGAAATTAATCGAAATACCTCTAGCCATTGATGTTGAAATCAAAGGCAGATTCTTTTCCTCCTCTGAATAGTTTCTTCCAAACCAATTAACCTCAATACGATGGTGTATTTGCTAAACGAAATCGAAGGCTAGGGAAACCTCTTCTTAAACATTTTCTTACTCTGAAAACTTTGTAATTTTTTACTCCCATAAATGTTCTTCCATCAAGAACAAATATATAGAAGTGAATGAGCACAAATGTGGACAGTTTGTCTCAATGGAAACCGCCCAGAAAAACTAGACCACCATTGAGTTAGCGGTTAATAAATCAAAATAACTACCAATATTCTCCCATTTTGTCTGCGTTTTATAATTTCGCTGCAATAAGAAAACACAATATATAAATCATAACGATAAATTCTCTTAATGTAATTAAGAATTATCTTTCATGTATCACAATGCATTATGTTCTTTTTTTATTACTCATAAACTTAAAGAATAAACCTTATGTTTATTCGAGGTTCAAAACTGAAGTATATTTCTCAAACTAAATGTGTACACAATAAATATTATAATGAGAAATATTATAAGAATAGTTATAAACATTCGTTCTTACAACGAAAAATCACATAATGAATCCAAGTCTCATTTTAACTACATGATCCTTAAATCTTAACGGTGGCATACCCTTAGTCAAAAGATCGACAACCATCAATTCAGTGTTAATGTGTTCAATGACCACTGAACCATCCTTAACACGTTCTCTTATAGCTAAATACTTAATGTCGATATGCTTACTTCGACTACCATTTTTGTTGTTTTTTATCATTATGTAATATTCAATTTTACTTTCCATTATATAACAAAACTTTAAAAAACTGTTTCGGTTTAGCAAACAGTAATGGCAGAGTGGTTGCCAACTCTACCTCACATGCATGAGGTTTAAGGTTCTAATACGAAAGACTTTTCCAATTTTAATTACCGCCCATCAACTAATTCCAGTTTATATTATTAATGAATCCAAAAAACTAGTTGGCTGAGTGGCAACTAGCTCGTGCTTCCCCAGATTGGGCGTGGGTTTGAATTGGCCTAATGCATTTTTCCATATAATGGTGGCTGCCATATGAACAACCATTTTTGTTACAAAACATTCATAAAATTTTTGTTTGATAATTCGTAATAGTAAAACACTTCGAAATTGTCTAAAATTTTATTTTTAAAAAATCAAAAGTTTTCAAAACTTTGATTGTCAACCCAACAAGATAAAGGTTTCACAGACTTTGATGGCAAATGTTGAATTAAGATTCTCTAAATAAAACAATCTAACAAGCTTTACATACTGAAACGAAATCATTAGATCGAATTTGCAGAAATTAATCGAAATACCTCCGGCCATTGGTGTTGAAATCGGGGACAACTGTTTTCCCTCCTCTGAAGAATTTCTTCCAAACCAACCGACCTCAATACGATAATGTATTTGCTAAACGAAATCGAAGGCTAAAGGAATCTCTCCTTAAATGTTTTCTTAATCTGAAAACTCTGTAATTTTTCACTCACACAAATGTTCTTCCTTCAAGAACAAATATATAGAAGTTGTTAGAGTTCGGTGTGACTTGAATTCTAGTTGGGCCGGGTCGGGCTCATATCTAATATTAGGGTTATTTATTTTCTCTATATATTTGATGCTTGAGTAGCAAAACTCATTGTACCTTGATGTCCAAATTAATGATTTCTCCTCTGCTTATGGTTTTTCCCTGTTAGAAATTTTCACGTAAATCTTGGTGTCCTTGCTTCTGCAGTTTTCTTTTTCTATTTCGCATTCGATTCTCAACAGAAGTGAATAGACACAAATGTGGGCAGTTTGTCTCAATGGAAACTTTCCAAAAAAACCAAACCACCATTGGGTTGCGGTTAATAAATCAAAATAACGGCCAACACTTAGAACATAGTTGAGAGGATAGTTGTAGAGAGGAGGAAGAAGAACTTGTCCTGAATAATCATACTGTTAACGATGCACTACTCAATGGTGGAGACGAATTCTTTATCAAACATTAATAAATCGGTCATAAACTTTCTCGGCAAGACCACGAAGACCTTCGCAGAGTTCTTGCCTACGAATATCCTCTTTACCACGAAACAGGATAAAAAGTTACTACGTGTCATCAGGAAGATTATCCACGTCATCATTATCCTTTACCCGAAACGAGAGGCCCAAGCAACAAACAACACACCGTCTTCACCTCCTCTCCCCTCATTATTCATACCCCTTAAGCATATCCGAATCCTCTGCGACGCAACCACATTAGAAAATCATCTCCACCCCCCGCTTTCCTTGACGATGTCTATTTAGTCAGCAAACTTTGGAACCTTCTCTGACATTACTGAATAGTAGGATGTTCCGCGTTGCGCCTGATCATTCATCTCGGAGATAGGCCAGATAGGACTTTAAGAGACCACCAGAAATTTAAATTTTTTAGTCCTCACTCACTCACTCATTCGTAGTTCAACATTTCTTCGAGAATACCGCTGAAATTTTCATGGCGAAGCCTCTTCAGATTGAGGTTTGGAACCCAAGTGGGAAATACAGGGTTGTTAGCACTAAGCCCATGCCCGGTACCCGTTGGATCAATCTCTTAGTCGAGCAAGATTGCCGGGTCGAAGTAAATTTCCTCTTTACTCTTTTTCTTTGGGTTGTGTTTAGAGTTGGATGGTGAATTCGATTTAAGTTTGCGTGGTTTTATGTTTAGATTTGTGCTCAGAAGAAAACGATTCTATCTGTGGAAGATATCATCGCTCTGATCGGCGACAAGTGTGACGGAGTTATTGGACAGGTAGGGTGCGATTAGTTTATGTAGTGAGATGAAAAAGAACTGATTAATTTCGATTACTTTGTTTTGTTCAATCGGGTCTCGTTTTTGCTTCAGTTGACTGAAGATTGGGGAGAGACGCTGTTCTCAGCTCTGAGCAAAGCAGGAGGCAAAGCATTCAGTAATATGGCCGTTGGTTATAACAACGTCGATGTTAACGCTGCTAATAAACATGGTGTTGCGGTTGGAAACACTCCAGTAAGTTCAATCCTACTTTGATATTTTCATATTTAGCATGTCCTCGTTGTTATTTTGACTTTTTAAAACTAGCCCAAACAGCACGCTGAGAATATATATTATTATCACTAATAATGGCGTATCAGAAATGATCAAAAGTGCGATCATTTTGATACTAAATTAGCTGTGCTTATTATGGGAATTGAAAGAGGGATTGAGGCCAATTCATCACTTGCATGGTTAGGGAGTACTTACAGAAACAACAGCCGAGTTAGCAGCTTCACTTTCTTTGGCAGCAGCAAGAAGAATAGTTGAAGCAGATGAGTTCATGAGAGCAGGGTTATATGATGGGTGGCTTCCCAATTTGTATGTTCCCTCTCAGAAAATTTTTATATTTTTTCAAATTCGCTCATCGTAGATAGAAATTTTCAATTCCTAATGATTTATTAAGCATTTTTGTCGCAGATTTGTTGGAAATTTACTTAAAGGACAGACCGTTGGTGTTATTGGAGCAGGTCGTATTGGATCCGCTTATGCAAGAATGATGGTAGTAATTTAACTAGAACAGTAGCTGCATTTGAAATAGATGGCTTGGTCAATTTTAATAACTAGACGCTATATCAGAAGTGCAGAATGATCTGTGGAGCAATTCTTTTCTTTTCCAGTGCCTAAACATTTAAAAATACAATTCTCTGTGAAGGGTCGCAGTCTAATTTTCACTGCAACCATTGTGCTAGGATAGCTTTTTCTATTGCAGATTACAATGTTTCTGTGAGTAATTTTGTTGTTCTATAATTGAAGGTAGAAGGATTCAAGATGAACCTGATATACTTTGATCTCTACCAGGCTACACGCCTTGAAAAGTTTGTTACAGGCAAGGCCCTTGACTATTTTCTTGAATACTACATATTTAGAAAAGAAGATTTAGCTATGTCAGCTCCATTAAACTTGCACCTTTTCAACTGCAGCTTATGGTGAGTTCCTCAAAGCCAGTGGTGAAGCACCTGTTACATGGAAAAGGGCTGCGTCAATGGACGAGGTGCTCCGAGAGGCTGATCTGGTAGGAGCTTGTTCTGAGACTTGGATTACTTCTAGAGCGATAGGATGATATATATATATATGTATATATATATATATATTAGTTAAACGAGCTCGTGTTATGTTGTTCTTCGTAGATAAGTCTTCACCCGATTTTGGATAAAACCACTTACCATCTGGTCAATAAAGAAAGACTCTCACAAATGAAGAAGGTGAAGTTTGTTGATCCTTTTCTGCTTCTAAATTATGCACTTTATTATGGTTGGATTAGTATCTCCTGATTATTAAGCATCTACGCATATAGGAGGCAATCCTGATTAACTGTAGTAGGGGGCCAGTCATCGACGAAGTAGCTTTGGTGGAGCATTTGAAAGAGAATCCCATGTTTCGAGTTGGTCTTGATGTCTTCGAGGTTAGATTCATACCACCAAACTCACCACCATGACCATTATGGTGTAATTCTGTAAATCATTTTTGTTTGAATTAGGATGAACCATACATGAAACCTGGCCTAGCTGAGATGAAGAACGCCATAATTGTACCTCATATTGCTTCTGCTTCTAAGGTAATCTTTCTCATTCTCTGCGACCAAATCAATGCAATTCTGTTGACGTTATTTTTGATCATCGCGTCGTAATCTTTGTAGTGGACTCGAGAAGGGATGGCAACACTTGCTGCGCTGAATGTCTTGGTAGGAAACTTCCTTCTTTTCTTGTTCATCTTCAGAACTTGACTAAATTTTGAATCCGTTTCAACAGGGAAAGATTAAAGGATATCCAGTCTGGTCGGATCCTAATCGGGTCGAACCGTTCATGAACGACAGTGCTCCACCTCCGGCAGCAAGTCCTAGCATCGTCAACGCAAAAGCCTTAGGTACACCGGACATAACAGGGAGCCCCTGATTGACAAAGTAGTTTCCAAGCTTAAAATATATCATAACCTGTGTGTTGCTTTGGAATTGCAGGCTTACCCGTGTCAAAGCTGTAAGCATGGAGCTTCGTCCCAAAGTAAACCCTAGATAAAGTAATTATAATGATATTCTAAGCAAATATTGAAACTGCTAGTAATTGTATTCTTCTTTATCTATCGACCCACCATTATCGTTTCAAAATACGAATATTTTTATTTCATATTGCTTAATTATAATCCATTTGTTTATTATACTATAGGGAATCCAACAATTACTTCAAAATATTAAAGTTTGACAGACACTTTCGAGATGTCTCCTCATCGGCTCCCCCGCCAACACCAAACTCCAACTCGTTAGCATTAACCCCATGTTTTTAAAATAATATTATTGGCTAATCATATAAATATTTTATTTTAATTATTACACTAATTAATAATAAGAAAAGTTAAAAAAGATAAATTTTATATTACTCTATTATTAATTAATTAATGACACGGGAGATAAAATTAAAATATAAAATCAAAGGTAATGGACTAGATAGATAATGAGCTTATCTAGTATACACTTTTATTCATTATCATGTCATAAAGATTAATTTTATATTAAATTACTGGTTAATCGAGCTTGTTGAATGTGACAATGAACAATTTTTATTTTAATTATTTACTAATAAATGACATACGTTCACGGGTAAATTTGATTACTTTTTTGTGGTAGAAATTGCTTTATTTTGGATAAGGTAAGTATACGAAAAAGGATCTGAACTATCAAAACGACGCCGTTGTAGCCGTCCTGGTCTATAAATATAATGCCGAAATATGATGCCTACCTCTTATGTTCTCCAATCGCCTCGTCGGTGAGAAACGTTAGGGTTAGGGTTAATCTACCATCTCTCTACTCGCTTATTCAATCAAACCAACAGCGATGTTGTCATCCAAGAAGATCACCTTGAAAAGCTCGGACGGAGAGACCTTCGAGGTGGAGGAATCGGTTGCGGTGGAATCTCAAACCATCAAGCACATGATCGAGGACGATTGTGCGGACAATGTGATTCCCTTGCCGAACGTCACTAGCGCAATCCTTGCAAAGGTAATCGAATACTGTAAAAAACACGTCGAGTCTGTTGTTGAAAACGCCGATAAGGATTCCAAGACGGTCGATGAGAATCTTAAAGCCTGGGACGCCGAGTTCGTTAAGGTTGATCAAAATACGCTCTTTGATCTCATTCTGGTAAGCATTCTTTCCCTTCATCTTGTAACTCTTTTGAGATTGGGTACTTGAATCTTTATTTCAGTCGAATTCGCTGCCTATTTTTAAGTGGATTATTGTGGAATTTGTCGCGGGTGTGATAATTGGATAACTCTCCTCTATTACAGCGCTTCCAATATTTCTTATGGGATGTTTATCTTTCTATTGAATTGATTCTCTTATTTGCTGAAAAATTGTACAGAACATCTTTGAAGATTAGATGTTTTTTCTTTAGTTTCTTGGTTTTGGTTATTTAGATGCGTGTTTGGCGGTTGGGTAATGATCGTTGCTTTTCCTATTTGTATCACTCATTCAAAGAGTTATGTTGCATTATCGGCTTTGATCTGTATAATCTTGTATTGTTACCTAGAGCAGCAATATGATCTCAAAATATTTTAATTCATGTTCATCTCATGTCATGAATTATTTATTGTCAATAGTGGCAAAATTAATTACTGTCGTATCATCCTTTTTAGTCATAAATCTCAATTTTCGTTATTTAGAATAGATAAATTATATGAACATCCAAAAATTTTATGCTGCTATAATGTTTTGCAACTGGGGTTGTTGTTACGACTAAACAAGTTTGTGTCATGATTTTTTCCATTGTGGGCTTGTGGCTCTTTCCAAATGGTTTGTCTGAACTTTTACTTGAATATGCCCATTATTTATTTGTTGTTAGAGGACATGATATTGGGAGGCTGTATGTCTCCTCATGAGGTTTAGTTAAACGGCTTTTTGAGTTAGAGTTTTCTGGTTCCCTAGAGAGGGTAGTCTTCTAGTCTGTATCTGACATGAGGAGTAATACTTATTCTACCATGGTTGACAATAATTTATGTTGTCTATTATCAGGCGGCCAACTATCTGAACATAAAGGGCCTTCTGGATCTTACCTGTCAAACTGTGGCGGATATGATCAAGGGAAAGACTCCTGAGGAAATAAGGAAGACATTCAACATCAAGAACGACTTTACTCCAGAGGAAGAAGAGGAAGTGCGGAGAGAGAACCAATGGGCTTTCGAGTGAAGCTTTTTCGTAATGTCTATAACTGATAGTATGAATACAACATTCCTAGCAGTTGTGTGGGAGTAGTTAGTTTAGAACTCTGCATCTCTGTTTGTTCTTCTTTTGCGTTTGTGGATCTAACAAAAACTTTTATTTGAACCTCCTGCGTTATCTGCCTTATTTGCGTCTTTTATTTTGGTTCTTGGATATAAAATTCTCATCTGAAGATTGAGTTGGATTGCATTATCTTTGCCTGGAAAACTATCTGTGCTGTGGGCATCTCTAGATTATTCCAAAGGTCCTGGTTAGTGTTTTTCCAGGAAACTTCCTAGCCTGTTAAAAAATCATGGCAGATTCTGAGATTTTGTTGAATCCTGACCGTCAAATTGTGTGGGAAGTATGCATGTCTGGTCGCGTCTATGCTTGAGTGCAAAATGACTTGTGGAGAAGCACAGCTGGGAGTTGGAATTCAAATGACGGGTTATCAATTTAATGGTAGATCAACACACGTGATATGATATATCACTCAGAATCTTAGTTTATAATTCAGTTATTAGAAACGTAACACTTGTCATATTAATATACAATTGTTGAACTACTTATGTGAAATCTGTGAGAATATTCTGTTTTCATGTTCTTTAATGGCAACTCTTGTGACTTTGAAGAGTTTGGAGAGATGACGATGCTCAGACCAGATCTGAGGTTTTTTACTTCATCCAGTGGAAGTGGGGGACGACTAACTAAAGCAATTAATTAAAATTCTTTGCATTGAATCACGCGACCTTCCAAACTCAGCGTGCCAAGTGGGCAACCATTGACCTCTGGTGGTTCCACCATCTTCGACATTTACGAAGCTCCGTCAACCTTCTACTTTTCTGCTTTTCGACTTTCCTGTCTTTGGGAAGACCAGATGGCTGATTGCGTGCCGTTGCTCAGCCAACAAACAGAGATTCCGGCGACTTACGACAAGCCCTCACGTGTCGCCTCTCTCGACATCTTTCGCGGCCTCTGTGTTTTCGTGAGCTCTCTCTTTCTCCCTCTCTCTGAAGATTTTTTTGGTTGTTCTCTTTGTAAGCTCTGTCGTGAGAGAGTTTTTGCTCTGTTTGGCTGGGTGGAAGTCGATATTCAACGGCCAACTGTCTGTTGCTGTTAATGCCTGCGTTTGGTTACCTTGAAAATTTGAGGAAAATGAACGAACAGCGTGAATCTCACTCTCTCAGTTCACTGCCATTATTATAAGGAATTGAAGCTCTGTTTCTTATCCTGTAGGCTAAATTTACAGATTTCAGCATCTTGTTTTATTATCTTTTACCAAGTTGTTTCTTGTCAACCAAGTAAAGGAGATAATATCTTCGTTTTTGTCGTTTTTCCCTTTTTTTTTTCCCTGCGAATGATTATTATTGTGTGAATGCATTGGTTGGTTGGTTCATCTTCCGTTTTCCAGCTGATGATACTGGTTAACTATGGTGCTTCGGTTTTTCCAATCATTGCTCATTCCCCATGGAATGGTCTTCACTTGGCTGATTTTATAATGCCCTTCTTCCTTTTTATTGCCGGAGTGTCGCTTGCCCTCACATACAAGGTAGCAGTCGTCCTTTTTCCATATTATTTGCGTTTTCTGCCACACGTTTTACTGGTTAAATTGTTCTGTCTAGTCAGAGTTTTAAAGGAGATCGAACCATTCTTTATTGTCTGAGCCATTAGAAACGGTAGATAGTATTTTGCTACCTACGCTTTGAATGACTACATCTGTCTTCTATGGCAGAGAGTACCAAGGAGAGTAGAAGCTACATGGCAGGCCATGCTTAGAGCCGCCAAACTTTTTCTTTTAGGCATTAAACAGGATTTCACTATGAAGTAACAGATAAAATGATCATACTTGAGGAAGCTTATACCATATAAAATTTTAATGTGCTTTCATATTCAAGATCAATGGCCTTTCCAGCTTCTTTTTTTGTTTGTTGTTTCGTTATAAAAGGTTTTTGTTTCAATTTTTATGATCTTGGATGTATCGATAGGTGTGCTCCCTTTTGTTTTCAGGTGGCTACTTCCATGGAATAAACTCTTTGTCATATGGTGTTGACATTGGAAGAATAAGGTGGCTTGGAATTTTGCAGGTATGCCTCTTCCGAAGGCCATCGCTACCTTTTCATACAAGTGAGTCAGTGGATCATCAGCTTTGCCTCGAACTAGGACCAGTATAAGAGCTTATTTCCTAAATTTTTACGAGTGGAGAGTTGAAAGTGGGTCGGTGGAGGCATATCCTTATTTTCTTAACATCTTTGCATATTAAGAAATAGACTTATGTAAACTGTCTTACCAATAGAGAATATCTATTGGATACATTGTTACTGCTTTATGTGAGATTTCGCTTACTTGTCGAAAATGTCAAGAACCTGGAGTTTTCAAGAGTTATTACTGGCACTAGTGAGGTTTTATTCAACAACATCATTGCTTGCACTCTCATGGAACATCATATAATCTCAGAATTAATGTGTGTAAGAAATAGGAGATAATCGTTTTCCGAAATGATTTGTCTTATATCTGGAGATCGAAATGGTTAGGAAATTTATAGATATTTGGTGCATTTTTTGCCATGATAGAATGAGCTCAAATTTTGGCGGGATAGAGCCTATTTCATATCTAGTTCTTGCTTCCTGGTCAATTTCATTTACATTCAGATTCTTACAGGTGTGTCGGGATCTTTCTGTTGGCAATTTACATGAGTTTATTGTATGGATTGTATGTCCCTGATTGGCAATTTGGCAATGTTTGTTCTCGGACTCTTTGCTGCATCGATAGGTATGCGTACTGTTCTAAAAATACGGAAGGACAATGAGTTAATCAATCAAAACTGTTTTGAATATGTTTGTGCTTATTCCTTTCAGGCATCGCTCCGAATAAATCATTATATACACTCAGTTATATGCTGATTACATCTGCCTCTGCAGGAATAACTTTTTCTGCTGTATATTATTGGGTGAGTTCAATGATTTCTGCTCTATATTTGGACTTTCCTTAAGAACATTCCCTTTCCAATGGTGGCTACAGGTGGATGTTTTGGGTCACAGACGTGTGACTTCTGTGTTTGATTGGATCGGAAAGCATGCTTTGATCATTTCCATCCTGGTTCCATCTAATTTAGCCATTGTTGCAATTCAAGGTTTCTACTGGTCTGCTCCTAGGACTAATATTGTGAGTTTTCTTTTGGACCAGCCACTTCACTTCTTCATCCCCGTTCCCTGGGTTTGGTTCAAATTGGATAGAATGTTAAACACATTATTTGTCGTGATTCGTACCGTCGACAGGTTCGCTGGGTCGTCTCTCATTTTGATCATGTATGACACAGTTCAAGCTCCTGTATGAATCTCCAATTTTGAAGCATATAGGTCTAGCAATGGAGGTGAGAAGATGATTATCACTTCATTCAGTATCTTTTCTAGCTAGTACTTTCGCATTTCTGGGCTGTTTCATGATTTTTTGGACAATGGGTTCTGATTACTCTCAGCACGGGGGTCATTTGGACTCAGTTGAACCTGAATATACACGTAGAACACAGTGATGATAATGGCCATTTTGGCAAATGTAAAAATATCATTCGGCCTACCCTTGATAACTCTTTTATTAGCTTGGATTTCCATACGAAGCGGGGACTGAAGCATGTTACACTACATTACTTGTATTTAAATACATCTTTTGCGTCACATGTTACAATATCAGTCCAAGTAGAACTGGTTTGATGATATATATGTACATGTGTAAAGTGGTTCACAGCGAAAAGTGACGTTGAAGACAAGAACCACAAATCAGAAGGCTGTGTACTGACTACTGAGTGATTGATTTGTTTGAGCTGACAGCTAATCTTCCTGCACTAATTAACATCCGTGATCAACAGACCCATCTTTGCTTAACTATCAAATTGACTTTGTTAAGGGCTTGATTAATCACTAACTAAGATTAGAAAAGCTGGGAAAAGTTGCTGATTTTCAAAAAGAGTAAGTCGTTAATGGCAGTGTTGATTAAAAGGGATTATTTTAAGTTTATGGGTTTATCTCTCCATGTGAGAGGTTTGATGAGATGTAATTATATTTAAATTTATTAACGGTACTATTTTAGTTGAGCACAGGTGGCGTGGGAATAAGGCAAAAGCTGAAGGTTGAAGGCGACCCGCGACCGTTGGGCCTGCAGACTCACTTTTTCAAATTTCTTTTGTCCTTCTCCTCAACGGTTCTGCTTAGCTGCACTTGGTCTTCCTCTCCTTCTCTTCTTTTCCCTCCGCCCAAAGATCACTTTTTTCCTACTCTGTTTACATCATTTATTGAAAACCACAGCTCTATCGCCTGTGCTTGATTAATGTCCACTTGTCTCTAGTTTAAACAATTATATAAGGATTGAAAGAGTACCCCACTCTGCCACCTGGTGCGTCCTCGTCCTTGTGATTTTCTTTGATTGATCCAAACATGCGGCTCTGATCCCTTTCTCAGAGAATGTTTAAACCAGCTGGGTCGCCTCCCCTGTCAGCACTCATCACCCTCCCCTTCTTTTCTCTAAAATGTCTACTTAATTTGGCCAGAGAGAGAATTCGAGAAAGAAGATGGAAAAAGACAATATTTTAACCGTTGTAAGGAGGGTTTGGTTGGATGACAGTCTGACGCTTGCACCGATGCCTAATCATCTGCACCATAGATGATTGATTAGCCCTCACATGGTCTCTGCTGTATTTCAATGGCGGCCATTCTCTCTCTCTCTAAACTTTCAACAGTTCTTTTTTCAACCGAATTTCCAACAATACCCTCCCGCTGTCCTTAAAAGCCACCATTTCCCCATCCCAAGTTTCTCTACTAGTTAACCGGAGAAACCTCACCCACAATACTTCAACCTCAAAGTGTGTGGTGTTAAGAGAGCAACATGGCGAAGGATGTGTTGGAAGAGGGGCATGGCAACAAGGACTACGTCGACCCACCACCTGCGCCATTCATCGACATTGGCGAGCTCAAGCAATGGTCGTACTACAGAGCCCTCATCGCCGAGTTCATCGCCACCCTTCTCTTCCTCTACGTTTCTATAGCCACTGTCATCGGCAATTTCAAGCAACCCGGCGACTGTAATGGCGTCGGACTTCTGGGTATCGCTTGGGCCTTCGGCGGCATGATCTTCATCCTAGTCTACTGCACCGCCGGTATTTCTGGTAAGTTGCTCTCTAACCCATCGAAATTTTCACTCAACCCACGCGACAATTTTCTGACTTTTTTTTTTCCGCGCAGGTGGTCATATCAATCCGGCGGTGACTTTCGGGCTGTTTTTGGCTAGGAAAGTGTCGCTTATTCGAGCTGTGGCGTACATGGTGGCTCAATGTCTGGGAGCCATCGCCGGCGTCGGGTTGGTCAAGGCCTTCATGAAGCACGACTACAACCACAACAACGGAGGAGTTAACGTCGTTAACGAAGGGTACCGCTCGGGCACAGCTCTTGGTGCGGAGATTATCGGCACTTTCGTGCTTGTTTACACTGTTTTCTCCGCCACCGACCCAAAGAGGAGCGCTCGAGACTCTCACGTCCCTGTATGTTGTTAGCTAAACTGAAAAACTTACTCCTTCGCCATTCTTTCTTGTTCACTCTTACAATATTTATTTTGTTAAGGTTTTGGCTCCACTGCCAATTGGGTTCGCCGTGTTCATGGTACACTTGGCCACCATTCCGATCACCGGAACTGGTATTAACCCTGCACGGAGCTTCGGAGCTGCTGTTATCTTCAACAACAAAAAAGCCTGGGATGATCAAGTAAGAATTTGTTCAAACACATATTGATCTGTAGATTTCAACGATATATCTTGGTTGAAGGACGAATAGATTGATGTGAATATGGTGTAATACAGTGGATCTTCTGGGTGGGGCCTTTCGTCGGGGCGCTGGCTGCAGCGGTGTACCACCAGTACATTCTGAGAGCGGCAGCCATTAAAGCGTTGGGATCCTTCCGCAGCTATCCTAGCAATTAAAGATGAATAAAAAGGAGTTTCACGTCTCTTCCATTTCCCATATTCTTTGATATTTGTTTGTGGGTTTGCTTGCAAAAATGATGATTCTGGGGAGAAAACGACGTTGACTGTGATCTTTCATTTCCCTGGTGTAGTTTCTAGTTTAATCGGTTGTTTGTAGCGTAGCAGCTTCTATTGTATTGTTTTGTTGTTCATGATTAGTAGTCGTGGGACTTGATTGTTTCGAACACCTGATTGGATTTCTTAGGAGCTTAGCTTCTAAATGTGCAATTCTTTCGAACACCTGATTGGATTTCTTTTTCTTGGTTTTTGTCGAATTTACCATTTATTTGTTCTTTTTATTTAAACAGCTAAGCCATGAAAATTGCATGAAAAAATAAATATGAAAGGCGGACTTACTGAACTGCTGAAACATGTCCAAGGCTGGCAGGCCATTGGGCTGGTTTAGGCCTGCCACTCATGCCCACAGATAAAAAACGGGTCCAGACCAGGCCTTGTAAAAAAAAATCAAGCTTATCGCCATCTCTGCTCACATTAGCAGATGAGCATGCAGTACAAATCTGAATTTCAATGGAGTTCTTCAAAAAAGCTGTCCCTCCGTCATCATCAAGCTTATCAAATTCTCTTGCTTTAATGACTCTGCTCACATTAGCAGATAAAATACAGTACTCAAATCTGAATTTTCAATGGAGTTCTTCAAAAAACATGAAGCCTCGAGACAAAAAAAGTTGAAATAAAATCCCACTGCAGAAGCTATTTTGCTTGCCTTCTTGTCTTTAGTTTAGACTCTGACGAGCGCATCTGGAACGAGAATTTTATCTGTCTTAGACTGAATGGACTGAATAATGTCATTCAACTGCGATGATTTTTGTTCGACCTGGCTCAGCCGAGTTCTGGTTTCTTCAACTCTTTCCTTAGCATTAGAAACCTCCTCCTCTTTCCTCTTCAAATCCTCCATTTGAGCTTCTAGATCTTTCTGCAACGACTCCATATCTCGATCACAATTCAGCTTTTCCTCCTCCATCAATCTATGCTGATTACTGAGCTCAAATGCTTCCGCAGTTTCATTGACTGTTCCTCTTAGCCAGCTGACATTAATCTCTGAAGACTCAACGTCCTTGAGAATCGCCATGAGTTCTTTGATTTTGGACTTGCTCAGTTTTTCAAATGGAGTGCGTTGCAGCTCTTGAACTACATAGCACACGCATTCGAGGTAATAAGAGCGCATGGCCAGTGATTCGAGTTTGCAGGTCGTTGCTATATCTCCATATTTGTCGAATATTGATTGTAGAATTGAAGAAAAGCTGGCTTTCACTCGGTAGTTTCCTACTGATACGCTAGACTCTGAAGTTACAGACTCGACCTCTTCCTCATCTTCGTCTTCCGGAGTATGATCTACGCCCGAGAAGCTAAAGCCGGATCCGATGGCTGAAACGACAGGACTTTCTCCAAAGGTGTGGGCAAAAGGACTTTCAGCTGGGTGAGGTAACTTTTCGAGCTTTTCTTCGCCTCTCTTAGTCTCCATTGTGGGATTTGAAAAGGCGGAAACACTAATCTCTGGAGAATCCTTTTGATTCGCGGGCTGCCACAAATTATAAATGAGAAAATTTTCAAATGATGAACACTAGCCAAATGAGTAATTATTTCAAACACAGAGAGGCGGGGGAGGAAGAAAGAGCACCATGATGACTCTGTCAGATGGAAAAAAGATTTGCAGTTGCTCATCACTCAAACAAAGATCTTCGACTCCGTCTTCTTCAGAATATGGTTTCGCAGAGGAGATGGAGCCATGGCCATTCCTTGACTCTGTCTTTTTCTTAGGAGAAATATGTGAGGTTGGCGAATGAACCTCGGACGATACAAAAGCTGAGATGGGTGGCTTTGGTCGGGAACCCTTCTTCTTTCTTCTAAAACTTCTGGAAAAAGAACCTGCAACAAAAACCGAACTCATTTTCACTTCAAGAACTCATTTCATTCAGTGGACAGCTACTCGTATAGAGTGCAGATTATCCCTTTCTTACTGGCAAGGAATATGAGGGCAGGGCAAATTTATAGGACCACCAGGCCACTAATAATCCATATTTCAGTGAATTTTGATGCTACCCAGGAAGAATCATTATCATTGTCTACTTCAATCTGTTGTTCTAACCTATAGAAACCAGCTACTCACTCATATGAATCACCCAACACCAGTATAACTATCTCGTAACGCTGTTGAAACCTGAAATTAAAGATAATCATACCTGCATTCTTTGTATCTTTCTGCATCGTCCTTTCAGCCATCTTTCTCGAGCAATATTCGGTGCATTCATGGAAAGGATTAGATGCATAAATACAATCTGGGCGGACTTTTACCTTCTCAGCCATTGCGGTTTTTTTCCCTTCTTCTGAGCCGTCCTGTAATTTCGAAGTCGCAGATTTACAACTCTAAAGAAGAGAGGGAAATTGCTATGGTACTGAAATCTATACAGCTCTGAGAACTAAGCAGTTCGGTCAAATTTGTTTTAGAACTTGCCGATCAAGTAATGGAAAGGAAATCAACGATTAAAGTTAAAAGCAGAGAAGTAATTACCTCGTTATTTCCGCTAATTGAAAACCAATGGCCCTAGATGATGATATAGCGTGTTGAAGAACATCTCTTCCAGTTGCTTTCTCACCTTTCCAACCTCTCAACAAATTCACACCGCCATCGATTAAAACACAAATTCAACTGTGAATTTCCCAAACAAGAAAATGGTTCCGAGAGCCGAACCTACCTCGTATTTGAAAAACTCAAAAACAAACCAAATTCAAAGTCAGAGATTAAGACAAATTTTCTTCTCTTTCGAACCTGGTTTTGATGGAGGGTTGGCGTTGGACTCCACCCCTAGTGGGAAAAGGCCAAATTCAATACGCTTCCAGTTTCTTCAACCACCATGAAAATGGGTTTTCAGAACAGACGTTGAAATGTAATCAATTAGCGAGAAAAGTCGACACACATCACTTCGTAAATATCAATTTCAAAGTTTGACGAGGACGAAAAGGACCAAGTAGAACCTCCGGCGCTGATGGCGAACCCAAAATTCTGGTGGGACCAACTCCAGAAGGGCCTCCTAGTTGATTTGGAGTAAGAACTGAGAAATCCGTTTCCCACAGCTTTGGGCATAAGTAATTCGTGGACAATCACGTCCATCAACTTCACAAACAGATACCTCATACATAAGTTAGAGCAGGGGTATAATAAAACTTGATCTAGTGAGATAGCAGGCAGGGAAGTTAAGAGTCTGGCTCATGCAGTCTGCTCCATTCCATTATATTACCATTTACCAACCAATCCAAACTTCTGCTTTCCTTCCATTTCCTCCCACTTTATTCTCTTTCGTCGCTCTCTTTCTATGTGCCACTGATGAATAACTTCTATACTTAAAATCTCTCTCTCTCTCTCTCTCATGCTTATACTGCAGTTCACCTACCAGAGCTAGTGGTGACGAGCCAAGAACCCAATATAAATTTAAAGATTAAGTTAACTGAAAAGGGTGAATGATGGGTCTTTGTAAGAAATATGGAAAAGGAAGAATATGCTGAGATAGGACGTGTTTTGCATGAGGTGGATGTTGTATAAAGTTTGGATGATGGTGGTGGTGGTATTCTGAAGCAGTTAGCTAACGCTATCAGATTGTGTTTGTATGGATATTTTGATCCTCACCTTTATTGTCATCAAATATTTTACTCAATTAAATTGTCTTTCTCCCTCATTTCATCTGATCACTCCAAAGAAAACTTTGCAGAAAGCTAGTTTGGGAAGACAATGAGCGACATGATGATGCCAAATCTGTTGCAGAGGCTGAGACCTCTTGTGGGTTCCAAAGGTTGGGATTATTGTGTACTGTGGAATTTGAGCCAAGACCAAAGGTTAAATAAATCTCTCCCTCTCTCTCCCTCTCTGTCTCTCTCTCTCTCATTTATTCAAAGGTTGAGTTTCTCGTAGGTCTATTGAGTGCATAGACTGTTGCTGTGGTGGGACTGAAAACTTGAATCAAAACGATGGGGAAAAACTTCATTTTCCTGCTTCTCCATTGTTTCTATGCAGGGATACTACATCTCAGCACCCTAGATCCAACCCTTGTCATCTTCTTGCTTTACTTCCTTCTTCAATTCCTCTAGATTCTGGGTATTCCCATCCATTCCCTATTCAAAATTTGGTTTCTTTTTTCATTTTTCAAACCAAAATCTTGTTTTTTGAAAGGTGTTACTCTCTGACATTGCTATCAAACCAACCAAAATGGCTGAACTTCTCGAGCAGCTCAGATTCAACAGCCCTGGAAGTGAGTAATCATCATCATGATCGAGCACTCGATTCTAAATGCACCCTTTCTCACTCTCTCTTTCTTTTTAACAGGAAACAACGGGGACTAAAGTTCTTATTCCAATTGCATTTGGAATAATTGAGCTGTTTGTCAGCAGGCAGGTATAATTTTTCTTTTCATGTTCTTATTCTATTTCTTGCAAATGTCTTTGACCGATTTGATAATATGGTTTGGCCTATCGACCTATCAGATATCTGAAGATCAACAAGTTATAGACTTCATAATTTCTCAATGCACCATTTCAACAGAGCAGGAATCCATGGCTGATTCGACTTTCATGGACATAAATTTCTCATTTGATAGAAAAGATCTAACAGACAATCAGACTAAATACTTTCATACTCGAATTTCTCCTACAACAACATTGGGAAACTTCAATCTGAACTTTCTGCAAGGATCTGACGTTGCATCAGATAGCAGAACAAAGAATGGAACCTTTGATGAAAGTTCACAAGAAATGGAAACATTTCAAAAGACCTTGATGAACAACACATCAAACGATCATATGCAGTTTATGGAGAATGCAGTAAATAATGAACTGCAATGTGATGAAAAGGAGTTGGTCAAGCAAAAGAGTGGGAGTTCGGAGTCATTGTCAGATTGTAGTGATCAGATCAATGACAACGACAATGTGAAGTATCATCGAAGAACCGGGCAAGTACTCAAGTCGAAGAATCTGATGGCGGAGAGAAGGAGAAGAAAGAAGCTTAACGATAGACTCTTCGCCCTTCGAGCTTTAGTTCCTAAAATATCAAAGGTAAATTACATCCAACCATTTGTTGGGAACTGAAAACTGGACTCGATTTTTACGTTTTCTCTAAATTTTAGATGCACAAAGCCGCAATACTCGAGGATGCAATCGAGTTTGTAAAAGAGTTGCAGCAGCAAGTGGAAGAACTTCAGCAGGAACTTGAAGGTGGAAAGAACACCATTACCAACAACGGCAGCCATGGCATTGACCAAGCAGAGTTTGTCAGCCAAAATGCAGTTAGTCAAGGGCCAAACTCAGAACAGGATAGAGCTGGAAATGTTTGCAAAATGGGAAAAATTTTGAAACAAAATCAGGATTCTGAAAGTGCAAATGAAATATCACAACAGATGGAGGTATCCATCATACACTACTCTTAATTTTGATATCTTTGCCTGGATTCTCTCTCATTTCTGACTCAAATTGCAGCCTCAACTGAAAGTAGCTGAATTAAATGGGCATGAATTCTTCGTTAAGGTGTTCTGCGAGAACAAGCGGGGTGGGTTTACAAGGCTGATGGAGGCTCTGAACTCTCTTGGCATGGAAGTATCAAGTGCAAATATGACTAGCTATAGAGGTCTTGTCTCTAATGTTTTGAGAGTAGTGGTAAGATACTGTTGGCTTTGAGCAAGTAGTTTAGATTGGTGTTGATTTTGATGGTTTAATTCAAGAACTATTCCTATGGATGCAGAAGAAAGACAATGAAATGATTCAAGCTGACAGTCTGAGAGACTCGTTGCTCGAGATAACTCGGCATCCGTCGAGTGGGGTGGCCTGAAGACGGAGGCCAAACTGCTGGTCTTGTGTCTAATTTTCATCTCCATGCCCAATAATCAGTTCCCATCTTCCCCCTCTTGCGCTCACAGAACTATGCAATAGTCTCAAAAGAAATACATTTTCACCAAGCTTTTTTTTGCTGCTTGTTATCTTAGATTAGATGCCTAAACCAGTTCCTTTCATGGTATTTAATATAATAAATACTTTTATTTTTAGTATATAATTAATGTATTTGAAAAAAATGAAAGATGGAAAACTCTAATGGTTAGAGACCGACCGATAACTGGGAAAAAAAAATCCGAGGTAGTACACTAGATTTAAATGAAACAAACCCTTTTTGAGAAAAAAAAATAACGGACGGATGAATAAATCCACTATGAAAATTGAAATACAACTGTAAATTTTTCTACTCTATCTTACATGAATTTAAAGAGAAAACAAAACTCTAAATGAAATTTACAGTGTAGATTCATAGACATAGTCCAATAGAATTCGGTTATATCGAATTATGTTATGGTTAGCCAAATTTATAGTTAACTCTAACTCTGAGGAAGAGTTGAATGACAAAATTATTAAATACTCGTAGAACATGCGAAGCTAAAAGGAATGATAACTGAGTAAAGGCAGGTGAGGCTTTGTACGGCATCTTAGCTCATTCAATCTGCTCCCTCCCATAATCATCAACCAACCCAGCGTCTGTTTTTTTTTTTTTGCTTCATCTTCCCACCTTTCTTCTCTCTTTCTTCCTCTCTCTCTCTCTCTCTCTCATGCATGGACTGCAGTTCACCTACCAAAGCTAGTGAGAGAGAGAGCCAAGAAACCAAAATGAAATGAGAGATTAAGTTATAAAGAGAGAGTGATTGATGGGTCTGTGTATTTTGTTTATTATTCTTCAAAGGTGAATCCTAAAAGAAGAAACGTAATCTTGTTTCTTCGCAATATGCTGAGATAGGACGTATTTTGCATGAGGTGGGTGTTGTTTGAAGCTTGGACGATGACGATGATTGCATTCTGAAGCAGTTAAATATTGCTTTCAGATTGGGTTTGTATGAATCTTCTTCACCTTCGGTTTTTTCTTCTGTTTTGTAATTGTATTAGGTTGTTTCGTCTTTTTATGTTGTTGTTGATGATAGAGTCTGCATAAGTCCCATGTATTTTCTCCACTTGTTTTTGATTTTTTCGACACAAGTAAATGCAGGAAGACAACAGGAAACATGCTGATGCAGAACCTGCTGGAGAGGCTAAGACCTCTTGTGGGTTTCAATGGCTGGGATTATTGTGTGCTGTGGAATTTTAGCCAAGACCAGAGGTTAAGGAGAACTCTCTCTCTCTCTCTCTCGCTCTCTCTTTCTCTCTCTCTTCCTCGTAAAGGTTGAGAGCTTGTTGTAGGTATATTGAGTGGACGCGATGCTGTTGCGGTGGGGCTGAGAGCATAAACCAAAACGATGCAGAAGAACTTCATTTTCCGGCGGTAGAATGCAGAGACACTATATTTCAGCACCCAAGATCCAACCCTTGCCATCTTCTTGCTTCATTGCCTCCTTCAATGCCTCTAGATTCTGGGTATGTCCGTCTTCGTTTGCAGATCTTCTTAGTCCTAAACTTTTATGTAGTTCTCCTTCATATGCACATTCTAGTTAAGTGTTTTTTCTAAGCAAAGAAAAAAATATAAAACTAAAATAAGAACACCTTTAAAATCTATCATTCTATAAAAGAAGATACCTTGTTCAAAGATTGAAATGAACAAACTCTGAAAATTGAAGTTTCTCCGACCAAGAATTCCTAAAATATCAGCAAAGATTGGTGATGGTCGATAATCAGAAGTAGGACACGAAGTTTCATCAGCTGTTTACCTTCAACCAAGAAGGTTTGAGAAGAAGATTAAGGGACTGGAATGATCTTCTAAGCCTTGCGAGTAATTACAATTACTTCAAGGTTAAACTCATTTACTGCGAGCAAATCAACTTGGGCATTGAATAATTTCCTCTTAGCCTCTCTATCAGTCAACTCCATTCTTGGTTTCTTCAAATCCAATAGAACACTTCTAATCTAACCTCCTTGTTGGATCCACAAAACCATAATCACAACCTCCTAAAGGTGTTAGCTTCAAATTCAACGTGAAATATCCTTCCTTTCATGTTTCAATGGAGCCGTTTGCGCGTTCATCATTGGGCTGGGTTGGGTTTGGTTTGATAACATTGCACATTTCCAAACTCATCATGCTTTTTCTCATCTCTGTTCATTTGGCAAAATCTTGCTTTCTTGACAGTATTTACACCCAGACATTGTTGTCAAACCAGCCAAAATGGCTGAATCTCTCGTGTACCTCAGATTCAACAGCAATCGAAGTAAGTAATCATCGTCTTAATCGAGCATTTGAGTCTCAACTTCTGCCATCTGGCTCACTTTTTCTTTTCTTTTTAGCAGGAAATAGCGGGGACTAAAGTTCTTATTCCAGTTGCATTCGGCATAATCGAGCTTTTTGTCGCTAAACAAGTATAGTCTTTCTCTGATCTCGGTTTATTTCTTAACTTGGTCGATAAAACATGTATTATTGATGTATCGATTTTGCAGATATCGGAAGATCAACAAGTCATAGATTTTGTCATGTCTCAATGCACTGTATCAATGGAGCAAGAGGCCATGGTTAATATCGAAACAGATTTCTCAGTTGATCAAAAAGATTTGACGGATCAGACTAATCATTTTCACCCTCAATTTTCTCCGGCAACGACGTTGGAAAACTTGAATCTCAACTTTCTGCAACAATGTCATTTAGCCTCAGAAAGCGGAACAAAGAACATAACCTTCCATGAAGGTCTGCAAGAAATAGAAGCATTTCAAACTTCCCTGATGAACAACACGTCAGACATTCATATGCAGATTATGGAGAATCTAGAAAATAAGGAAATGGAAGGTGATGATGATAAGGAGATAGCCAAGCTGAAGAATGGGAGGTTGGATTCACTATCAGACTGCAGTGATCAGATCGATGACGACGATGATGTAAAGTGCCATCGGAGAAACGGGCAAGAACACACATCAAAGAACCTCATGGCAGAGAGAAAGAGAAGAAAGAAGCTAAACGATCGGCTTTACGAACTTCGATCATTGGTTCCCAAAATTTCAAAGGTAAATCAAATTTAACCACATATTAGGAAATAAAAATTAGAACAAATGTACAATTAAACAAGCTCTTCGGGTTTTAGCTGGACAGAGCTGCAATACTTGGAGATGCAATCGACTTCATTAAGGAATTGGAGCAGCAAGCGAAAGAACTAGAGGATGAACTTCAACAACGTTCAGCCGATGAAGGTCCGAAATACACCATCACCAACAATGGCAGCCATAGCATTGTACAAGCAGATTTGCTAGGCCAAAATGGAGCTACCAATTGGCCGAACCAGTTTGAAAACCATGTAGCTGCAAATAATTACGAATTCGGAACACAGAATAATGGAAAGATACTGAATCCAAATCAGGATTCTGAAAGTACAAATGAAAAAGCACGGCAGATGGAGGTGAGTTCTATGATTTTGATGGTGAAAAGAGTGAGCGTTCTATCTTAACTCAACTTTTCAGGGTCATTTCTGAATCCAAATGAACTAATTGCAGCCTCAAGTGGAAGTTGCTCAAATAGGTGATAATGAATTCTTCGTCAAAGTATTCTGTGAGAAAAAGCGAGGAGCATATACGAGGTTGATGGAGGCCTTCAACTCTCTGGGCATGGAAGTATCAAACGCAAACGTAACAAGCTACAGAGGCCTGGTGTCTAATGTTTTCAAAGTCTCGGTGAGAAGCTCTTGTTTTCTGCACTTTCCTCTTCTCAAAACTAATCTAAGTAGTCTAAGTTGAAATGATTATTTTGAATGCAGAAGAAAGACAGCAAAATGGTTCAAGCCGATCATGTGAGAGACTCCTTGCTCGAAATAACCCGGAATCCGACTAGAGGGTGGCCGAAAATGGATGCTAATTCATCGGAAAATGGAAGCTCCTTCTTGGAATATCCCCACCATAAACACAATAATCTATGTGAGCACCATATCAATTCCCACATCCACCCTATCCAAAACTAAAACCATGTACAACTATGAAAACTTCCAACTTAATCTCTCTGGATTTCCCCCACAAACTTCTGTGATACTGTCAAAAGCATTTTCCAATAAGCCTTTTATGCTTCTAACGAGTTATCTCATTTGTTACTTCTGAAAAACGTGAATATGAGAGCTTTTTATCTTCTGACAGGTTAATTGGTAGAAGAAAATAAAAGAGAAGATTAATGTCAATGTACAATCAAAAAAAATGGCTACAATCCACTGTCCATATGGTAAAAGCAAACAAAAACAGCATAAAAGAGAAGATTAATATCCATAAATTACAGTTTTATGATTCCAAGCATTACGAAGAAAATGGCCACAATCCATGGTTGAGAGGCAAAACTTGGAGCAGAGTTAGGAGGAGGTGGCGGGGAGAAAACAGAGTTGGTGGAATTAGAGCTATTACTTACTTGAATTCCAAGCTTCATACCGGCTAGGCAATGATCGTCAACGTTACAAATGAACCAATAGTTCTTTGTTTGGTTGAGACTAATCTCATCATTTCCACTGAAGTAAGTTGCCAACACCCCACTGCTCGCGTTGCACGATTTAAATGTATCCTCCGTTACTTCATACACGTTATGCGAACTCTTTGAATAGCTGAACTCTACATCATGGTACCACAATAAAGTTAAGAATTTTTATTTACGTTGTAGTTTTTCTTTTTCTCTGAAGTTTTGATTTTTCGAGTTGGGTTTGCGCAAAAAAAGAGAAGAAACTTTCTGGGTTTGTAGAGAGAAAGAGAGAGAGAGAGAGAGAGAGAGAGAGAGAGAGATGGAAGGGGAAAGAAGTTGACCAAGAACATCGCCAACGGTGAAGTTGTACTTTTCCGACCACAAAGAATAGTTTACGTCTATGTCCCAGCCGTCCTCGTCGCCAACCTTGTAGACCTCAGACATGGAGCTCTTCATGAGCAAGATGTTGATCATCAAAAATATAGCGAAGACATCTGGGGGAATTAAGGGCAAGTTTTTCCCCATTGCCTCGAATGCGTGAAGTCCAAGAAGATGCAAATATGAATTTTCTAGGTTTAATTCTGAAGCAAAATTCAATCCTCGCAGCAACTTGTGGGTCTATTTTTTCGCTTTAATCAATATTTTTTCCGTTTTAAATTATAGTCGTCGCGGTTGGTTGGATCAATGATTATGGCATTGTTAGGTAGACCGAGCCAGTCTGCAGGGACGGCTATTAATAATATATAATTTATCTTATCAATAAATAACCGGGCAGTTCTTAGTTGGGGTGGAAGACGAAGAAACAGAAAAATCTCTGCCCAGTTGGCCATTGAAAATTCTCAAATTGTTGGATGAACCAAAATTGGTAATCCCATGAGGAAGAGTAGCAGAAGAACATGGCTGGGAATTTAATTTCGAATTTAAAGAAAAACTTAAACTTATCGAGTCCACACTCACATTTGTAAATTCAAAGTACGGCTTCAAAGCTTTCTCCATGTGTTTCTGCATCAAAACAGCTCTCTCAGGGATTTCTCCAAGCAGCAGTCGGACAATGATGGCCCACTTGTTGCATTGAACTCGGAATTCAAGGCTGAAACAGGGGCTGAAACGAGCAATAGTTGGTGAAGCACAAGACATGGCCAGAAAACAACAGAAAACGTTCAGGTGGTGGAAAACATTAAAAAAGGGAAAAGGAGAAACCTGTATATCAGAATTGTAATGCCTCACCTCGGCGTATCTTTTCATATCAATCGAAAATATAAGCACAACCAAGCAGGAGTATATCTCAAGCTACAGTCAAGAGTGCTTTTGCAGAAACATGAGTTGCAGATGTGGCAGTATCAACATCCATGTCTACCTCATCTTCCTGAGACAAGATTTTAACACTCGTATTATTCCCAATAGAAGATTCACCACAAAAACAGTGTGTATCTAATGCATTTTCTTAGGCTCTTCTGATATCAATTCCCAATTGCCAAGTATTAATTGATAATGCAAACTCTAGCAATTGTCCAGCAAACACACACATATATATATATATATAATTGTGTAACAAGATATAGGATTCATAGAGGCTATACTGACAAGCTGAGCATGAGATCGCTATTTCAAAGTAGTTAACTGTCATAAAACAATAATATAAGCGGCAAATCTTCCTTCTGTTAAGACCTAAAGGAAGTAAGGAATGCAGAGAAAAAGAACCATCTTTGGATATTGAGCAGGCTACAAATAGCAGCAAGCATAGAGATAGAAACGGGAATTCTATGACTTACGCCGAACGTTTAGAAAAATACCTTTGGAAGATAGGAAGGCACCCTAGTGTGCACCTCGGATCCAGGAGAGAGAGAAAGTGTAGGGAATGCAGAAAGCACAGGAACCTTTAACTTCCGCCTCAATACCATGGAAGCCTTACAGCTCGCACAATTCTCCTACTTTCCCGGGCATAAGCACCAGTCTCGTTTAGTGAATTATAACTCCCCAAATTTGTGTTTCCTTAGATTTTAAAACTCTAAAATTTTCTTAGAGAAAATGACAAACCAACAATCTTCTTTGCAGTCAATGACAAATTAATCACTTACCTTTTTTCTGCTAACAAATTAACTACTAAACTATAAAAAATTAACAGAGTAAACATCACTATTACGTTTTGCATGTTGTCGTTCCATAGCAGATAATCATAATTCAGGGGTTAATTTTTTAAACCATTGAGGATTGTTATAGTTCAAGAGTTAAATTATTAAACTGCAGTGGATCGTTTTTATAGTTCAGGGGTTAAATTGTGGCAAACTATTATAGTTCAGGGGTTAATTTGTTAATTTGCAAACGATTATCATAGTTCAGGGGTTAAATTGTTAAACCGCAGTGGATAGTCGTCGAATCGCTGCAAATAGTTGTCGAACCACTGTGGATAGTAGTCAATCCGCAACGGTTTGTTATCATAGTCAGGGGTTAAATTGTTAATCCGCGCCGAATCGTCATGGTTCAAGAGTTAAATTGTTAAACCGCGGCGAATTGTCTGTAAACAAAAATAATATTCATTCTCTTCTTCGTAGAAAAACACAGACAACACAAACATTCTCCCATGGACTGTAAAACAATTGTAAATCATCTGAAAACTAAAATAATAACATTTTAAATTTAAACTATAAAATCCGAAATCTTCTAAATCCATCCTTTTACAAAATCCAAAATTTTCTAAATCAATTCTCCATGAATATTAACTCTTTTCCACTAAAAGTCTTTTCTAAAATCATGAGTTTTTTCTATTTTTTCCATGGATATTTGTTCTTTTTCACTGCAATTTTCAAAAAGTTAATGGCGATGTTCACGACGACGATTTCTTATAGTTCAGTGGTTAATTTGTTAGCAAAAAAGGTTAGTTGTTGATTTATCATTAATTACAAAGGATAATGGTTGGTTTATCATTTTCCCATTTTCTTCTAATCGATTCAAAAAATTAGGTTTAAATTAGTTTATTTGGGAGTTCTTGGAATTATCAAAATTTTTAATTAAGAAGAAGAAAATTTAACATTTTTAGAAAATATGTATTTAATTTATTTTTAGTCAAACATTAAATAAATTATCTTTATTGGAATATGAAAATAGAGTTGAAAATTTCTACAAATATAATATTAAATATCAAAACATGTTTCAATACTTTTATTAATGAAATTACTAAATAAAATTTCAATAATATCCTTCAAATAAAATTCTCATTAGGATTTATTTATTAAAAATGATATTTAAATAATTAAATTATTTCTCTAACTTGACAATATATTTATCTATATGCTCATCTGTCTCTTTAATATCCTTGATCAATCCAAATTCATTATCTGTTAAAAATTCACCTATATCACAAAATTATAAGTGAAATAAACTCAGTAAGTCAAAATATGTGCATGATTAAATTTAATTTCATACATTAGCGAATTTTCATATTTAAAGTTATATACTAGTTGGAACTCATTTTTTAGCTTTATTATGTGTTTAGACTTTCATTAGTTATCTCAAATTTTCATGCGTCTATGGTTTCATTAGTCATTTCAAAATTTTCATGTATTCAAGCTTTCATTAGCCATCACATTATGTTTTCCGTCAATTCCATCAGATTCATGCATTCATACTCGCATAAAAAATGACCTATCAATTTTATTTTTCTTTAATCGTATGTCACTATCTGTAATACCCCGATATCCTGTAACAGAATTAAGTAAAGATAATTGAGAAATTATTGGGGTATAATTGGATAATTGAGGATTTATTTGATGGTGAATTTATTTGGGAAATAATAATTTTAAATTTGAAGGATAATTATCATCAAGTAATATTCGTAAAATCGATAATTGAAAATTGGGTCAATTAATGTATGGTATGTATAATTAATACATACATATATTATGTTATTTAATTAAGTAAAAGGAATTAAAATAAATGATAATTAAATAAATTAAAATTTAGGAAAATTGAGTTAAGAATTAAAAAGGGAAAATTTAACAAGGAAAAATGGGTGAATGTGAACCGGTTTGGTCTAGTGGGTTTTAATTGGTCTGGTTTTTTTTGGGGAAAACAAATAGCTTGGCCATTTGTTATGAGGAAACCCGCAGCTGATTTCTACAAAAGAGAAATGGGACTTAAGAGAGAGAGAACCGAGGGAGATCGAGAGCGAGTCTAAAGAAGTGACAACTGTGGGCTGCTAGTGATGTGCAACGCGGAGCTGGAGTCCACTATGTGGTGAATGTAGCACAGTCTGGCAAGCTGCAGGTGTATGTGCGCGGGGCTAGGGTTCGTTCAGACAGAACGAAATCTCAAATTGGAGCTCACGCGTTGCTGAGAAATCGTCGGCCGAGGTAAGTCATGGTTAATTCGTTGTTGTTGGTTGCTACTATGTTTGGATTGCTTGGATTTGGAGATGGAAAATGGCAGGGGCGAAGGGCATGGCTTGACAGTGTGAGCGGGTAGAGCTGCTGGTCTGTCAACCGGTTATGTTGTGAACCCGATTTGTGGGGATGGTGTTTTGGCCATAATCAATTATTGGTCACGTTTCTCCCTTCCAGCTGGCTATGCACTCAGATGAAGTGAAATAAAGGGTGAGGGACAGAGTCTGAAAAACAGATGAAATTGGGGAGTGCTGTCGGGTGTGAGACAGAAATGAAGATTAAATTGGCAGAAGACTCATTGTTGCTGACGAATTTCCCTATACAAAACACTGCGCCTAACTCTATCTAATTTTCTCTCTTTGCTGGCAGCTGCTGAAAAGACGAGGAATGGATGAAAAAGGCCTATAAATAGGCATGTATTTTGCTGAAGAAAAATCATCAGAGAAAGGAAGAAGAGGAAAAGGTGAGTGAAGAGAAAAAACTCTCTATGTGATGTTCCGGATGATTGTGAGCTAAAGGCCGTGAGGGTGAAAGCATAAAACAAGAGAAATTTTTTAATGATACATTTCAAGTGTAAATTTTTCACGTTAAAATTTGTCATAACGTTGAAATGTTGATTCGAATTGTCGCGTAGCGACTACGTATGAATTTTTGGTCAATAAGTCAAATTGGTGGAATTGAAAATTTTTGAACAGAAAATAAATTCAAGAAAGGAATTTGGAAAATTAAATTGGACCGAAAGTTATTGTCATTTAATATTTGAAATAATTCGAGAATTAGATTAGTCTACTTTGATATAGTAAATTGGTGACCTAGGAATAATTGGAAGAAAGATTAAAGGGTAAATAACACTGTAGACCCTATAGTTTGTGATCAACGACAAGTCAAACCCTAGAGATTATTTTTTAACAACTAAAACCTTGAACTATGAGAAAATGTCGCCGGCGACCTCGCAGTCACGATTTCCGTCCAGAGCCGTCGAGGTTAACGCCCCGTTTGTACCCTGTCTAGCGGTGTCGAATGGAGTTGAAGGGCGATGGCAGAGCCGACGGTCAAATCGTCTAGAGCCGACCGAAGTACGACATTCGTTGGCCGTTGGATCGACGAGGATCGTCCCTCGTCTAGATCGACGGCCAGGATTGAATCTGGCGTCCCTGCCAGATGCGATGACGGACAAAGATCCTTGGCCGTTGGATCGAGCGAGGGACGTGCCTCGGATCGACGGCCAGGATTTAATCCGCCTGGCAAATACGGACGTCGATCCTTGTCCGTTGGATCCTCGCCTGGATCGAACGGTCAGTAGTGACTCCAAATTAATTGGGTCACGTGCGGGTCACATGAGATCCTAAATCGCCAGAATTCCCCATTATGACGGACGTCCGTAGGAATACCATAGACGTCTGTCTTTAAATAACACGTCATTAGCATCTGGACGGCGTCCGTCGGAACATGACGGACGTCCGTCATAACCAAAACGACCGCGTTTTTGTCCTGACGAATGACAAAACGCTGCTTATACTCGCGAAGGGCGTCCAAGCACTAGAAATCGCCCTGTACTTCAAATCGCGAGCGAATTCCCGATTTCCCCCGACGAATTCCCGAACTCCCGATTTCCCCAGACGAATTCTCGAACCCCCGAGTTTTGAATCTGAAAATGGCGCTGAGGAATAGTCAAGCATCGAAGAAGCATAAGGTGGTGGCTCCCACCGAGACGACGGGTCCAGTGGAGTCTGTAGAACCTGGGATGTTCAGCTCAGCATCCGCCCATGTACGGTACGAGAAGGACATTGTACCCCGTGTAATAATCATATCCAGGAAGGTAAATTTCAATTCATTTGCTGATTTTGTATTGAAGGCAATGTTTGAACGAATTGGATTGGATAAATTGTGCACAATGAGAGGTTATTTCTATGAGAGAGCTGTCAAACTGTTTTATGCCAATTTGGAGTTGGACAAATCAAGTGATAGAGAGTTGAGGAGTTTTCTGTTTGGAAAACAGATTAGGATAACTCTAGGACAATTAAATGAGCTCATTGGATGCTCCACGGAGGAGCCGTTGGAGGAGTATTACCATGCGACAAAGGACCCCGAATTTGTCCAAAAAGGAGAAGGTCTTGCATTGCTGAAGCAATTGGTTCGCAATCCTACAGCCGTTGAGTCTTTCTTCCGGCCTAAATCAAAAGACCTTGATGCGAAAGCAAGGGTCATCCATCACATGATCACGCACACATTTATGCATCGTGATGGACATAGAGACCTTGTCACAGCCATGGATTTGTATGTAATGGAGAAGCTATACAATGGGAAGAGGTTCAACCTTGCATACGTCATTATGCAGCAAATGAAAGCAACTCTGAATAGTGCAAGGAAGAATCTCCCATATAATTGGCTCATTCAGCTCATTATTGACAGCAACGGGTTGGTTGTCCCTCACACAGAGCGACGAACAGACGAAAAACCACTTGACATGTATAATGAAGTTACATTGGCTCGGATGGGGTTGTAAAAAGTACGAGGGGAGTGGGTATTCAGAGGAGATGTGGTAGCTGCACCTCCTGCACATCTTGTACCTCCTGTACCTCGTCCTTCCACTTCAGCTGCTCCACCGCCATCCACGTCAGCTCCACCACGGCCATCATCGTCAGCTCCTCCACCGCCATCCACGTCAGCTCCACCTGCTCCTTCCATGTGCACTGCCATAATTCCATGGACAGCAAACGCACAACCGACATATCACGTGGAGGTGGATGACGATTTTGTGCATCCTATGGATGACGATTTTGTGCGTCCTATGGCGGATGATGCACCTACCCCACCCCAGTCCTCATCGTCGCCCTCCATACTCAGCAGCGAAGAGAGGTGGCAGTGGCTTGTCACCCAACTTGGCGAGATTCAAGCCAAGTTGGATAGACAGGAGAGTCAACTTGGCCAGCTTCAAGCCACTGTACTACAGATGCAAGAAGTACAAACGCATATGGCAACTGCTCGCACAACCGCCTAGCCATCTCATCCATCAGCTCATACATCTTCAGATGCCAGTCCAAACGGATGCCAGTATGTCTTTGATTTTACATGTAATTTCCTTATATGCATTACTATCGTTGATTAACAATGTGTTACAATTATGCAGGTCTCCGATCATCAGGCAACCGTCCCCTCCTCCAACCTTGGCTAAAGTTCAAAAGATTTTGGCCCCAGGTCCTTCAGTGGTGGGTCCTACCGCTCGTCAGAGGATGACAGTGCAAGTGGTATGTCTTCTATTTGGTTTTATACAATGTGTAGAATTTACACTTACACTGAATTTCCATTGCAGCCTGTGAATTTGATGGAAGAGTTCATGGCACTTGCATGGGTCAATACGAAGAATAACAAGGAGACGTGTGCTCTCCTTTGCGGCTCCAAGGTAAGAAGCAACGTCATTTGAAATTTATTATCAGTTGTGATTAGAAAATTAATGTTGTGCGTCGTGTTGTTGATTTACAGGGTGACAAGATATATTCAATCACAACTCTCCTTGTGCCAAAGCAATTGGTCGCTCCTGACTATGTGAGAATGTTTAACCAACTTATATTATATTGTTACTAAAAATAACTACATAAATCGTGTTCTTAAAATGCAGTGCGTGATGACAAATGAGGAGGACACCGCCGTTGTTCAAATAAGGGAGGGTTTGTTGACGATTGGCTGGATCCATGTAAGCCACTTCTATTCATTCATGAAATCATACACGGTTTAATATTTCTTCCTCCTACAGTGCCACCCGGAGATGGATTGTTTCATGTCATCGATTGACATGCACATGCAGTATGCGTACGAACAATTGATGCCGGATTCAATTGCAATTGTCATGGCACCTGTGGACAAAAAATGGTATGTTTTTGAATGACCTGCGCTTTGAATGACGTGACAAACTAATTTGCAGTTCCAATTGCAGCCAACACGGCATATTTCAAGTCTCCCGCCCTGTAGGGTGGTCGGTGATGTCCAAATGCAATGGGCAGGGCTTCTATCTCCACGATCCGTACGATCGAGATGAACTCTACGAGGAGTGCACGAGTGTGGAGATGAGCTCCGATTTGTACTTCAACATCATCGACATCCGGGACACAGAGCCTTCCATATTTGATGAGGCACCACCTGTTCAGCCACGCCCAGAGGCCCCAGTTCAGCCACTCCCAGAGGCCCCACCTGTTCAGCCACTCCCAGAGGCCCCACCTGTTCAGCCACTTGCAACGGTACCACCTGTAACGTATTCTAGATATATAAGAAACGCAGGACGTGCAAGAGGTGCAAGAGGTGCAAGAGGTGCAGCACGTGAAAGAGTTGAAAGAATAGAAAAAACGTTGAACAAGTGGCTCAATTGAAATTGAATTCAATTATTTGTTGTAGTCTGTAGTCTGCTTTGTGGTTTTCTTCATACTGCTTTGTGGTTTGTTGTAGGCTGTAATCTGCTTTGTGTTGGCGCGAGGGGCGCCCAAAACAGGGCAAGTGCTGTCTGTCTGCATGTGACGGACGTCCGTCAGAAGGGGTCGGACGTCCATCTCAAGGTGACGGACGGGCGTCTGAAAGTGATGGACGTCCGTCTTAACATGACGGACCTCCGTCTTAACATGACGGATGTCCATCACATGCAGTGTATTATACATGAACAAATATTATCCAAACAACTACGTAAATGAACAAATAAACTTCAATGTATTAAAAACTTTAGTGTATTATACATGAACAAAACAAATACGTAGATGAAGCTCCATGATTAAGGATGTGGGTGAGGGGCGACGGACTCCTGCAAAACACAAAAGGAAGTTCATGTCAGACGAAACGCTCATAGTGAGAACAACGTAAGAAAGCATAACAATCTAAGCACCTGTGTATCGGCAACAATGATAAACCCCATGAAGGTGTCGTATGAGCGTTCTGCTCATACACTGCCACTTGCGGTGCCACCTGTTGAGCCTCCGCCTTGACAAGAACGGACATTGTGGCCTACACCATGACAACGACTACATGTCATAGGGATATGTCTCTTGCTGAGTACCGTGCTGCTACGGGGCTCGTCTGCATCTCGCACTCTTCGTTTTCGAGGCCGACCCGGGAGTCTCTTTACTGGTGGTGGCAAAATTGGAGGCTGGTTCATTGCAGGCCACATGTGGTGGCCACTGACAGGTCGGGTAAAATGGGAATACATCCTCATATATGTGTCCCGATGGTACCATGCATGCACATAATCCTCCGCTGAAGTCCGCATAAAATTGATGCAAGGGATGGCATGCACGCATGAGATTCCAGTTAGCTTCCATCTGTTACAATTACAGGTACGCGTGTCCAGATCGACTGCGTACCGTTCGTTACCATCGCTTACCTCAAACTGATTACATCCTGAAGGTGTTGGACACCAATTCCAAGCCGCATGTTTCAGTTTGGCAAGCTTCTTTGTGGTCTTAGGACACAAAAGATCTGTTGATTCAGCCAGCTGCTTATGTTTCTTAACGATCCTAGTCATTATGCCCGTTCTAATCATCTCGAACATAGTGAGGATTGGTTTGTCCTGTGCTGGCAGGAGGCAGGCATTATAGCACTCGCTCAAATTATTAAGGCCCATGTCGCACTTTGGGACAAGACTGAATGCATGTTTTGACCAACACCTCGAGTTAATTTTCTGCATATATGCATGCGCTGTATGGTCGAGCGCAAGTAGTTTACTCATCTCTTTCTGAAAGTTCGGTGATGTTGTGGCCCTTGCTGCCTTCCACATGATATCTTTGTATTGTATTCCTGGAAATTGTTTTTTGAAATTGGCATACAAATGTCTTAGGCAAAATCGATGCTCAGCTGCTGGTGCATATTGTTCAATAGCAGGCACCAACCCCTTCTGTCGATTGGAAATGAGTGTCCATCCTCTGCCTATGTCACTGTCTAAGTCCGTCAGCAAGCAACACAAAAACTAGGTCCAGGAGTCTCTGCATTCTGATTCAACAAGTGCCACAGCAACTGGATAAATCCCATCATTGGCATCAATGCTGACAGCTGTGAGCAATTGGCCTGGGCATGACCCCTTCAAGTGACAGCCATCAAGACAAATAATGGGTCTACCAAACTCCTTCAGACCCCTCTTGCACGCATCCAAACACATGTACATTCTTTTAAATATTGGAGTTGGACGAGCCACCAAATCTGGAAAATCTACCACCAACAACAGTGTGCTACTTGGATTGGATCTTCGAATCTCTTCTGCGTAGGACCAAAGTAGCTTATACTGTTCGTCACCATCCCCTTCGTTTAAAGTCTGTGCTAAATTCCTTGCCCTTCTAGCAAGACTCAGAGAAATATTGACATTAAAGTCCTTCCTTACAGTCTCAATTATGGAAGCAAGGTCCCACTTGGGTTGACTTTTTAATCTATCCAAATATTGGTTTGCCACCCATTTGTAGGAAGCGTGTCGGCTTTCCATTTGTCGTGCACATGTGTGCTCCTCATTATAGCTCTTAATTTGAAAGGTCAGCTCACCTTTCATTTTTGAAGCGTGAAGCCGCCAATTGCATCCATCACTGCACACAGCAGTTATCCGATGTCGTTCGCTTTTAACAAACCTAATCCTGTGCCCATTTTTCAAAGCATAATTAACCACTTCATCTCTAATATCCTTCAACACACTATACTTCTTACCCAGACAGAGCTCCGAGGACGAACATTCAATTTGGGGATGCATACTCTCTGCCCAATCATCATCCTCTGAGTCACATATCGAACGTAGCTCCGATTCCAGGGATCCTGAGATTGAACGCAATTCTATACCGGCTTCATGGTAGAACCACCGATTCTCATTGGTCTCTATTGCCGAAATAGGATTAGGATTAGGATCCACCTCCATTCCACAGTCAATGGATTCTTCAACCATGTATGATGAAGAAGCACACCTTGACGACTCCATGTGATGTGCAACACTCTTGTTCGTTCGCTTACGTTGAGGGAGTTGGTCAGGGGAAACAAGTTCTCTCTCTCGAATATCTATGGCAATGGTCGGACTTTTTGTGCTCGACTCTGTTAGGGTTTTAGTATAAAATCCGAGAGAGACGGACGCCCGTCATTTTCATACGGACGTCCGTCATGTTAAGATGGACGTAGTCCAGAGGCTGATGACGTGTTATTTAACGACGGACGTCCGTCATAATGGGGAATTCTGGCGATTTAGGATAGCATGTGACCCGCACGTGACCCAATTAATTTGGAGTCACTACTGACCGTTCGATCCAGGTGAGGATCCAACGGACAAGGATCGACGTCCGTCTTCGCCAGGCTGATTAAATCCTGGCCGTCGATTCGAGGCACGTCCCTCGCTCGATCCAACGGCCAAGAATCTTTGTCCGTCATTGCATCTGGCAGGGACGCCAGATTCAATCCTGGCCGTCGATCCAGACGAGGGACGATCCTCGTCGATCCAACGACCAGCGAATGTCGTACTTCGGTCGGCTCTGGACGATTCGACCGTCGGCTCTGCCATCGCCCTTCGACTCCGTTCGACGCCGCTAGACAGGGTACAAATGGGGCGTTAACCTCGATGGCTCTGGACGGAAATCGTGACTGCGAGGTCGTCGGCGATATTTTCTCATAGTTCAGAGTTTTAGTTGTTAAAAAATAATCTCCAGGGTTTGACTTGTCGTTGATCACAAACTATAGGGCCTACAGTGTTATTTACCCAAGATTAAACGAAGGACTGAGGATGTGAATTGAAATAAAAAGAAACTAAAGGAGATGGGAGAGAAGGAAGGAAAACCACGGGCGAAATTTGAAGAAGAAAGAAAAGGAGCCTCGCTGGAGAAAATTGAAGGAAGAGAGGAAAATTAGGGGATTCATTTCCTCCCTTCACATTCGGCCGACAGAGAGCTTCGCGAGGAGAGGAGACGCGATGATGGAGGCGACAACCGGCGAGCTCCATCTAAGGACGATCGCACGGTCTGTCCAAGGACATCGTGCGAAAGAGTGGTACACTCGGCCGTCGGAGGGTGCGAACAGCTCGAAGCTTTCGGTTCTGAGCGACAGCAGCGACGGGGCGACGAGATCCGGCGATTCTGTCTGAGGCATTTCAAGCAGCAGTAACGCATTCCGACCGAGAGCATTGTCGAACGCGGGTGGTCACACAGTCTGTTCGGGCATTGCAGGTACGAACGGTCGGAGCTGCCGAGTGCAGGAAGCTGTGCAGTCCATCTGGGGTCTTCCGAGTAGTCTAGACGGCAGGAACAGAACCGAATCTCTGCCATTTCTCCAGTTAAGGTGAGGATACCGTGCTTTTCGCCTCAGTTTCATTACGACTTTGTTACTGGATGTTGCTATGATTTTTGGACTGCTGTTTTGGATGAAAAGAAAGGCCCGATTCTGGTTTATTTGGATTCCCGTTTTAATATTGGGTAGAAAAGACGATAATACATTTTGCTTCTACTGTTGTGTTGGTTTGAGATCTCTTCTTTGTTTTTGTTCACTGTCAATGAATATTGTTGAAAGGAATGTCGTGAATCGAGAATAATAGATAAATTAATGCATGTTTTTCCCGATTTTGATTGATGAATCCGGTTGCCCTTGTTGAAAATGAATTTGTTCTCTACGTTGGTTAGTACCTAGTATGTTTGTTGAAACCGTGACAGTGATGGTTATCAATGAGGCTTGAATCTGTTAGGATTTTCAATTTGGTTTGTTGTCATTGAAGATGGATTCCTTGGATTGACTCTATTGGGTATAATTTCTACTCGTTGGTGTTGAAAATACTTATGTGAGATGATGTCCAGTTTCATGACAGTTGCTAACAAAAATGATGACTTTTGGAAACTGTGATTTGGAGCTCACTCTTTGCTTGTGCACGACATTGATAAAAATTGCTGAAGTGTTAGACTTTGTTAAAGTGCTGTATGTTTGAGTTTTAAGCATTGTTCATTGAAAACCCTGTTACATTGGAATTTTGTTATGGGAAATAATAATATCCAATTAGTGGGGGATATGAACTGTAGGAATAAGTTTGCTAATATGTGATTATTGATGATTGTCTATTTAATGATATTGAAGGTATTGAAGAGGAAGAGCTTAAGTGCTAAAGTAAGTTACAATTACTGTTCCTTCGTATACGAGGAAGGACCATCGTCAAGGTAAGGGTTTTATACCTACTTGCTTTGCATTCCTACACCACCATTTTTAAAACTAATATTTTGTGGATTACCACATACGCATAAACAAATCGACGGGGACTGTTCGACAGTACGTCTGATTTATTATATCTATGTACGCGAGTTCTACACGTTTAAATTATGTGCATAGTTTTCATAGTATGTGATATCTGTTTTTGGGGGGTGATGAATCCTCTGGGTACTCTGGACGGTCTTGGTATCAGAGTATCACAAGGCATCCCCAATATGTCTCCTGCTACGTGGAGACGAATATTTGTACGCTGTGTGTGAAAAATTGGAATGGGAAGGTGATGACGCTTCCTTGGGTTTGAATCCCTAAACTTGGCCAGGGTGTATTTGATTCAAGTTTTTCGGCACTGAGCTTAGCTCGTCGGCAGAGTTGAGATTAAGTTTATCGACGCTGAGCTTTGTCTCGTTGGCAGGACTAAGGTTTATCTTAATACAAGTTTGTTGGCGTTGAGCATGGCTGGTCAGCAAACTCGGGACGTGATTTGAGCTGTATCGGCGCTGAGTTTTGGCTCGTCGGCAGGACTTTGGTGACGATATGGGTTGGGTCGATGTTGAGCTTGGCTCGTCGGCAAAACTCGGGGTGACGAGCCGAGATTACGGACCACTGTTGCTTTATTTTGTGCGATTAACTGGATGAGTCCATGAGTGACCTCCTTTTTCACTGGTGATGATTTTTAGTGTGAAATCGACAAGGATATTTTTTAGTATAACTGTCTATGTAAACAGCGGTGTTTTCTATGATATCTCGTCGGGGCCCTTCGAGGCTGGTTTTCCTTAAAAGGTTGTAAATGATTTTGAAATCGTTTTGATAAAAATGCATATCCCCTTAAAAGAATCAAAGTTTAGAAAAAGAAAAGGTAAAACCAGCTTTCTCACACGTTTGGCAATGAGTATTAATTTCTTACTGAGTTAGTTACTCAGTCCTTAGACGACATTTTCCCTCAGGTAGAGATAGAAATACCTAGAGCGTAGACACATTAGACTCGTGAAGTTTCAGCTTTGGTTTGCACCTGAATTTGTTTCGCTTTCTCTAGTTTAATTATATATTTTTCGCTGGTGAGAACTAATGATTTCTGTAATATTCTATAATTAGAATTTTGGATGTATGGATATGGATGCACAGTTTGTTTGGATGTAATTTATATTTTCGAAATTTAACTCTTGCAATCACTACTTGGACCGTGACCTATCACATGTGGGTTGCGGTTGGAAAAAAAAAATTATTACAAGTTTTTTGCTAAATTTTAACAAGCCTTGGGTTGGGCGACTGGGTCTTCTACGAAGACCGGGTCGTTTGGCCCAGCGTTTTTGTCCAGCCGGTTCCCGGGTCGTGACAGAAGGCCTGCTTCGGGTGTTCTTCATGCTGGAATTCTTTAAGGTATTAACGAGAAAAAGGATAATGAGATAAACACACTAAGGATTGCGGGAAAATTCTTCAAAGGTAAGAAATAGGATGCAGTGGCCGGTGGAGGCCCTGCATCACAAGACTATTTTATTATTGTATTGTATACTTCGAGGACTGTTATGAATTATATGCTTCGAGAAATGCTATGAAATAATTGTTATGAATTACATAATTCAAGGATTTATATGATTGTATTGTAGGACTGCTCTTTTATATATTTTTTGGATTGCATACTTTGAAGACTATTATGAAATAGATATGAATTGTTATACATGCATCATGATAGAATTTATGAAACTGCTGTCATATGCATAGCATGTTAATAAATGAACCAATAAACGTAAATAGGTGTATAAGATCAAATGGTGAAACCCACGATGGATGTATCTCCTTGTCGGAGTAACGGTGAAGCCACTGAACTGTATACTGAACTCAAAGACTGATAAATCTCATACATTTGGACTGCTAAGTGAAACTAAATTAGCATGAAGAGGAGATATGTTCTTTTCTAAAACTGTAAAACGACTGCATATGCATTGCATACTCATACATTCTATTTCTTGTTGAGCTTCAGTCCATGTTATTGCCTGTGATGCAGGTATTAGGTTTAATGTTATTGACGTGAAGGAGGAGACATTGCCGAATGAACTTTTGGGTTATCAGCTGGATGCCACCTGAAAGGTTATGGCTAAAAGAAAATAAAAAGAGTAGTTTAAATTATAGTTTTATTTAAGTAATATTTTGTAAAATAATTTATATTCTTATATTCTTTAAATACTTCCACTGCATTTTCTAAAATGTTTTTATAGAAATGTTTTATAAACAGACTTTTACTAAATAATATTTTCAGACTATTCCGCTGATTTACTTTGATACATGTGTATTAAACATGATTTTGAGAAGAAGGAAAAACGAAAATTTTTATGACTAAAAATATCAAGGAAATAAAAGGGTTTTATAAGGAGGGGCGTTACAATATGTACATTTAAAATATCAGGATCAAAACAGTGTAATAAAGTTGCAAATTGAATTAAATAAAGATTTGCTTTGTGATGTAGGGTCAATGGCCAAAACGTTGAAAAACATTACCTGGATTTTAAGAAAATAGAATTCAGGAGTTTCCGTAACTTTCGAATAATCTAGTCTGCTTAAGGATTAATTGTGGTTAAATTCTTTATAAAAATAATAATCCTTGAAAGAAATTTGTCAGAAATTTTTTACCGATAAAATTTTTAAACGGAACAGAGTTGAAATTAGGTTGATCTAGAAACATTTGAGAGAATTTCGGGTTGAATTTGGAATGGGTCGGGTTCGGGTTGATCCAGCAGGTTCTGTTTGGTTCGGTCTTGGCAAATTCAGCTTGGTTCGATCTTGGCGAATTAGGTCCGGTTCAATCCAACTTAAAAAAAAGAATTGGTTCCTCCTGGTTCTTCTCCTTCTTCTTCACGATTGCCCAAGAGTTCCGAGAGAGAAAGAGAGAGTTCCTCTAATATCTGTCATTTTTATATTAAAAAAAAGATATTAATTTATTTGGGGGAAACGTTTTTGGAAAACTGTCTCCCTCATTATAGATGTTGCGGGAATGGAGGATTTCCTCCAGAAAATCCTTCCCTTCCCAATCAATTAGCAAATGACGTTTCTCCTCTCACTCTGCTTTCCCCTTCATTGCTCCTTGGAATCTTTGGACGAAGCTCCTCCGTCAGACATTACCTTAATCGACCATTTTAGGGGGAATTGAGACTCTGTAATTAGGCTCAAATTGTTGCCTTGGTAAGCCTTTTTCTTCCTCTTTGTATAATTTCAAATCCTTGGGTTGATTTCTGAAACTTTTCTTTCAATTATCGGAAGGGACCATGCGAGTTCAATGAGAAATCAACGATGGATTCCGCAGTTAGCCAGAGCATCTGAGAACGGAAAATCAATAAGCATTTCGAGTATAAAAATTCAATTTTTTCTCTTCAATTACGCCTCTGTTTGTTGATGGCCAAATCTGGTTTATGGAATCGTTAAATCTGTTAATTCTATGCTTCGGTTTAATAGAAAAATCGAGATTGATAGCTGATTGTTTGGACAAGTCGGACGATTGTTCATACGGTTTCGTCGACAATGGAAAAGCTGAAATGCGACTCAGCATAACTGAGTTGCGGTGCACAAAACTTTTCGTTTCGATTTGTGAGTCGAGTGACCGAAACAGAAGACTCGGCCAGCAGTAGAGACGACGCTGGGTGTGAACAGTCTCCTTTGCGATTTGGCCGACGCAGTCTGTGGCTGACTGTGCATGGGCTGCACTATTGGGCCTATCTGGTTTGCCCTTGCTTGAACCATGGATTGGGCTTGACTGATAGCAGCCCGGTCCACTTCTGGACTGTAGTCCAGTCCCTTTTGGGTCGTGATTCAGATCAAATTTGGGCATTTATTAGACTTATTTTTTAGCCAGAATTTGAGTATTCTTTTACCAAATTATATTGGATTAATTTTTAATAAAAATTAAGGTTCTTAAGGTACAAAAATTTGATTGAAATTTAATGCGATAAATTTTGAATAGGTACCCAATTATTAAATTAAATCTTGTGAACCGTTGAATTTAGGCTAGTTGGATTTTGGACTTTAGCCAGTATAAGCCACTTCGAGGTATGGATTATTTATGCACTGCATTTGCATACTTTTATAAAATAATTATTTTGAGACGAGACTCATATTAAAACGACGTGTCCATTTTTATGACGGTCGGATTTTTTTATATTATATTTTATTTTCACTGTTGACGTTTCAATTAACCATACCTATAAATAATTATTGATCAACTTGGTCGTGCGAATCAAATTTGATCGACTCGATTTGGGGTCTATTTTGTTTTCATACATTCTACCGTGCGGAATGTATTTGTTTGTTATTGAATTGAATAATAGGAGATTTTTCAAATATCCTTGGGTTCGAATCCCTAAAGTGCAAATATGTAATATGACAGCTGTATATATCGTGTCCTTGAGTTGCGAAGCCCTAAACCTGATCATGGTATTATTTGACTATTGCGATCGCCGAGCATCACTTTTATTCTGTTATATGCCTATGGCATAATGTGCCCGAAATCTATGAGTGGCTCCATTTTCACTGTGATTTTTAATTTGCACAACAAGTGCTTATTTTAATTATGTATCACATATAAGTGGGAGATTTCACATACATGTTCTTTTGTACATCTTTTTCTAAAAGGAATTTATAAAACGTGGGTTTCAAATTCTTGCATGTTTAAACATCTTTCTAATTAAATTCTTTTTAAAAAATATAATCCCTATTGAATTTAGTCAACTCACCCCAATGACACCTTTCAGGATTTAATCAACCGGATTCTCAGATATTCAGTCAGAATTAGACCAGCCGAGTTTATTTAATTCTCTTAGATTTAAAAATTCTCTTTGAGAGAAATTTTTGTGAGGTATTCACTTTATTGGATGATTGTAATCTCTATTCTTAATTTTTGCACAGTTATTTCATTTTGGATTATATTGTTTTACTATCTGATATCACTTGTTGGACCTAATTAGCCTATGTTTGTTGGGTCTTGGCTATAACTAACATTTTAAGTCTTCCGCTATCAATTAATAAAAATTAAGAGAAAAATGGTTAGATGATTTGGTCCTTTGAGCCGGGTCGTTCTCCGTTCTGTCTCGGGTCCCATTTGGGTCGTGATAGTTTCTCCTCTAGTTATTGTTGTTGTCGTCGTTGCACTGGCTTGGCTGATGGAGAAAATTTCTTCTTCGCCAAGAAAGTAGACAGAGAGCAATGGAGAGATTGAGTTGAGAGGTGAATTTTCTTCTTCACCTCAACCCTCTATTTATAAAAGAGGTTTTCAACTGAAACACCTACAAAAAGAGTTGATTTCAGATTTTCGTCAATAGCTTCAAAGCTATTGAGCTCGGAAAATCTCACTTCGCTCGAATTCTTCACCGAGTTAGAGAGATTTTTGAAAAAACACAGATTATGGTTGGATTTTTGTTGAATTTATTATCTGATTTGGTAAAATTCAAATTTTGATTATAAAATTTTAATTTAAATTCCAAAGTTGAATAAACATGATGCGATTTCTTTCAAATCTATTTCCAGAAGCATGAATGAATTTAAATATAAATAGAGATGACTTTCGCCAATTTTCTTTCACTGCAAGCCAACTTAAAGAGGTAAGAAGTCCAAGGAAGAGGGCCTGCCCGGTTCATAGAAAACTTCTTGACCTAATACCTTCTTTGCTCTTCACCTTTAGCACACACTCCAAAACTACGAGCAACTGTTTCGTCTTTTCACCTTCGCATTAAGCTATTTTGAAAACTAATTATAATTATCAAATTAACAAAACAACTATTAAATTATTTAAATCAACTTTTAAATAATTTTCACTAATAAATAAAATACTGAACTATAAAAAATAAATGTCATAAATATAAATATTACTGTTATGTTTTTCATTAAAAGTTTAATTTTTTTTTCTACAGCAAAAAATATATGTTTTCACTACAAAAATTAATCTTTCAGTTGTAAAAAGTAATATTTCATCTACAAAAAATGTATATTCCACATCAGAAACTCATATTACAAAGAATATTAATTAAATTATTAATTAATTTTTGAGATACTAGTCTAATTTGGTAAATAATTGCCAAATTAATTACTAAGTAATTTATTATAAGGTGAAATTAATTAACAGTTTAATTAATTTTGAAATTAATTATCAGTTTAGTTAGTATTACGTGGAAATTAATTACCAATTTAATTAATTGTTTTAATTTGATAATTAAATTGGTAATTAATTTCATAATTAATTATTAAATTGGACGAGTATCTAAAAAATTAATTAATTTTATGTGTAAAATAAGTTTTCACAGAGAAAAATAATCTTTTTGCCGAGGAAAATTATTCTTTCTGTAGTGGAAAATACTCTTGCCGCTCCATTTGTTGAATTCTGTGTCATTTTTCAGTGGAGCAAATAATGAATTTTCTGACAAGTTTTCTCATTAGATCAGAAACATATATAGCTTATAGTACATTGATTTTTTAATAAACTGTTAAAACTGGAAATCTTACATTTTGATACCAAAATTGATTTCAAACAGCTTAATGTTTCTAAAATCTGTTTTTCTGTGAGTTTCCTTAGTAAATCAAAAACATATTTAGCTTGATGTATATTGATTTTTCAACAAACAGTTAACTGGAAATCTTTTATTTTGATACAAAAATCGATTTCGAAGAGGTTAACCGAAAATCTTCTATTTTCAAAAGTCTTCCCTTTTTTAACGTTTCTTTCAACAGGTTAACAACAATATTTTTATCGTTCATTTCTCATGGTGAAATATTTTATTTGTTAGCAAAAATTATTTAGTGTTTGATTTGTCATTGATTCCATAGTTAAAGGGTTGTTTTATTAATTTTCCTACAATTATTTAGTGCTAATAAGATTATAAATTAATATAAATAATTTATTAACTTAATTATTTATAGGGAAATTAATAAATCAACCAATGTACTATAAAGTCCATGACAAGTTAACTACTGAACAGTTTTTGCTAACAACTTAAATACTGAACTATGAAAAATGGTAAGAGGGAATATCACCATTATGCTGAACTCGCGAAGAAAATATCTTCAACATAAAACTGAACCTGCAAAAAAAATATCTTCAAATTCATCTCTGTTTTATGCTAAAATCGGAATAATAGAAACAATCTTACCACGAAGACGATTTCGGGAAGCTCAGACATAGTCTTTTTATCATCGAAAACAATTATCATGTTTTCAGTTTTCCAAACATCTTCTTGTGGTACACCCTCCTCTCAATTTCACCATCCAATTCTATAATGACTCTAAATTTCATTTTCCTCAAATTGAAAACCCTAAAATTTTTCCCAATTGATTTATAAATTAAGTTTAATTAGGCTGTTATAAACCATAAATTAAAAAATTTCGTGAATCTTTGAAAATAGTAAAATCTTTAATTAATGTGGAAGCATTTAAGAAAACAACTATATTATTAGCAAAATAGTTTAAGTGCATTTATTAGGGTTTGTCCAATTAATCCTATCTTAAATAAACTTCATATATATATATCAAACATTACTAAAACATTTATTTAAGACTTCATTAAATAAAATAGAGTTTACTTAAAATCCAACTACAAACGAAATTTATTTAAAAAACTTTAATAATTGAAACACTAAATATAGTTTATTTTAAAATAACAAAACTGAAATAAAATTCAATTCTTTAACCAATAAATAGAGTTTATTTTAAATTAATAAAACTGAAATAAAATTCAATCCTCGGGAAATTTCTCAATCAGCGCTATTTCATCTTTAGAAAAAGAACTCACATACATCGTAAAACTAAAGATAAGATAACTCAGTAAGTAAAAACACGTGCATTTACAAATTAATTGTATACATTACCATCTTCTCATGCTTAAAGTTACATACTAGTTAAAATTCATTTTTCAACCTTACCATAGGTTCAGACTTTCATTAGTCATCTCATAATAACCATGCGTTCAGACTTTCAGAGAACCAACGGTTTTCTACCCTTATAAAGCTTCATCAGTCATCTCATATCATGTTTTCCATCAATTCCATTAGATTCATGCATTCATATTCACATACATAATGTCTTATAAATTTTATCTTTTAAATATTATATGTCAATGTCTAACAATGCATGTTCGAGTAAAATATTAGAATTAAATAACAAAATGAGTATAAGGAAAATAATATACGTCTTGTGACGTAGGGCCTATGGACAAAAGGTTTTAAAACTTGTGTTTTACTTACCTGATTTAGAGAAAAATAGAGTTTTTGGGATTTCCTGAGCCTCCGAATAATTTAGTCTGCCTAAAGGATTTATCGTGATTAAATTCCTTATTAAAAACATAATAATCCTTGAAAAAAATTTGGAGGAAAATTCATTATCGATAAAATCCTTAGATGGATTGGAGATGAATTCAAATTGCGTTGATTCGATATGGCTAGACCAATTGGTTTGGTTCGTTGGACAGGGTATGGTTCAGTTCCGTTGGCCGGTTTGGTTCAATTCTTCTAGACTAGTTCGGTTTGGTTCGGTTTGCTGAACTAGGTTTGGTTTGATTTGGTTTGTCGGTTTTGTTCACTTGATTTGGAATATTTTGGTTGGGCACTCCAACAAAAGAACCCAACCTCGTCTTCTACTTCGTTCTTCTTCGTCGAGTGTGACAGAGAGCTTCTTCTCTGTTTCGCGAGGAGAGGGCTCCTCCCTCTCATCGAATGTCGTTGGTCGCTGCGGTAGGAGAGGGATTTCATCGTGCTGGAAGAGTTTGGCCGGAGATGAACTTTGTGGCCATGAGGAAGGGTTTCGTCGCACTGGAGGTATGTCTCAGAGCTCGAGAGAACTCTGTGTTTTGGTGTGGATTTTTCTTCATTGTGAGACCCTCAATTTATAGGAAATATCTCACCATTATAATCTAGGGTTTCTAATTGAGTTTGAATTGGGGAAAATCATTGTGATTGATTCTGTTTTTGAAAAATTGCTGTAATTTGAGTTTTTTAATTGACATGTTACAAGTTCTCATCACTATCTTCTTTTTCCACTTTTTGGTTCGCTGACGTCGTCGTCCTCCAGTTTTCATCACCAATGTTTCACTTTTCGCGAAGGAAGATAATTTTTCATTTGCGGAAAGTAATCTTTACGTAGTAGAAAGTAATCTTTACGTAGAGGAATGTTGTCGTTTCGCAAGTGGAAAGTAATTTTTTTCACAACGGAACGTTGGCTTTCCATAGCAGAATGTTGTCTTTTCGCAACGGAAAATAATTTTTTAACTATGTTAAACAGAAAGACAACGGTTTACTGTGAAAAGCTAACGTTTTGCAGCAAAACAACAACGTTTTTAATGGAAAATATAACTACAATGTCTGCTCCGTTCATTTCTCATAATTTAGTGTTTAAATTATTAACAAAAAATTGTTTAATAGTTGATTTGTCATTGATTCTATAGTAGAGTAGTTGATTTATTAATTTCTCTTATTTATAATTCGACTAATTTATATATAAATAAACTACACGTTGAATTACGATATCAAAGGGTACACGTACCATTATTGGCAATTTTCTGGACACTAATTTGAACCAATCAAAGATTACATTATCTTGACGATTAAGTCTTGAAAGTGTTAACAAGAAGAAGTGAGCTTTCCACAATCATATTCCGCCGTGCTCGGAAGAAGCCCAGCCAGAAACCCAGCAAAAACCGTATCTCTCAAGAACTTGGTAACCTTCCCATTACTCTGCTGTACATGACCCACCACGAAAGCCGTACTGATAAGATCAAAGCTTCTCCATTTCCTCTCTTTTGCATAATTACTCAGCCCCTTCTCTATCCTCCGGTACTCCTCGCCATCCTCTTCCGCTTTCTTCAACAAGGCTTGCCCGAGGCATCTGGCTAAAACAACGCCATCTTCCAAGGCGGCGCATCCGCCTTGTCCGATGTCTGGGGTCATTGGGTGCAGAGCGTCGCCCGCTACGCAGACATTGCCTTTGTAAATATTCCCCCACAGTACCTCCCATGGGCGTCTGTATCTCAAAGGAACTGATGTAAAGCACTCCAGCGGAGTCTCTTCTATACTTTTCTTTTTTCTTCAGGCATCTTTCCAAGTCGGCTCAGTACAAGCTCCTTCAGTTTAACATGATCGTCTTCAATCTCTCTCTCTACAAAAATTTAGAGTAATGTCACTACTGGTGGAACATAAACAAACAGTTGGTCGGAAAAAGATTTTTTGACATACCTTGTTTGGAGGGAGTCCACGTGAAAAACCAATTAACGGTGTGGTCGTCGCATGGAACGATGCCGCATCGAATGCCATCACCCATGAATTGCATGAACTTGGGTTCAAAACTATGATTAGATTCAAAAGTTACAAATCCTCTGATGGCAGATCTCCCAGTAAAGACCGCTTGCTTGAAACCAAGCCATTTGGCCACTATTGAGTTCACTCCATCACATCCAATCAACACCTTCCATAGGAAATACTAGCATTTTAACAGAAGCTTAAACCGGATTGATTATGAAACTAGCAGTAAAGATCCTTCAAAATGCAGAAAGGAAAGAGAGAGAAACTGTTTAATTACCTTAGTTTTGAGTGTATTTCCGTCAGCAAGATGGATTAGCTTATAAAAACCAGATTCCTCGATAGAAACTACTTTGGAGGAGAACTTAATGGTGTCACCTCGAAGTTCCTTTGCTAGAGTCTCCAAAAAGACATTCCTTTTTACGCGGCGAACTTCATGCTTACTACACACCATTCGATCAGCAAGTTGTTAAGTAAACTTGTTTACTTGATGAATGTTATCAAGCAGCTGTTATCTTTACAAACTTCAAAGTTTCTTATGAAATAAGAATGATAATCGGAAAAGAGAAACAAAAAGTAACGGAAACCAAGATTTATGTGAAAAACCCAATATGAATTAAAAAACTATGCAGCATAGTAGAGAAATCACTATTCTGAAATTAAGGTACTATAAATTTTGCAACTCAAACATATATTTATAGAAAAAATAAAAAACTCTACTTATATAGAAAATTCCTAACGTGGGTCAAAATTCGTCTGACTCAATTAAAATACGAGTCACACCGAAATCCTAACAATCTCCACATTGACTCGAATTCCTCTCTATAAAATATATCTTCAAAACTCCAGAAAATCTCATCTACCACAAAAACCCATGAGGGTGAAATTAGAAACTAATACCACCCAATCTCAAACAATGTTTAAACTTGGGTGTGGGCAAAATTTTGGTCATCATATCAGCAGGATTATCATGATATTAATTTACTCACATCAAAATCACTACAAACAATCACTTCACAAACAAAATGATAATGGATATCTATGTGATTCGTCCTCTCATGAAACATTTGATCTTTAGTGAGAAAGATATCACTCTAACTGTCACAAAATACTGTTACAATTTGCAAGTCTTCACTGAGCTCACTAAACAAATCTTTTAACCATATAGTTTCTTTACCAGCCTCTGTAATAGTCGTATATTCTATCTCTATAGTAGATAATGCTATAGTATCCTATAAGGTAGCTCTCTAGCTAATAGCACAACCTTCAACTGTAAAAACATATCTTGTAAGAGATCTCCTCTTATCAAGGTTCTCTGCATAATAAGAATCAACATATCCAATGACATGATCTTTAGTTATTCCAAATTAAAGACAGACAGACATCACTAGTTCCACGCAAATACCTAAGAATCCATTGAACAACTTTCCAGTGTTTCTTTCCCATATTTGCTATGTACCTACTAGCCACACTAACTACGTAAGATAAATTTGGACGCGTGCAAACCATAACATAGATGAGAGATCCCACTACAGAAGAATACAAAACTCGTGACATATAATTAATTTCATCATTTGATTGCGGACACAAGTCAGATGAAAGCTTGAAATGAGCTGCTAAAGGAGTACCAACTGGTTTAAACTTGTTCATGTTAAACCTGTAGAAAACTTTCTGAATGTACCGCTTTTGACTTAGATACAATTTTCCAGCTTTTCTATCTCTCTGTATCTCCATACCAAGTATCTTCTTAGCTGCTCCCAATTCTTTCATCTCAAATTCTTTACTCAACTGTGTCTTAACCCTTTTGATTTCTTCTATATCTTTAGCTGCTATTAACATGTTATCAACGTATAAGAGTAAACAAACCACTGACTCATTCTTATTAGTGTAGACACAATTTTCGTAATTGCTTCTTCTGAAGTTCTGAGCAAGCATGAATGAATCAAACCTCTTATACCATTGTCTTGGAGATTGCTTCAGACCATAAAGGAACTTCTTCAAATAATAAACATAGTTTTCTTTTCCCGAGACAATAAAACCTTCAGGTTATTGCATATAGATGTCATCCTCAAGTTCTCATGTGAAAATACAGTTTTCACATCCAACTGCTCAAATTCTTAGTCCTGCATAGCCACAACATCTAGCAAAACTCGAATTGAACTATGCTTAACCACTAGAGAAAACACATAAGTGAAGTCTACACCTGGAATCTGACTATACCCCTTAGCAACCAGACGTGCTTTGTACCTGTCTTCTTCAACACTTGATGTACCTTCCCTTCTCTTGAAAACTCATTCAACAAACAACTTTCTTGTCCTTTGGCAATTTAACTAAGTCTCATGTGTTATTCTTCTGAAGAGATTTCATATCCTCTTGCATGGCGATCATCTATTTCCTTGAATTTTCAAAACTCACTGCCTTTGAATAAGTAGAAGCTTCTACACTGGAATCTATGCTTTCAACTACACTCAAAGCATAACCAACTAAATCTGCTTTACCATATTTCTGTGGAGGTTTAATTTTTCTTCTTGGTCTATTCTTAGCAATGGAATACTATGATGAAGGTAATACTGGTGATTGTATGGAAATTATATCAACCCTGATTATCAGAGCTGCTCTGACTTGAAGACTCTAATGTCGACCCTAATCCAATTTCAACTGCAACCTCGATACTAGATAGATGATTAGTCTTATATGTCGAGTCTTCAGAAGGTAAATTAGCAAGCATAACAGCTTCATCAAATACCACATCTCTACCAAATCTGATTTTCTTGGATTCTAGACATAACTTATATCCTTTGACACCAAATTTGTATCTAATGAATATACACTTTAGTGATCTGGATTCTAACTTGCCTTTATCACATGAGCATACGCAGGGCAACGAAACACTCTCAAAACTGAATAATCAACAGGATTACCAGACCAAACTTCTTTAGCAACTTTCTTATCAAGAGCATTTGACAACTAACGATTTACAATATAACAAGCAGTAGTAATAACTTCAGCTCAAAATGACTTAGGTAAATCAAAACCTGAAAACATACATTGAACCTTCTTCATTAAAGTTCTATTCATTCGCTTTGTCACACCCTTTTTCTGTGGAGTACCCAGAACTGTCAAATGCCTCATAATTTCTTCTAACTTGCAGAAAGAGTTGAACTCTTCCGAACAAAACTCTAACCTATTATCTGTGTGTAGATGTTTTACCTACTTTCCTGTCAGCTTTTCAATTAAAGTTTTCCACTTCTTGCAAGTGGAGAATACATCATTTTTCTTCTTTAGAAAGAATACCCAAACTTTTCTGGAAAAATTATCAATCATAGTTAGCATATAATGTGCTCCTTCCTTGGAAGACACTAGTGCTGGTCCCCAAAAATCTGAATGGATATAATATAGTGTTTATTTCGTACTGTGGGTGGACAAAGTGAATATGACTCTCTTATGTTTCCCGAAAACACAATGCTCACAAAACTGCAATTTACTTGTGCTCTGATCATTTAAAAGTCCTAACTTTCTCAACTCTTTCATCCCGTTTTCACTCATATGCCTCAGACGCATATGTCATAATCCGGTAAGGTCTTCATCTGACAATGAAGCACTAATTATTGCATCCCCAACAATTGTAGATTCTTACAGAACATATAAATTATTAGGCTTTCTCTGTCCTTTCATCATAACATGAGAACCGTGACTGATCTTCAAAATTTCACCTTCACCAGTGTACCTGTACCCTTTCAGATCAAGAGTAGTCAATAAGATCAAATTTCTCTTCAGATCAGGAACATGTCGCACATCACTAAGTGTTCTAACTACTTTGTCATACATTTTAATTTTGATCGTACCAATCCCTGTTATTTTCCATGATGCATTATTTGTCATCAATATGACACATTTTGATACAAGCTCATATGTTGAAAATCAATCTCGATTGAGACACATATGAAATGTGCAGGCTGAATTTAGAATCCACTACTTAGATAGCTTTGACTTTCCATAAGACACTACAAGAAGATCTCCTTCTGATTAATAATCATTTTCTTCAGCGACAACAGTTTCACCAGACTTCACTGGTTATTTCCCTTCTGATCAGCTTCTTCTTTTCTTTTGTTTTGTAATTTATAACACTTGGATTTTATATGCCCATTTTCCTGATAGAAAAAACAAACTTTGTTTCTATTCCTGGACTTTGATCTGTCTTTTGAACTCTTTCTGTTACTGTTCTCGTTATAGGACCTCTCTAGTATTCTATCCTGAGTAACTAGTCCCTCTCTTTGAGTTCTAGATCCAACTACAAGGTGCTTCATTATTTCCTTTGAAAGCAAAACATTATAGAATTCTTTCAGAGTTAATGTGACACAAATGTAAAGAATTGTATCCCCAAAAAATATTGTACGAAGCAGGCAGTGAATATAACAAAATCAAACTCAGATCCTCCTCATCATATTTGCATTCCATGGTTTCCAAATCTGAAATAATTTCTTTAGATGCAGTCAAATGTTCTTCAATCGAAGTTTCTTCTGCTATATGAGGAAAATATAATTGCTGTTTCAAATGCAGCTTACTCATTAGTGTTTTATGCATGCACAATTCTTTCAATTTTGACCATATTTCTACAGTAAATTTTGACTTCAACACATCCTCTAAATTGCATTTGATAAATGAAGAAGAATAAAAAATAACGTTTTTTCTGTCTTTCAGGTGTTTCTCCTCAGTCCAATACACTAACATTTTGAGCGAGTACATAGCGTATCTTTACCTGTCATATCAGAAACCTTGTATTTCGATCAAACATTGGAATATCATACTTTATAGAAGTCGTGTCTCAAAATTTAGAATTTACCCCAAAAATCGAACAATATCCTAACAAAAAACTCAGAACAATAAAATTTGCTCCAAAAACATATGCTTTCAAAACTGATAATCACATAAGTTAGCCAACAACCCAAAAAATCATATCAAACATTTTAATAACCTTAAAAACAGAATACCCTACAATTTAATAATTTTAAAAATTTTATCTCTGTTCTTACAAGTGAATAACCAAAATTTCCTTCAGACTACCAATGGCGCGAGACGACTTCTTCTTATTCATTGGACGGCTCAACCATCGGCGCTACTCTGTTCTCGTTCTTTTCAAAGTTGAAAGGCTCCCCTATTCTCAAATAGTGGAGAACACCGCTGGCAAGGGAAGATTGTGAGCACTCTTTTTTTTTCAAATAGTTGAAAGGCACTCTTTTTTTCGAAGAAGAAGATTGTGAGCAAGGGAAAAACAAAGGAAATATTTCCCTTTCCTATTTTTTTTTTCAAAATTCTTTTTTCCAAAATAAAAACACAAAATGGTTCCACCTCCGACAAATCAAAATTTTCTTTTTTCAAAAATCAAAATGGTTCCTAAAGCGATTATGTTTGAAGTGTGAAGATAACAAATAAAATAAGACGTACATTTTCTCCTAAACCTCTTCACAAGCTCGAGGACCCCAGCAGGCAGCAGGCAGCAGGCAGCAGGAGTGGTCTCTAATATTTTCCCAATCAATAACCAGATTTTGTGTGGTGGATGTCAATGTGATGATGAGAGACTCTTCATTTCCCTCTTCAATGATGATGGATTTTTCTTTTGCAAATCACCACTCACCAAGATGATCTAATTTTGCTGAATTTTGTCACATTGCAGGACTCCTCTCCTCCCTCTAAATAATAAGTCCCTCCAAAGAAAGAAATCATCCAAAAAGAAGAAGAAAAGGAAGAGAGAAAAGAGAGTGAAGATTATTTTGAGTGACAGGAAAAAAAAAAGTGTGAGAAAAATAGATAAAGTGCTTTTATACATTATGAATTATAAGAGTGGTAATTTTTCTTTTGTGAAATAGGTCTCCACGTAAAAATTCTCTATATCTATTTTTACTATTATTTTTCTTATTTCTTGACTCTTATATTATAACAGTGTGAAAAAAATATTCTTAGTACCTTTTTTATCACATCTATTATTGTTTTTTTGTATCGGTTAGTGGTATAATTAGACTATATAAGTAAGCTTCGTCTAAAAAGACTAGATTTTAATTGGGACCGTTTGTGACTCCTCCCCACTTTTTTAAGAACTTACTTAAAAAAGTAATTTTGTCTAATGAAATTGTTAAGAGCAATCTTTTCTAATAATCGTCTTGATTATTAGTATATATGTTTATTTCTCAACTTTTTATGCTATCTTTATTTTCTCCCAACACTTTTACATCCAATTAGTTTGCATAGTATCACGATTTAATCGCTAATTATGAGCTTTAAATTTAACCTCATTATTGCTTACAACCAAGTACGCTAATTTTGAACTTGAAAGCAATTAGCGTTGCCTATAAAAATGGCATAAATCTACGTAAAACCAAGGTGATTGAGAAATTAAAGGAGAGGTTGATTTTTCAGACAAGACTCGCACCAACTCTAAATACAGCAATTAGCATGATTTAAATAATAATATTCGAATAAACTAATGCCCTTTTAAAATAAAGAATGAAGCAAATCTTGTGTCTTACCGCGTCACGACAAGCACATTACCTGTTTGAGCTTAACAACGTTAATACATCCCAATCCAAATAAAATCAGTGTGTACATAACAATTGGTTAACACAAATTGTCCCAAGGACAGGGAAAGAATCGTTGTGTGCTTGGTGGGCTCCATCTTGTCCGTTGATTAATAATTGACGGACCGGTTGGTTTGACCCAACAGAAATTAAATGCAATTGAGAATGGGTTCGACAATCAACCCCAAGATTAGTTCTACGATGATTACTTATTAAAAAAATAAGAAATTAACACCACAAACTCTCTAATTTGATATCAATGACAAGTCAAACTTTAGAGAAATTTTTTTAACAACTAAAATCCTAAATTATGAGAAATTAACGCTGGTAACCTCGTAGTCAAGTTTTCCATCAAAGTCCGTCAAATCTAACTTCTCAGTTAACTTAAAAAGTTTTCCCCTTAATTTCGATTTCGTTCGTCGGCGTAGATTCTTAAAATCGATGGAAGTTCTCTCATAAAAAGAAATTTCAAAGTCGAAGATTCAAAAATAAAGGAAGTCCTTATCCAAAAAACACCCGAGAGAAAGCCTTCAGCTCCTTCACACTCTGCCATTCATTTCTTCTTGAGAGTTCAACTTTCCCTTATTGTCTTTTATTCTCCAGTCACAATAATTCATCCAACAGCTTCATCAATCTCTCAACAACCTCTTAAGGATGATCATCCGTATCCCACATAATGGCTGCCAATATTTCCCCGTTCTTCTGCCTAATTTCTGACCCACTTTCCTCCATTATCACACCGACAGATTCCAGCCAAGCAGCCACCTGTAAAAGGATTCAACTTCAATCGGCCGAACAATTCAAATGGCCAGAGCTGATGTGTCGGACCGGACCGTGGAACAAACCGCAAGCCTCCAGCCGTACCTTCGCGAACCGCCAGCCCCCTAGCATCCTGATGACTCGGCCGTCGCCAATCCGACGTCGATCGCTGCCAATCACCACTACGACCCTCACCGTCGTCATTCCATTGACACCAACCACCGCAAATCGACAGAGTATTACCGGGAAGTGGACGGAACGCCGCAACACCGAACGCCAAATCGATGACCAGAGCCCGCACAGAGTCGACCCGCGAAGCCATCTCCCCAGCCCGTCGTTCGCCAGACGTCACGCACCCGAACCCGAGCTCACCGTCGCCGCCCTTCAATGGGTCTCCTCCTCCCTCGATTTCTCACTCTATGTCGGGCACTCTCTCCCTCTTCTCCCGTTCTTCTTCTTCGTGAAATGGCCAAAGGCCATAAATTTCTTCCCCCTATTTTGATTTCCAGCCGAGCCGGACCACACAGCAGCCTGAACCGGTTCAGCAGAGAACCGGTTCAGCTCCTCCTCTCACTCCTTTATTTCAATTCTTCAATTAATTTATTCCATCAATTAAATCTTAATTAATTATACTCCTATATTTTAATTTTAATTAATCTCTTTTCATTTTAATCAAGAACCTAAATACTTAATTTTTCTTATACAAGTTTACACCCAACTAATTTCCAATTATTTATATGGTATAATCCCAATAAATCTTGTCTCATAATATAACGAATTTATTTTTACGAAATTCATATATCAATAAAGACAGGAAAAATATCAGGGTACGTCTTTGGTAATATCCCGTTAAATATCCAAATAATCAAATTACCCAAAATTACTTTCTAATTCCCTTTATTAAATTATATTGCAGATGATCGAGATATTACAACTCCATCAATTGAAAATGTCTTCACATAAATTTTGGACAACAATTGTCACGATTCAAATAGGATCCAAAACAGAACGGGGAACAACCGACCCAAAGAACCACTAGACGGTTCATAGAAAAATCCTTGAGCTAATACCTTCTTTGCCCTTCACTCTTTAGCACACACTCGAAGACTACGTGGGACTATTTTGTCCTTTCATCTAAAGTCCATTTTCGGAGCAAGCGAAAGTAAGGGTGTGCAAACCAAACTGGAACCGAAGAACCAAACTGGAACTAGCGGTGTCGGGACGGTTCGGTTCGATTTTGCTCATACTCGATCCGGTTTTCGGTTTTGTTCATGGAGAACTAAAATTTTTCGGTCCGATTTTCGGTTCCTGCTCCTCAGAATCGAAAAACCGAAACTGAACCGTGCGCTATACTAATTAGGGCATCGTGTGTTCATGTTTTGCGTTCTCCAGTTCAACACTTCGCTTCAGCTGCTGTCCAAAACTCCCGAGACCCAAGTCCCGATTGCAATCCCGAACGGCGAACACTCCCAACTCCACGTCTGCTTCAACTCTCTCGTTCGTCTTCGTCTTCCGTTCTTCTGGCGGGGTTCTTCTGCTTCTTCGTCTTCAGTTCGTTTCCCGAACAGCAAACGCTTCAGCTTCCCAACTCAGCTCTCGTCTCTAGTCTTCATCTTAGACTGCGTCTTTGTCTTCTGTGTTCCCAAGGTACATGCTCAAGCTTAGAATTTCTGAATCCTTTGGTAGCAGTTACATTATACTTGGATGGCTGAGATCTCATTTTACTTGCTCTGTTTTCTATAAGCAGTCTGGGAAGTCTGCTGGAGAAGGACTCATGTACGTTCCATCCACTTTTATTTTTGCTGTTGTCAATTTATGTTTAGTTATTTGTCTTTCTTTATTTTTCTACCAAGAGATGTTCTTACATATTGTTTGTCTCTTGGTGTAAATGCTCTTTTTAGGACTAAAGTCAAGTTAAATTTTTATTATATGTTGTCATGTCTAGATGTGATCAGTGAGGAAGGCAAGTTATTCATGCTACATTTGTTTTATAAGATGCGTATCAATTGTAAGATAAACTTGTTACTTTGGCCTGATTGATTCAACACAGAGAGAAGACAAACTTGAAGCCTTCCAAGAAAGGACCACAAGACCCACAACCTTCCCTGTATCCTTTAGTTTTTGAACAATTTGACATAATAAATTACTAAAAATCCCAAAAACTTAAGTTTGTGGGTTGAAGTAATCATTTATACTTTTCTTAACATTCTCCCTCACATATAGGGCAATTTCTTTTATTGGTCCTTACACGTGAATATTTTTTAATGGGGTTAATTTTTTGACTCTGCTGAGATTCGAACTTGGGATCTCTAGCTTTGATACCATGACAAATTACCAACAATCCCAAAAGCTTAAGTTTGTGGGTTGAAGTATAATTTAATCATTTATTCTTTTCTTAACATTCTCCCTCACATGTATGCCAGTTTCTTTTATTGGTCCTTACATGTGAATATTTTTTTAATGGGGTTAATTTTTTTTTTTGACTTTGCTGAGATTCGAACTTGGATCTCTAGCTTTAAACTTTTGGGATTGTTGGTAATTTGTCATGGTATCAGAGTTAGAGATCCCAAGTTCGAATCTCGGCAAGTCAAAAAAATTAACTTCATTAAAAAAATATCCACATGTAAGGACCAATAAAAAAATAAAAAAAAATTAGCCTACATGTGAGGAGGAATGTTAAGAGAAATATAAATAATTAAATTATTTATCAAGCCACAAATTTAAGCTTTTGAGATTGTTGGTAATTTATCATGACATATCAGCTCTCTGAGAGTGGGAAGGGATATAATCAGTTTTTGGTCAGAAGTATAATTTTGACATCATTGTTAATCGATTATCGAGCAGTTCTACTCTAAACCGGAGGAAAAGATGCAAGCCAAGGAGGAAGAGTTTAACATTTAAAGCAACTCCTATGCCAAGTTTTTATAAAGAGCCACCACCTAAGGCAGAGCTGAAGAGGTATAATTTATTGAACAAGTGTTAGCCTAGATGCAATACGGGTTACCCATAATCATCCACACTTGTTTTACCCATTATCTTGTTCTTGCAAGACCTGTATTCACAAATTATTGCTATCTAAATCCTATAACTTTTCATATTGGTGTGGTCTTTGCACTTAGGATTCTACATGTTACTAAGTTGTTATTGCTTACCCTTGACTTCAAGATAGGACTGAGTGTGTGCAAATTTAAGTAGCTGTGTTTTCTGTTGTATAAAATTTTATTATTATATTAAAAAAAATCCAGTACCAAATCAATACCGAACTAGAATCCAAACCGAAACTGACTTTCCAATTTGGTACTGATTTTCCATATAACCAGTTTCAGTTTTGAGAATCTAAAACCGAAACCAACTGTTAGGGTTTAGTTTCACTTCATAATCGAACTAAATCAAACCACAAACACTCCTATGCAAAAGCATTAATCACAGCGGAGAGGTGCTTTTAGAAACTAATAATTATAATTATTTAGTGCTAATAATATTTTAAATTAATATAATTAATTTATAATTTGTCTGGAATAATTTATATATAAATAAACTTACACGTTAAATTAAGATATCAAAGTACACATTTACTATTATTGTTAATTAAAAATACGGGCAATTTTCTATACACTAATTTGAACCAATCAAGATTACATTATCTTGACGATTAAGTCTTAAAAGTGTTATTTAGACGTAGTGAGCTTTCCACAATCATATTCCGCCCCCCTCCGAAAAAGCCCAGCCAGAAGCCCAGCAAAAACCCTATCTCTGAACAACCTGGTAACCTTCCCACGACCCTGCTGTACATGACCCACCACGAAAGCCGTACTGATAAGCTCAAAGCTTCTCCATTTCCTCTCTTTTGCATAATTACTCAGCCCTTTCTCTATCCTCCGGTACTCCTCACCACCCTCTTCCGCTTTCTTCAACAAGGCTTGCCCGAGGCATCTCGCTAAAACAACGCCATCTTCCAAGGCGGCGCATCCGCCTTGTCCGATGTCTGGCGTCATTGGGTGCAGAGCATCGCCCGCTACGCAGACATTGCCTTTGTAAATATTCCCCCACAGTACCTCCCATGGGCGTCTGTATCTCAAAGGAACCGATGTAAAACACTCTAGCTGAGTCTCTTCTATTACTTTTCTTTTTTCTTCAGGCATCTTTCCAAGTCGGCTCAGTACAAGCTCCCTCAGCTTAACATGATCGTCTTCAATCTCTCTCTCTACAAAAATTTAGAGTAATTTCACTACTGGTGGAACATAAACAAACAGTTGGTCGGAAAAAGATTCTGTGACATACCTTGTTTGGAGGGAGTCCACGTGAAAAACCAATAAACGGTGTTGTCGTCGCATGGAATGATGCCGGATCGAATGCCGTCACCCATGAATTGCATTGCTTTGGATTCAAAACTATGATTAGATTCAAAAGTTACAAATCCTCTGACGGCAGATCTCCGAGTAGAAACCGCTTTCTTGAAACCAAGATATTTCGCCACTATTGAGTTCACTCCATCACATCCAATCAACACCTTCCATAGGAAATACTTGCATTTTAACAGAAGCTTAAACCGGATTGATTATGAAACTAGCAGTAAAGATCCTTCCAAATGCAGAAAGGGAAGAGGGAGAAACTGTTTAATTACCTTAGTTTTGAGTATAGTTCCATCAGCAAGATGGATTAGCTTATAAAAACCAGATTCCTCGATAGAAACTACTTTGGAGGAGAACTTAATGGTGTCACCTGGAAGTTCCTTAGCTAGAGTCTCCAACAAGACATTCCTTTTTACGCAGCGAACTTCATGCTTACTACACACCATTCGATCAGCAAGTTGTTAAGTAAACTTATTTGCTCGTTGATGAATGTTATTAAGCAGCTGTTAATCTTTGCAAACTTCAAAGTTTCAAAGGGTAAAAAGAGGGTTGCAAAGTGAAAATGGTATCTAACTGCGACCCACCTTTCTCCCTTAGGATCAATTGGCAGGGATGATGATTGAAGCCCTGTAATGGCGGAGGTTAAAACGAACCTGAAATCAAACATCTGAAGTTTAACTTTACAGTAAACTAGAAATTTAAAAGACAGATAAAATTGTAGTTCTCCAAAGATTCTCAAATGTCCTAGTTTTTCTTTTGGTTGTTCATCGAAAATTACACAGAAAATCACCCTTGAATTAGGCGATGTTGCTGGCGAAGGGAATCGCCGATTCCGAGCGCATCTAAGGCCTTCCAAGCATTTGTCCACATACCCAAGGCATAGCCAGTGGTTCTCAGGCTTTCAGATGACTCCAACACTAAGCTTGGAATACCCAATCTACACATTTTACAGAAAAAGAGCCACCAAAAAGTTAATATAAACGCTGAAAGAGAGTCGATCAAATGAGCAGAAAGAAACCCAGAAAAGAACCTGTGAAGTCCCAAGGATGTGGAGAGACCTGCAATTCCAGCTCCCACGATGACGATGTCTACTTCTTCCATGCTTACCTCCTTTCAGTTGATTTGAACCCAAATTGGAGGAGGAAGAAAGGAAGAGACTGAAGAGATAATGTTTGAAGTGTAAGGATAAACAAGGAAAATAAGACGTACACCCGTAGAAAAGTTTTGAAGATTAATATAATTGTGAATTTCAGGATTTATACGAAAAGCAGACTTTTGTTAAAAGAAAATACAAAATAGTACGTTATTTGGCAGGAAAGGGTGAGTTTTTACTGCAATAATGACTGAGTAATTCAATTTGAATTTGAAAGCTGTTGGAGAAAGAAAAATATCCAGGGATGGTGAAGAAACAAACAAAAAAGGACCTCAAAGTGGAGGCAGGCACAATTATGAGACTATTATTCTTAAATAAAACAAAACAACATCACTGTCGCCATCTTTCTCCTAAACCTCTTTAGCGAGGACCCCAGCAGCAGGAGTGGCCTTTGATATTTTCTCTATCTATGGCCAGCTTTTGTGAGGACCTCCATTTCCCTCTTCAATGATGTTTGAAAAATTTGCACAAGATTCTTTATTTTGCATATTACCTTTCAGCAGGATCTTCGGATCTTGTTGAGTTTTGTAACATTGCAGGACTTTTTACCAGTATATAGAAAATCCCTCCAAAGGAAGAAATTCAAAAGAAGAGAAAAAAAAGATGATGAAGAGATAAAAGAGAGTGAAGATTATTTTGAGGGAGAGAAAACAAAGAGTGTGTAAGAAAAATAAATAGAGTGCTTTTATATACGTTGTGAAATATAACAGTGATGATTTTTCTTGTAGTAAATATTAAGAATATTGTAAATCTTATTTTTTATGGTAAAATCTTTTTGGATTCGGCCCCCATGATTTTTTTAGATTTATGTGTCCACGTAAAAATTCTCTATATCTATTTTTGTCTATTATTTCTCTTACTTCTTAACTGTTATATTATAGCATTATGAAAAAAATATTCTATCACATCTGTAATCATTTTTTGTATCGGTTAGTGGTATAATTATATTGTGTAAGTAAGCTCTGTCTAAAAAACTAGATTTTAATTAGAACCATTTGTGACCTCGAGAATTTACTTATAAAGATAATTTTGTCTAATAAAAATGTCAAAATAGTATTTTCTAAGAATTATTTTGATTAATATATACAAGTGTATTTTATTTTTATTTTCTCCCAACACATTTTACACCCCATTAGTTTGCATAATATGACGATTTAATCGCTAATTTGGAGGTTTAAATATAACCCCATTATTGCTTACAACCAACTACTCTAATTTGAACTTCAAAGCAGTTTAGCGTTGCCTGTAAAAATGGTATAAATCGACGTAAAACCAACGTGTTAAAGGATGAAGCCAATCTTGTGTCTGACGTCACGACAAGGACATTACATGATTGAGTAGATCACATGGCTATTGGCTGCAACCCAATCCAATAAAATCAGTGTTGTACATAAACAATTAATTAAAACTAATTGTCCAAGGACGGGGAAAGAATCGTCCTGTGCTTGGTGGGCTTCATCTTGTCCGTTGATTAATAATTGATGGGCCGGTTGGTTTGACCCATCAGAAATTAAATGCAATTGAGAATGGGCTTGACAACCCCAAGATTAGTTCTAGTTCTACAATTATTATAAACATTTATATCACGTATATACAATATATATGTTGAGAAATAAACAAGATAAGCATAGAAGTCACATTTTTGGTCAAAAAAATCTCCCTAACATCTGCGCCAACCCATAAACATCCGTGTATACGCCTTTATATAAAAGCAGATGACCGCACTTATATAATGGACGTCCGTGTATATCTATTTACACAGTAGCAAATGATCGAATGTTAAGAGTGAACTTTCTTTCCTTTAAATAATTTTTTTCGAACAATCTTATTTAAGTAACAGACATCCGCGTATTAACTTTAAAGAGTAGTGCACTTTCTTCTTATTAACAGACATCCTTCCCAATGTAATATATAACAGTGCACATGCCCGCTATTAACTTTAGACGTCCACTTCTATGTAAATGCAAGGACGTGGATTTTCATTATATAAATACGGTTGTCTTCCTTCATGTAAATGAGTATAATTGGACATTTAAATATGTTTTTTAATGGAAAACGTGACTATAAAATTTCCTCGTTCATTTCCCCTGGTTTAGGGTTTTATTTGTTACCGAAATTAGTTTAAAGTTTGTCTTGTCACTAAGCTCATAGTTCATGAGTTTTTTTAATTAATACCCTATTAATTATTATTTAATTAAAGAAAATTAACAAAACAACTATTAAACTATGAATTCAGTGACAACTCAAACACTAAACAATTTTTACTGACAAATAAAACATTTAACTATGAAAGATGAATTAAGCAAATATCGTTGTCACAATTATTATTAGAATTTGTAACTGAGGATGCCTTCTGGTTAGCCTTTTCAATGACATTTTACCTTCATCTTACACACCGACGAAAATGACTTCTCTACAAAAGTTTCAATAAACTATCATTCTTAGCCACGAAAACGTTTCTCCCTTTGAAACTAAGTCCAAGAATTTGATAACAGAGAAGAGTGATTTGAAGTTTTGAGAACAAACACTTTCTTTATAAGAAGTTGACGTTTTTTGGAAAAAACATAAAATAAACCACACATAATAAATAAATAGATCATTCACAAAAAACTCACATAAAAAATTTCCTATTTGCATACTAGTAATTGAAAATTGGAATTTTTTTTGAGATTCAAGCAATTGAACAGTTAAGGAAAGAGACACCGGAGGATGATGAATTGGAAAACAACCACGAAAAAAAATTAAAATATAATTTAGAAAATACACTTTCGATAGCAGAAACAACCATAGTGGACAAGGCATTCCCTATCATTTTAAAATCAAATATGTTATTTATTTTCTGCAGAGAAAAGTATATTTTCCCCAACGAAAAATGTATTTTATCAGAATATTAATTAAATTGGTAATTAATTAAATTATTAATTAATTTCAACTTATAATAATAATAATAATGCACCACTCAAAATGAAAGTTTGCAAGTTGCTCAGATAAACAGTTTCTCAGCAAATTTTATAGGTAAACTTGAAGGCGCAATAACTCTATCAATTGAAAACGTTTTCACATGAATTTTAGACAACAACACTTGTTATATGTGAGGAAACCTCCCTCAGAATTTTAAAGCAAAACTCACTCGGATGAAAGAGATATGAATGAAAAGATGTAAACTCCTCTAATGTCAGCGCCCACTTGGCTGAAAATTAGGTCAAACGTCGGACAAGTGTATACGAGGATTCTTACTATGATTTTTGGACCACTTCTTGCCCTATGAGTGAAGAATACGCCTTCCAAAAATCATGATCAAAATCAATGGGATGAGTGATATATGATGGAAGAGCTGCAAATTGATCTGAATAAACACTACTTCTGCACCTTTTCACTTCAACGACATCTTTAATGGAAAACACTTCAACTTGAGTTTTTTGCAATTTTCTACTCATTTGCTAAATGTTATTCCTTGACGGCACAAGGAAGAGAAATGGATAGTAGTAAGAGATATCACCTATACTTACAAAAGATGAAATCAATGGACAACACACAAACTTGATGTAACGTAACTCACCTAAAAACATGTGACTATGGAGAAATCTCCACAATTTAGAATAAATGTTCTATTATCTGCATCAATTGCCCAGGGTAACCCTTAGAGAGAGTTTAAATACTCCCTCAAATTAGGGTTACCACTAAGGACAAAATTACAACTTATTCCAACACAAATATACCACACTCGGCTATAATAGCTTACCCAAGCACCACAATGAACTACTTAAATGATGACATACTAGACTATAATAGCTTACTCGGCTACGATAGTCCACCTCCAATGAACTTTCATTTGGTAGAAGCAAAAACTCATTAAATGATGACGGTTGTCTCCAAGTGAACAATGGTTTCAATTGTTTGTTCTAACTTCCATCTTAATAAGTGTTTGGCTCATCTTTATCCTTTGATGTACCAGCTTGTTATAAAATGAATCATCTGCAAAATAAAAAGAAACATAAAGGTTAATGAGTCTTAGTAGAAATGAGTAAAGCTCTTGTATATTGATAATGAATGGAGTTCCCTTTTATATATGTGGAAGGGAAAACTCTAGAAGAAATACAGTTGATGAAAATACAATGGCTAACAGATTATTGTTAGCCCATACCATCGGTGAGTGTAAACCTATAATGGATATACATATATACTCTAAGAGTCTCTTGGCTCCGGACCTTGTGATTGGCTCTCTTGGTGAATCAACTATTATCTCAAAATTAGTAAATACTTAATAAATTAATTACTCGGCTTAATTGTTAAAGTTACGTAGTTCAATATATAAATTAAGAAATAATTAAAATATTTCAATTTGGAGAATCACTTATAGTTGTAACGTTTTTTCAAATTAATTAATATTATGTGAAAATACGTTTTACAGCGGAAGACATATTTCTACTGCGGAAAAGACATTGTATATTTGTCTTTCGTTGTAAAAAAAAAATTAAATTTTTAATAAAAAATGTGATTATGATGTTTGACTCATTTTGTTTTATAGTTTAATATTTTTATTTATTAACAAAAAATTGATTATGGTTTATTTTATCACTGTTTTGCAGTTATTTTGTTAATCACCTTTAATTAATTAAATATAATTTCATCCCAAGAAACGCTGCGTCAAGTATCCAATCCGGACCCCTCTGTATATTCAACACAACAATTGGGTTCATGCAATCGAAAGTCATTGGTCAGACTCCACGTGACCCAAACACAGAAAATGGGTTCATAAATGTTCTACCCATTTTATCAAACATGATCAATTCTATTTTGCATTGATTTACTTATATCTACTCTTCACTTATATCTAAGCTTCTTTCTTGAAACTAATAATTCTAATCAACAAAAACACTAATCAAATGCGATTTCCTACGGTGTAAAGTAGAAACTAGAAAGAGGGGTTTCCTAGGGTAATACCTTCTTTGCCCTTCACTCTTTAGCACACACTCTGAAGACTACTTGGGACTGTTTCGTCTTTTCACCTGAACTACTTTTTAGGGGTGTGCATAATTCGGTTCGGTTCGGTTCGGTTGGTTCGGTTTTGATGTAAAATCAAATCGAACCAGTCGATTTCGGTTTTGAAATTACAAAACTGAAACCGGTTGTATGAAAAATCAGAACTGAACTGAAACAGAATAGAAAGCTCAGTTCCGGTTTCGGTTCAGTTTCAGTTTTTTCTCTTTTAATTTTTTTTTCAAATATTTTAATAAAATTGTATAAAAATTAAAAAAAAAACACAATTAATAACACTAAAATTATTCTCTATCTTCTCTTTCCAAAATAGAGTTTTGTAAGCAGATTCGATAGCAGACAACCGCAATGCGCCGGAGATGGAAGCGTCATAAATGAAGTTTCAACTGTCAAGGGTAGCGTCGATGACAGACCAACAGATGTAAGTGTTTGACTATTGGAGAGGGGAGTGGATGCCGACTGAAGACCTAACGAAGAAGATGAAGTGACGAAAAACCAGAGGCGGAGACACAAATGACAGAACATGGAACTCCAAAAAAAACCTTAAAAACTTATTTATGCGGTTTGGTTTCGGTTTTTCGGTTTTGAGAAACCAAAACCGATAACCGAACTAAAACACTCGGTTCTCACAAAAAAGAACCGAACCTCAATTTTTTGGTATGCAAAACCGAACCAAACCAACTCAAATCGATCGATTTCGGTTCGATTCTTCTATTCTAGTTTGGTTTACACACCCCTACTACTTTTTCAGTTCTATTGAGCAAGCGAAAGCATTAAGAGTTGCTTTTTAGAAACTAATTATAATTTTTTGGATTGTTATCCATTTTCACCTTAGGATACTTTTTTAGTTTTTTTTTTTTTTGGGAAAATGACAAATCAACCATCGTGGTTTGCGATCAATGACAAGTCAACCACTGTGGTATGTTTTCTAACAAGTTAACCACCAACGTATGTGAAAATGACAAATGCACCATCGTTGTCCGTTAAAAAAAGCTGATGGCCCCACCATGTATGCCTGGACGCCGCGGCGTCCAGGCCAAAATAATTTTGAAAAAAAAAATATATATATATACTTAAACCAATTTCGCCCAAATTTCAAGTCCTAATCTGCAACTCTCGACAGACTTGCGACGAGGAGTGCAACGACGAGTGCGACGAGGAGTGCGACGAGGAGAGGAGCTGCGTGCGACGAAGAGAGGAGAGGAGCTACGTCCGACGACGATTTGAGGTAGATTTGTGTGTATTTGTTGATGATTTTCTCATAGTTGTCTGTGATAATGGAAATGGACTGTTGATTTGAGGTAGATTTGCTGCGTTTCTTCGAAGTCTCTATGAGGGTCTTCGGCGCCGGTCACACATTTCCGCGGCGTGCAGGCAATTTTTGGCCTGGACGCCAAAAAAAAATATATATATATATATATATATATATATATATATATATATATATATACCTAAACCTAAACCTAAACCTAAATATATACCATGCAAGAAATATTCAAGTTAAACTTTTGTTTAAATTTGTAAATCGATAGTTATAGCTTGAAATTATTTTGGAGATAAGTATTGGGGTAATAATCTATTATCGGAAATGAAATTGGAATTTTGTTTTTGTTTCATTACATTTTTTATTATCCAAGCGACGCAATGAGGAAATACTGTTATGCTAACTTAGACATGTTGTGTGGGTTATTATATTGCAGGTTGGTGAATTACTCTCAACTATCAGAATGCAATCCCGGACTAAGAAATTGACCTCGAAGCGTGGGAAGGCAACGATGGAGGCAGTTGAACCCGTTCAAACTGCGGCGTTCGAAGCCGATGTAGTGGCGGCGGTGGAAGAAACCGCTGAGCCTGAAGAAGGAGAAGCCGGATGCTCCAGCGACCCGTTCCAACCCGTTCAAGTGGGTTCAAGGTCGAAACTATATTGGAACCAGAATTGCAAAGCACGGTACGTAGAAGATATACAACGCCGTACAATTATTGTGTCCAAGATAGTAGATTTGGACTCATTCGCAGGGATGAGAATTGATCCTATGCTTGAGGCTGCTGGGTTAGCCGGGTTGTGCCGGATGAGGGGCAGTTATTGCGAGCGACTTATACGATTGTTTTATGCAAATTTGAGAATTTCCACCCAACCATTAGAGGTGCATACATATATTTTTGGACATGAGGTTAGGTTCACGGCCAATGATGTCAACATTATGCTTGGATGTGTGTTGGAGGAGCCAAGCGATGAATATTATCATATTGCTCGGGCGCCACCATTCGTCAAACAAGGACGTGGGTTAGAGGTGATTAGATTGTTGCATCAGGATCCCGAGGTTGCTGAGTACAGCAAGCCAAAGGGCAAGGAGTTGAATGCCTTAGCCCGATTGATCCACCTGATAATGACGTACACAATTTTGCCTCGGAATGGGCATCGAGACCTTGTTACCAGCATGGATCTCTATATGCTAGAGAAGGTGTTCACGGGACAAAAGGTGGACATCGGATATATCATCGTGAGCCACATGCAAGAGGCGCTCAACAACTCGGCGAAGTCACTACCGTACAACTGGCTCATCCAGAGTATCGTTGAGCAGTTAGGGGTCCCCATCCCGGAGACGGAACCTAGAATTGAAGAGTCGGTCAATGACATTTACAACAATTCATTAGTGGACTGAATGGGGATCACCCAAACTGGAGGGGAATGGATGCGCAAGTCAAAGAAGGAAGCAACACATCCACCCCGGTCAGAGCCTAGGCATTCAGTCCCGTTTCATGAACAACCTCCTCCTCCTTAGGCATCTCATTTTAGTTCGATGCCTGATGAGACGTTTGCTTGGATGAGCAGGATGGAGGAGCTCCATCATATGTCCATGACCCAAATGCACAAAATGCAAGAGCAGCTGCAAATGCAACAAGTCCAAATACAAGAAGCGGCCAAGCTCGCAGAAGATAGGTGGGCCATAGCACAACAATGGCATATGCAATCTGCCGAGTGGCATCGTGAAATGGTGGCAGCCCTGAACCTAGGTGAGAGGCGATCACCCCATTTAGCATCCGCGTCATCCTCCTATGACGCACCTGATACGACATTCCGATTGTAAGTTCATTCCGTTGAACGCTAATTCCACTTTTTTACTTTATTTTGTTTCATGTAATGACATGTTTTTAATTGGCAGCAACCCTGTTGGAAGCAGCCAACGTATTCCTCCAGCCGTGCCTCTCGAGCCGCCGCCCCTTAAAACTGTGCGCGTGGTATGTCTTTCATTTCGGTATATATGTGTGTTCATTAATGTTTATGCTCACCCTTTTTTGACATTTTGGTTGCAGGCTCATGATTTGATGAGTAAGTTCAAGGATTATTGTCAGGGTAATCTTCGAAGGAACATAGAGACATGCGCACTTCTTGGGGGAAAGCTGACCGACAATGAGTACGTCGTCAGCGAGATCATCTTCCCGGATTAGAAGGGCACGGCAGATACTGTGAGAGGCTTTCATTGTGTGCTAGTTTATAAGCTTTTATCTAAGTACTCATCCAAACTTATATGCAGTGCTATGCGGTGGACGGCGTAGACGAACATGTTTTCAGACATCAACATGAACACGGTCTACTCACCGTAGGATGGATTCACGTAAGTATTCATCTCGCGTCTCCAGTTTGTTGTTAATGTTTATTGATATCATATAATGCGTTGTTTACATTGCAGACACACCCGAAACATGAATGTTTTATGTCGTCCGTTGACCTACACCAGCAATACGCTTACCAGAAATTACTGCCGGAATCAATATCCATTATCGTAGCTCCCACCGACAAACAGCGATAAGAAGTTTCCCTTGTGTACATTCTTAATATTGCTTTCCACGTAATTGACCGCCAATTGTTCCCTTTGCATTACAGGCCGTTCGGCGTCTTCCGGTGTACCCCTGCGGGGATGGAGGTGATAGGAAAATGCAAAATTAAGGAACAATTCCACCTGCACGAACCTCCAACCTTTGAGTATGAGGGTCTGTTGTTCGCCCGAGCAGATACAGTATTTCTTGACCCGCACTTGTCGTTTCTGATCACGGATTTGCGCCCGAAACCGACTAGGAAGAAGAAGGCGTAGTGTAGTTCAATGATATGTTGTTTGGATGTTATGTATAGTTTACATTTAGCGGATGATTTGGATGATACTGGAACTGTTTGGGATTCTTTTTTGTGCAGGATGTACGAGAGCATGTCGCCTCTATTCCACGTAAATAGCCATGGGCCGCCAGGTCAAGGACACGTAACTTGGCCATCTCTTTCTCAAATTGCCTCACTGTTGTGGCTCTTGATGCAGCCCACATTGCATCTTTCAACAACTTGCCTTTAAATTGTTTTTGAAAATTGGCATACAGGTGTCGGATGCAAAACCGCTAGTCTGCTTGCCATGCCACATCTCTCACAGCTGGCACTAGTCCCTGCAAAGATGCATAATATGAGACAGACATTGGTAATATATGACAAACATAAACACATAATGCAAAAGCAGTGAATAACACCTTACCTTTTGTCGATCAGAAATAATCGTCCACCCATTGCCAGATAGGGTGTTTAGATCGTCCAGCAACAATTCTAGAAACCACCTCCATGAAGCCCTATTTTCTGCTTCAACGACTGCTACAGCAATCGGGTACATACCATCGTTCCCGTCGATGGTGACAGCAGTAAGCAGTTGCCCCGGAGTCGCTCCCTTCAAGTGGCAGCCATCTAAACAAATAACAGGTCTACCACCATTCAGCACTGCCCTTTTGCATGCATCCAAGCACATGTACATCCTTTTAAATACACTCATATCGAGGTCAACACGCAGTGAACTTTCGGGATTCGACCTCCGAATCTCCTCAGCATAGGACCATATGAGCTTGTATTGCTCATTGGCATCCCCTTCGTTAATTTTCTTAGCCGCATTTCTTGCCCTTCTAGTAAGGCTGGATGTAATGTTGACGTTGAAGTCCTTCCTGACAGTCTCAATTATGGAAGATATGGCCCAGTCGGCCTGACTTTTAAATCTGTCCAAGTAATGCGTTGCCACCCATTTGGCTTTGGCATGGTGGCTTTCCATTTGTCTGGAGCATGTGTGAACGTCGTTGTACATCTTTATTTGAAACGTCATTTCATTTTTTATTTGTGAGGCGTGCAGCCGCCACATGCACCCTTCTTGACAAGCAGCTCTCAATCGATGCGCATCACTGTGGGTGAATTTTATCCCGTACCCATTATTCATTGCATAATCAACAATTTCTTCTCTAATTTTATTCAAGGAACTATATTTTTTGCCTAGCCCCATACCAACAAATGTGCACTCTGCTTCTGGTTGGCGTCTCAGTCTACTCTCTGCCATGTCCATCTCTTCATCACTAGTGGATTGGCATGCTGATCGGAGTTCCTCATCGTCCTCTTCGTTTAAATTTGCTGAGACAGAATGCAAAATAATAGCAACTTCGTTTCCAAAGCCACGTACCTCCTCATTGGCCAATAATGTCTCTGAATGGCCCACTTGAGCTTCACGGTTAATACCACCTTCTGTAACACTCCAAGATGCCATTTTTTCCAACAAATTCTTCAACTTTTCCAAAATCCCTTTCTCTACTCGCTTCAGCGCAGCTCAGACTTCTCTAGGGTTATCTAATAAAGGGAAAACGATAGAATACATGCGAATATCGCAGACCACCCGGATTATGTATTCTGCTGAATTAACATTATGTATTCTGCTGACTTAACAGAGGGACGCAAATGGCCTGGAGGCAAATTGCCTGGACGCCGCGGCGTGCAGGCCAAAATTGCTTGGATGCCGCGGCGTCCAGGCATACATGGTGGGGCCATCAGCTTTTTTTAACAGACAGCGATGGTGCATTTGTCATTTTCACATACGTTGGTGATTAACTTGTTAGAAAACATACCACAGTGGTTGACTTGTCATTGGCCGCAAACCACGATGGTTGATTTGTCATTTTCCCTTTTTTTTTCACGTATCACCTTAAAGGTGAGAGAGAGAAAGAGAGAGAAAGACTGAATGACATCCTCATCGTCTTCGAAGCTTTCGAAGCTTTCCGCTTCTGTTCGAGTTGAATCTGGAAGTTGGTTTTCTTCTGGTGTGCGTTTATTATGGTTTCTCACTTCTTGCTTTCTTCTTCCTTGGTTCTTCTGCAGAAAGTTTCAATTTTTTCTTTTTGGGTTTTCATTTGTGAAAGGAAAAACTGATTTTCTCTGTTCTTTGGACAATTTCTGAATCAAATTTCTGCAAATTGTAGTGGGTATCGTCTCACTTTCTGAAATTTCCTATTCCATCTTGTTTACTCGATGCAGCTTTTCATTGAGAATATGAACAAGTTTTCTCCATTTTACTCGAGTTAGACAGACGAAACCCATGGGTTTGCCTCTCTCTCTCTATCCATGTTAATGGTGGTAATGAAAAATGTTGCAAGATTGACCATGAAATTGTAGAACTATTATGGGAAAATGGGCAAGTGGTTTTACACATCCAAACAAATCGAAAACCGTATAATACTCAAACTGAGGCAAGACAATTTCAGAAGAATGATCAACTTCAGCAAGTCGATGGATCGTGCGGAGATGTAAGTAATGTAATTCAGGAAGCCGAGACCGTTTCTTGGATCGAATACCTGATAGATGACTCTTTCGATGGAGATTTCTGTACCAACTTTTTCTCCGAATTGCCTCCATCTAATTCCATTGAAGCCGCTAAGCCTATCAAACACACTGGAGAAGAAAAGTCTATCCTGTTTATTGTAGCTGAGACAGCTCCTATTACTACTAATTCGTAGCTGGGAGTAATATGACCAACAAGCAAATGTAATAGAACACTTTTGTAATATATGAATAAATTTATATTGATTGATATTATGTTTACATTTTATATTATGTTTTATAAAATTCATAGAAAATTCCTTGGTTATTTATGCTAACTTTATATTAGCATATATATTGTATATATGTGGGATAAAATATAAAGAGTAATAACCAAAATATATCCATGACTAATATTTGAAGTATGGAATCTTCAAATAGTTCATAGTCATAAACATAGTTTATCTCATTAAGAATGTATAGTCATATCCCGACTAAATATGTAGTGACATAAGATAAATATGTTTTATATAATATGATTATATAGGACTGGACCAGATATAATTACATTGTTCTAATAATTTTCGTTAGATATAGAACAATTAATTTTATCATAATGATGGTCATATATGTATGATCTTAATCCGTTGTATTTAATAAACTCCTATTTTTGTTTTAATTTATTCTTTGATTTACTCGGTAAAGTTTTGTATAAGTTACGATTCGTATATCTTGTATATTGCGACTAAATTAAAATGAATAGCTGAGAATGTTAATATCGATACAATGAAATCCATTCCATAGATTCTCTTGTTTGTTAGTTCAATGATTGAATAATTAGCGCGCAATTCATAATCGTTATGAATTAATTATTCAATTAAGAACTAATAGTAGTCAAGGATAAAGAAGCAATATGAAATGTTAATGGATGATAAACCTAGCTTTATTGCAAATCTAAATGGAGGGTTAATGCATATGTAATGACTATATCAATGGACATTACTTTAAGTAAAAATACTCTATAGTTTTGAGAGTGCAACTCTAAGTATTTAGTGGAATTACTTTAGAGTTAATAATTATGTTAATTAATATAAAGAGTTTATATTAGTTAACAAAATATTATTGAAGCTTAAAACTATAGGTCCATCGGTCCCTTTGTCACCTTCTATCATTATTCGAATAATAGAAAAATGAACAAATAAGATTAAATAATTAATTATGAATTAATTATTTAATACACTCAATAATAAGTTTATTATTATTATTTTTTCATTAGATGAAATAATTGAATTATTGATTATTCAATTAATTAAGACAAAATGACAAAAGTTGTCAAAGTTAATATATTTGTTATGTTTCATTAAATGAAACAAATTGAATTATTGATTATTCAATAAAGTAATAAATATAAAGTAACTTTTAAAAATAGTTTTTAAAATAGATTTTGTCAAATTTGATTTAATGTAATGACCTTTTATTTCCCATAACATTTTTGTTATAAATGTGTTATAACTTAAATGTGCCAAGTGTTGAAATATGGTGAAAAGACTTTTGATTTTCATAACATTTTTATAAATGTAATGAGGAATTTATAGGGTTTTTTCTCTAAATGCCATAATGGCCATTATGGAGAAATACCACTATAAATAGAGGTCAAATTTCATTAGCAAAAGAGTTTTTGAGTTATTGAAATCTTTGAAAAAGAAATCCATTTTGAGAGAAAATTTTTGTCTTCCGTGTTGGCTTTAGAAAATTGTTTTCTAAATCCAAATAGATCGTCTCATGTGTTGAGAATACGATCTATCATAAATTGAGTGTTATCTTGTTTCGTTCATCACACCCACACGTTCTTATTTGAGGTAAGGAGGATTGGCGGAGAAGATCGACGGTTGATTTAGTACCCGTGTGAAGTGAACTACAAAGGTAACATTCTTTATTTTTAGATTAGATCTAAATACATATTATTATTAATATATTATAACAACGATCCATTTTTATGTTCATGATAAAATTGTTTTTTCATGATACATAGGTTACGCACGTTACCGTTGTTGTGAACTTCGGTAATTCCGCCGTGCGAGGGAACCTAAAAACCAACATGAACACCAGACCTTCCATTGCCATGAACTTGCCTTTGATTCTGATACCACCTCTGACAATTCAGGCTCCTAATTCAGCCCATCAGAGTCAGAATTTAGGGGAAATTGCAAAAGTAATTAACTTCTCAAAGGTTTCAGCGTCATTGCAAGGAGAGGTCAGAGAATGTTCATATATGACAGTTGGATCAAGCCATTGTGGAAGCAACCAAGTGCAAAATGACCCTGAATCTAGTCGCCTTTGGAGCACCGGCATTGGGGCCGTTGTTTTATCGACAGGTCCATCAGAAAACGAAGCTTGGAAATTGGTGGAAAATAGCGAGAGAGAGAAGATAGAGACTCAAGAACAAAATGTGACTTCTTCCTCGTGTGGATCGGGAAGTAGCTTTGGAAGAGCATGTGGACAGCCCAAGGGTGTCTATGGCCAAGGTTAAAGATCTAATGATAACCCAGAAAAAAAAGAAAATACGATGTGAAATACTAGATTTACGTAAAAAAATTCTTACGGAAAAAAAACTACGGGTAAAGAAATAATCTACTATGAATATCAAAATACAACTGCGAGTTTTGCGACTCTAGCTTACATCAATTTATAGAGAAAACAAAACCCTAAATGAGATTTATAATGCGGGCCCACCAGCCTGTCCCAATAGAATTCGGGTCACACCAAAATCATACAATCTTCCTCTTCCACACCCTTAAAGAAAATTTTCAACGAGGGCCTACCTGCCCGTCTCAAATAAAGATACAGATCACCAATATAAAAATCTTCAAGGGTAAATTCAACAACTGATACTGACTAGATTTAAAAACATTTAAACCACGATGGTGACATCAAATCCCACAAAGAGTCAACCAAATTTATGTGAGTATATCTCGCCTCTTGGCCTACCATATCAAAATTGTCTTTCAAAATTCTTTAAAATTCCACCATCATTATCTTACCAAAACAAAATCTAGAATCTCAATTCAAAAGTGGAAAATCTCCTTCAAATATCTCATTGCCCTATAAATATAATCTTTAACAAAATATCTGAACTAACAAATCACTGACTTAAATAAAATATTCATTACAAAAATTGAAGAGGAAAACCATGGATATCACAAGATTCTAAAAGATATCTCCACAATTCAGATATTTTTTTGCCATAACAAATCACCCCCAAAATCAAATCAAATTTAATGGCCAGAATAATAGCAAATAATACAAAATTCAAACCTTATTTGAATTTCAACAAAAAACAATCTCCATGATTGAGATATTCCTGCGATTCCAAATCTGCCATAAATTTATCAAATTTAATCTCTCAAATATCTTCCAAAAATCCCAATGATTTTCAAAAATATTTATCTTTGGCAAAAATCAAATTTTGCAAAGGACACTCTTGCAGTAACCCCAATCGAAATGGCTTGACAACGAGAATGGAGAACACAATGTGGATGATTTATGGCGATTGACGATAAATAGAAGACTTTTCAATGACGAACATGTTGTTTAGAGACACAACTGCTTCGGAGAACAAATAGATATGAAAAATGAGGCAATTGTTTATAACAGCGGCTAACGATAGAGAAGTACAAATATTCATAAACAAAATGAATGGCAGAGGGAACAACTTTCCCTTTTTTTTTTTTCAAAAAATGTAATTTTCTCAAAAAATTACACAAACCTTGTTCGATGCGAAACGACTGGAGTGAATTTGTTTAACCACACTTGGAAACACAAACTCCGGAAACCAAAGCTCTGATATCATTTGTTAGAGATCGAACGATAACCAGAAAAAGAAAATACGATGTGGGACAACAAATTTACGTGGAAAAACCCTTACAGGAAAAAATCACGGGCAGAGGAATAATCTATTATGAAGATCAAAATACAACCACGAGTTTTGCGACTTTAGCTTACATCAATTTATAGAGAAAATAAAACCCTAAATGAGTTTTACAACGCGGGTCCACCGGCTTGGCCCAATAGAATTTGGGTCACACCGAAATCTAAAAGCCACAAGAAAAGCTAGAGATGGAGAAGAATCAGAGTGCCAAAACGAAGTAAATTCCTCGTTCTAATTTTAACCCACATCGGCTTTGATCGCTTTCTTTTATTCTCTAAGCTGAAATAATCGTTTTTCAGACTTGAATCTGTTTTTTCAAAAAGTTGTTTCAATGTGCTGGTTCTGAATTTCATTGTTGGTGGTTTCTGGGGTGATGGGGTCATTTTTTCTCTTCTCTGTAAACTCGGTGATTTTTTTTGGGGATGGGGTCGTTCTTCGTTAAGAGGAAGAAGACGATGAGGATGTAATTCTGTCTTTCTCTCTCTCTTCCATTTAAAAGGAAAGAAACGTCAAAATGTTCCTTGATAATTGATCAAACTTCAAGGTGATCCATGAAAAAAAACATAAACTACAAGGTGTTAATTAAAAAGTACTCTAAACTATAAGGTGAAAATTGATAATAACCCTTGTTTTTTAGTGCTAATAATATTATAAATAATTTATTAATTTAATTATTTATAAATAAACTACACGTTAAATTAAGATATCAAAGTGAACATGTCCTATTATTGCCAATTTTCTGTAAGTTGACAACCAATCAAGATTACATTACCTTGACGATTAAGTCTTAAATGTGCTCTCAGCAAGTACTGAGCCTTCCACAATCATATTCCGCCCTCCTCAGAAGAAGCCCAGCCAGAAACCCAGCAAACACCCTATCTCTCAAGTACTTGGTAACCTTCCCATCACTCTGCTGTACATGACCCACCACGAAAGCCGTACTGATCAGCTCAAAGCTTCTCCATTTCCTCTCTTTTGCATAATTACTCAGCCCCTTCTCTATCCTCCGGTACTCCTCCCCACCCTCTTCCGCTTTCTTCAACAAGGCTTGCCCGAGGTATCTGGCTAAAACAACGCCATCTTCCAAGGCGGCGCATCCGCCTTGCCCGATGTCTGGCGTCATTGGGTGCAGAGCGTCGCCCGCTACACAGACATTGCCTTTGTAAATATTCCCCCACAGTACCTCCCATGGGCGTCTGTATCTCAAAGGAGCTGATGTAAAACACTCCACCTGAGTCTCTTCTATTACTTTTCTTGTTTCTTCAGGCATCTTTCCAAGTCGGCTCAGTACAAGCTCCCTCAGCTTAACATGATCGTCTTCAATCTCTCTCTCTACAAAAATTTGGAGTAATTTCACTACTTGTGGAACATAAACAAACAGTTGGTCGGAAAAGGATTTTTTGACATACCTTGTTTGGAGGGAGTCCACGTGAAAAACCAATAAACGGTGTTGTCGTCGCATGGAATGATGCCGGATCGAATGCCGTCACCCATGAATTGCATGAACTTGGGTTCAAAACTATGATTAGATTCAAAAGTTACAAATCCTCTGATGGCAGATCTCCCAGTAAAAACCACTTTCTTGAAACCAAGCCATTTCGCCACAATTGAGCTCACTCCATCACATCCAATCAACACCTTCCATGGGCAATACTTGCATTTTAACAGAAGCTTAAACCGGATTGATTATGAAACTAGCAGTAAAGATCCTTCCAAATGTAGAAAGAAAAGAGGGAGAAACTGTTTAATTACCTTAGTTTTGAGTATAGTTCCATCAGCAAGATGGATTAGCTTATAAAAACCAGATTCCTCTATAGAAACTACTTTGGAGGAGAACTTAATGGTGTCACCTGGAAGTTCCTTAGCAAGAGTCTCCAACAAGACATTCCTTTTTACGCAGCGAGCTTCATGCTTTCCACTGCACACCATTCGATCAGCAAATTGTTAAGGTAATTAAAAAATCGAAGTTTACGATTGTCCACTAAACTTATTCATTCGTTGATGAATATTATCAAGCAGCTGTTAATCTTTGCAAAATTCAAAGTTTCAAAGGGTAAAAAGAGGGTTGCAAAGGGAAAATGGTATCTAACTGCGACCCACCTTTCTCCCTTAGGATCAATTGGCAGGGATGATGATTGAAGCCCTGTAATGGCGGAGGTTACAACGATCCTGAAATCAAACATCTGAAGTTTAACTTTACAGTAAACTAGAAATAAAAAAACACAGATAAAATTGTAGTTCTTCACAGATTCTCAAATGTTCTGGTTTTTCCTTTGGTTGTTCATCGGAAATTACTCAGAAAATCACCCTTGAAGTAGTCTATGCTGCTGGCGAAGAGAATCGCCGATTCCGAGCGCATCTAAGGCCTTCCAAGCATTTGTCCACATACTCAAGGCATAGCCAGTGGTTCTCAGGCTTTCAGATGACTCCAACACTAAGCTTGGAATACCCAGTCTACACATTTTACAGAAAAATTAGCCCCCAAAAAGTTAATATAAGCGCTGAAAGAGAGTCGATCAAATGAGCAGAAAGAAACACAGAAAAGAACCTGTGAAGTCCCAAGGATGTGGAGAGACCCGCAATTCCAGCTCCCACGATGACGATGTCTACTTCTTCCATGCTTACCTCCTTTCAGTTGATTTGAGCCCAAATTGGAGGAGGAAGAAAGGAAGAGACTAAAGAGATAATGTTTGAAGTGTAAGGATAAACAAAGAAAATAAGACGTACACCCGTAGAAAAGTATTGAAGATTTAATATATAATTGTGAATTTCAGGATTATACGAAAAGCAGACTTTTGTTAAAAGAAAATACAAAATGGTATGTTATTTGGGAGGAAAGGTTGAGTTTTTACTGCAATAATGACCGAGTAATCCAATTTGACTTTAAAAAATGTCAGAGAAAGAAAATATCAACGGAAAGTGAAGAAACAAACATAAAAGGACCTCAAAGTCCAGGCAGGTACAATTATGAGACTATTATTCTTAAATAAAACAAAACAACATCACTGCCGCCATCTTTCTCCTAAAAGCTCTTCAGCGTTTCAAGCTCGAGGACTCCAGCAGGAGAGGTCTCTGATATTTTCTCTATCTATGGCCAGCTTTTGTGAGGTAGGAGTATGGCCAGCTTTTTGTGAGGTAGGTGTCGTCCGTTATGAAGAGGGGCCTCCATTTCCCTCTTCAATAATGTTTGAAAATTTTGCGTAAGGATTTACATTTTGCATGTCACCTTTTGTCAAGATCTTCGGGTCTTGTTGAGTTTTGTCAACATCACTCCCTCCCTATAAAGAAAAAGTCCCTCCAAAAGAAGAAATCATCCAAAAAGAAGAGAAGAAAAACGATGATGAAGAGATAAAAAGAGAGTGAATATTATTTTAAGTGAGAAAATAAAGAGTGTCTAAGAAAAATAAGTAGAGTATTTTTATAAGCGTTGTGAAATATAAAAGTGATGATTTTTCTTTTAGTAAATATTCTCTAGAATAATATGTTTCTAAAAGAATATTGTAAATCATATTTTTCATGATGAAATCTTTCTGGATTCGGTACCCGTGGGTTTTTCCCGATTTATGTCTCCACGTAAAGATTCTCTATATCTATTTTTGTTAATATTTCTCTTACTTTTTAATTGTTCTATTATAACAATATAGAAAAAATATTCTATCACATCTGTAATTGTTTTTTGTATCGGTGTATTTTTTGTATCAGTTAATAGTATAACTGTACTGTGTAAATAAGCCACTGTTGCTTACAACCAAGTACGCTAATTTTGAACTTCAAAGCAGTTGGCGTTGCATGTAAAAATGGTATAAATCTACGTAAAACCAACGTGTTAAAGAATGAAGCAAATCTTGTGTCTTACGTCACGACAAGGACATTACATGTTTAAGCTTAACAACGTTAATGCAACCCAATCCCAATAAAATCAGCGTTGTACGTAACAATTGATTAAACTAATTGTCCCAAGGACAGGGAAAGAATCGTGGTGTGCTTGGTGGGCTTCATCAGAAATTAAATGCAATTGAGAATGGGTTTGACAACCAACCCGGTCCCCAAGATTAGTTCTAGTTCTACGATGATTATTTATTAAAAAAAATACATTAAAAATAGAGTACTTAAAATAATTAATGATTAATTTAAATTGTAAGAATTTTATTGAAGGAAATGAAGAATGTTGTTTGAGCCTTTCGTCAACGTTTGAAAATTACGAAAACAAATTATCACTGTCTAATTCTTATAAATTAATTGAAAATTGACTAATTTGATTCCATAAGTTGAATTGAAATGAGAGATTCATAGTTGGCTGCTTGAGCATCAAGAAATTTGACTTTAATTATCATATAATATTAATTAGGGTAGAATCGTGGAATTAATAATAAGTCAAATCTTAAACTAATTTTGTTAATAAATAAAACTTTAAATTATGACAAATAAATAAGATAAACAAAGAAGTCACATTTTCGGTTAAAAAACATTTCTCGGACGTCTGTGCCAACTCCCAAATGTCCGTATATACGCCTTTACATAAAAGCGGATGACCGCACTTATATAATGGACATCCGTGTATATCTATTTACACAATAGCAGATAACCAAACATTAAGAGCGGACTCATGTTCCTTTAAATAATTTATTTTTGAACAATCGTATTTAACTAATAGACATTCGTGTATTGACTTTAAAGAGTAGTGGATGTCCTTCTTATTAACGGACATCCTTCCCAGTGTAATATATAAGGGTGCATATGTCTGCTATTAACTTCAGACGTCTACTTCTATGTAAATGCAAAGATGGGATGTTCATTATATAAGGTCCAGAAATGACAATAATATAATATAATTTAACAAAGTTTAAAACTAGGCGTAAATATTAAACTAGGTTAAAAACCTCCGTAAAATATTCTAAGTTTCTCTAAAAGAAATTAAAATAAATTAAACGAGAAAAACTTACAATTTCTACTCCTGTGATGGCAATTGAGAACTTATTAGATTTTTTTTTCGTGAAACGTAAAAATAACTAAGGGGTGAGAGAAAACAACTCAATATGTATTTAATTTTATATTCAACTTTTATGTCACATAAAATTAACGCGTTTGTTCAGTGAATTATTTCAACAAATCAATATTTAAGATAAATGATAACGAGCAATAAATCAAATAATGAAACAAAAACGATACTCAGACGATCATAAATAGTCAAAAAGACTCTGATCAGGTATAGAGATTCGAAATCTAAAGACACGGCACATACAATTGTCCTATTACCCATTTTAACAATAAAAATAAATAAATGCAAATATAAATGAAATTGAACTGAATATTAAATTTAATATGCTCAATTTAAATTAATATTTACATTTTAGAAATTTAAAGTGAGTTAAATATAAAATAACTTCTAACTCGAATTTGGGTCTACCAATATCAAAGTTCAATGAAATCCACGGCGGACAAATCTGACAAATCCAACAAATTCTTAAGTCTTGGAACGTAACCATAATAATTTTTTTTACTAAAAATAAGAATTCAAAATTTAAAATTTATTTATTTAAATTTATAGGCTAAATAAGCATATTACAAGGACATTAGAATTGAGAACCCAACATGGTCTAAAAAGTCTCCTGAATGGCCCAAAACAATCGAGTCAAAAGACAATGACTCGAAATCCATTTAAATTTAGGGACCAAATCCAATTGAAAGTGTGGGCTGGAACCCATTTAAAATCATGGAGCTGGATCCCAAAAATAAGTTGGCCTAAATTCATCTCACTACTAGCAAAAGCCCATTAAGCTTTTGAGCAGAGGCTCAAAGTACACCTAGGTTACAACCCAGAACTAGTTCGTGGACCAGACTTCACCGAGCTGCGACTTAGATGAAAGTCACAGCGTTCGACAGTTCTAATCACTTTTGCGGATTCATCAATGAAAATCAATGATCATGCAGATTCATTGTTGGCCGAGAAGCCAACTTCCTCAGTCAAAAATCTCTTTCCGACCTCCGATAACCAATCCAAGTATTAACTCCTCTAACAATGTTAAATCTATATATTCCAGAATCAAAACCAAAAACCCAGAATTTTAGGCGATCTGTGGAAAAATTAAACCTTACCCAAAGAATTTCACAATCTAGAGAAACTGCTTCGCCAGAATGGTTCACAATGTTGATGCAAAATTCCAAAACTTTAGAGGAAACCAATTAGAGCAACAATTTAAAGAAAAGTCCAAGAACTCCAACCCAACATAAAGATAAAATTTGGATTTCCCTAACTTGCACCTCACTACCAAAACTCGTCCGCCTACGTTGACCTCTCAATTTGATGATCAACATAGCCTTAAGAAAATTCATATCCATTGTTAAACTTTGACCAGCGAAGGATTAGAACAAAACACATTGCAGAACAAACCTACCTTGGTGAATAGAGAGAACAACACTCGTCAGAGAAACACAAATGCCACAACATCAACCTCCCGAAGAGAAGAGAACGCTGGAGGACAGATGAGGGAAACTACTCCTTGTTGAGAGAAGGAGGCGAGGTTCAACCCCCTGTTTCTTGACAATAACTCCCCTAAAAGGGGAGTTTGAAAACTTTTAATTAAGTTTGATTTTTTTTTTTACATAATGGGCCAGTTATAACAAAATCAATGGACAACACACAAACTTGATTTAATGTAACTCACCGAAAAGATGTAGCTATGGAGAAATCTTCACAATTTCGAAAAAGGGTTTTATTATCTGCATCAATTGTCTAGGACAGCCCTTAGAGAGAGCTTAAATACTCCCTAAAATTAGGGTTACCATTAAGGACAAAATTATAACTTATTACAACACAAATAAACATCACTCGGTTAGAATAGCTTACCCAAGTGTCACAACATGCCATATCATAGTTTCACATCTAATTTTCCAATTTAAATAACAAAAAAAAAAAAATAAAGTTTCATAACTTGAAATGATAGTCGATCTCCAATGAACTTTCCTTTGGTAGAAGCAAAAACTCATTAAATGATGGCAATTGTCTCCAAATGAGCAAGTGAGCAAGGGTTTCGGTTGCTTGTTTTAGCTCTTATCTCAATAAGTGTTTTCTCTCATTTTTATCATTTGATGTAGATGTTTCCTCTAATTGGTTATAAAATGAATCATTTGCAAAATAAAAAGAAATATAAAGATTAGTAAGCCTCTTGGCTCTGGAACTTGTGATCGGTTATATTGGTGCATCAATTATTACCTCAAAACTAGTAATTATTTACCAAATTAATTATTCTGTTTAATTGTTAAAGTTACATAATTTAATATATAAATTAAGAAATAATTAACATATTTCAATTTTGAGAATCATTTCTAGTTGTAACATTTCTTTAAATTAATTACCAAATTAATAATCAATTTTATTAATATTATGCAAAAAATATGTTTCTAATGTGGAAAATATCATTTTCACAACGGAAAAAGAATAAGACTTACTGTCCACAGAGAATGACATGTTTCTACTGCGAAAAAGAAGGTGAATATTTATCTGTCGTTGCAGAAAAGAACATTAAAACTTTAACAAAAAACGTGACAAAGATATTTGACTTAATATTTTATTTATTTATTAACAAAAATTATTTATAATTTATTTTTTTACTGTTATGCGGTTATTTTGTTAGTTACCCTCTAATTAATTATAATTTCATCCCAACAAACGCCGCTTCCTCTATCCAATCCGGACCCATCTGTATAAGATTACATTATCTTGATTAAGTCTTAAATGTGCTCCCAAGAAGTAGTGAGCCTTCCACAATCATATTCCGCCCTCCTCAGAAGAAGCCCAGCCAGAAACCCAGCAAACACCCTATCTCTCAAGTACTTGGTAACCTTCCCATCACTCTGCTGTACATGACCCACCACGAAAGCCGTACTGATCAGCTCAAAGCTTCTCCATTTCCTCTCTTTTGCATAATTACTCAGCCCTTTCTCTATCCTCCGGTACTCCTTTTTCGCTTCGCCACCCTCTTCCGCTTTCTTCAACAAGACTTGGCCGAGGCATCTGGCTAAAACAACGCCATCTTCCAAGGCGGCGCATCCGCCTTGTCCGATTTCTGGCGTCATTGGGTGCAGAGCGTCGCCCGCTACGCAGACATTGCCTTTGTAAATATTCCCCCACAGTACCTCCCATGGGCGTCTGTATCTCAAAGGAACCGATGTAAAACACTCTAGCTGAGTCTCTTCTATTACTTTTCTTTTTTCTTCAGGCATCTTTCCAGTCGGCTCAGTACAAGCTCCCTCAGCTTAACATGATCGTCTTCAATCTCTCTCTCTACAAAAATTTGGAGTAATTTCACTACTTGTGGAACATAAACAAACAGTTGGTCGGAAAAGGATTTTTTGACATACCTTGTTTGGAGGGAGTCCACGTGAAAAACCAATAAACGGTGTGGTCCTCGCATGGAAGGATGCCGGATCCAACTCTGTCACCCATGAATTGCATGAACTTGGGTTCAAAATTATGATTATATTCAAAAGTTACAAATCCTCTGATGTCAGATCTCCCAGCAAAAACCGCTTTCTTGAAACCAAGCCTTTTCGCCACTATTGAGTTCACTCCATCACATCCAATCAACACCTTCCATGGGAAATACTTGCATTTTAACAGAAGCTTAAACCGGATTGATTATGAAACTAGCAGTAAAGATCCTTAAAAATGCAGAAAGGAAATAGAGAGAAACTGTTTAATCACCTTAGTTTTGAGTATAGTTCCATCAGCAAGATGGATTAGCCTACAAAAACCAGATTCCTCGATAGAAACTACTTTGGAGGAGAACTTAATGGTGTCACCTGGAAGTTCCTTAGCTAGAGTCTCCAACAAGACATTCCTTTGTTTATTTGTAGTTTACTGTAAAGTTAAACTTCAGATGTTTGATTTCAGGATCATTGTAACCTCCGCCATTACAGGGCTTCAATCATCATCCCTGCCAATTGATCCCAAGGGAGAAAGGTGGGTCGCAGTTAGATACCATTTTCCCTTTGCAACCCTCTTTTTGTCCTTTGAAACTTTGAAGTTTGCAAAGATTAACAGCTGCTTGATAATATTCATCAACGAGTAAATAAGTTTACTTAACAACTTGCTGATCGAATGGTGTGTAGTAAGCATGAAGTTCGCTGCGTAAAAAGGAATGTCTTGTTGGAAACTCTAGCTAAGGAACTTCCAGGTGACACCATTAAGTTCTCCTCCAAAGTAGTTTCTATCGAGGAATCTGGTTTTTATAAGCAAATCCATCTTGCTGATGGAAATATACTCAAAACTAAGGTAATTAAACAGTTTCTCCCTCTTTCCTTTCTGCATTTTGAAGGATCTTTGCTGCTAGTTTCATAATCAATCCGGTTTAAGCTTCTGTTAAATTGCAAGTATTTCCTATGGAAGGTGTTGATTGGATGTGATGGAGTGAACTCAATAGTGGCCAAATGGCTTGGTTTCAAGAAGGCGGTTTTTGCTCGGAGATCTGCCATCAGAGGAATTGTAACTTTTGAATCTAATCATAGTTTTGAACCCAAGATAATGCAATTCACGGGTGACGGCATTCGATCTGGCATCGTGCCATGCGACGACCACTCCGTTTATTGGGGTTTCATGTGGACTCCCTCCAAACAAGGCATGTCAAAAAATATTTTTCCGGCCAACTGTTTGTTTATGTTCCACAAGTAGTGAAATTACTCCAAATTTTTGTAGAGAGAGAGATTGAAGACGATCATGTTAAGCTGAGGGAGCTTGTACTGAGCCGACTTGGAAAGATACCTGAAGAAAAAAGAGAAGTAATAGAAGAGACTCAGCTGGAGTGTTTTACATCGGTTCCTTTGAGATACAGACGCCATGGGAGTTACTGTGGGGGAATATATACAAAGGCAATGTCTGCGTAGCGGGCGACGCTCTGCACCCAATGACGCCAGACATCGGACAAGGCGGATGCGCCGCCTTGGAAGATAGCGTTGTTTTAGCGAGATGCCTCGGGCAAGCCTTGTTGAAGAAAGCGGAAGAGGGTGGGGAGGAGTACCGGAGGATAGAGAAGGGGCTGAGTAATTATGCAAAAGAGAGGACATGGAGAAGCTTTGAGCTGATCACTACGGCTTTCGTGGTGGGTCATGTACAGCAGAGTGATGGGAAGGTTACCAAGTACTTGAGAGATAGGGTGTTTGCTGGGTTTCTGTCTGGGCTTCTTCTGAGGGGGGCGGAATATGATTGTGGAAGGCTCACTACTTGTTGAGAGCACATTTAAGGCTTAGTCGTCAAGATAATGTAATCTTGATTGGTTCAAATTAGCTTATAGAAAATTGGCAATAATAGTACATGTACACTTTTATATCTTCATTTAAGGTGTAGTTTATTTATATATAAATTAGTCACAACAAATTATAAACAATTAAATTAATAAATTATTTATTGGTTTGATGACGAAGCAAAGCAATAAGTGAAGAGTAGATACACGTATGAACCCAATTTCTGTGTTTGGGTGACGTGGAGTTTGACCAATGACTTTCGATTGCATGAACCTGAAGATTCCAATTGTGTTGAATATACAGAGGGGTTCGGATTGGATAGAGGACGCGGCGTTTGTTGGGATGAAATTATAATTAATTAGAGGGTAATTAACAAAATAACCCCGTAGCAGTAAAAAAATAAATTATAAACAATTTTTGGTAATAAATAAATAAAATATTTAACCATAGAAAATAAATTAATTAAATATTATTATCTCATTTTTTATTAAAAATTTAACTTTACAATAAACTTGAAATTTAAATTTGGTTCCGTGTAACATCTGAAATTTTTAATTTCCCAAAATTTACAATCAATCTTTCTTAAATTTAAACTCATCAAACCCTAATTGGACAAATAACATTTAATTGGCCAAATTACATTTAATTTGGAAAATTAATCAACTAGATTAAGGGATATTTCCTTTCTCCCACCCAATGCATTAACGTCACCCTCCAAATCAAGAACTTTCCTAAAATTCCCAGCAAACCTAGACTCATTTTGAGTCTAATTCACATATATTTGAAATGGCAAGCGACTTGGCTTTCCCTCTATAAATTGAAAGCTCTAAAGGATGAAATACTCACCTTGGAGAAGCTCAAAACCTCACTACTAAAGCTTTGACCCCTCATTGCCTTATGTTAGCCTCTAGAACGAAATTTCCTCCATCGGTCGAAACACGACCTTGTTGCGACGAAATTCCTCTTTGTCTAAGCTCTCTCTTCTCTAGAAGAAGTTCTCTCCTCACCACGACGATGAAGAACGAAGAATGAAGAAGGTGAGGCAGATTGGGTTCTTTTAGAGTACTAATCAAACCGATCCAAACAAAGTGAAATGGGTAACCAAGTGAACCAGATTAGTCACCGAACCGAACCGAACTGGTCCAGCTCAATCGAACTGAACCGGCCCAACCAAACCAAATTGAATCGATCCAACCCAACTGAACGACCCGACCCGAATTCATTTTCAATCCATTTTAGGATTTTTTTGGTAACGAATTTCTACTCAAATTTCTTTTAAGAATTATTATTAAATTTATAAAGAAATTAATCGATAAACTCATTCAGTATGCTAAATTATTTGAAGACTCTGGAACACCCAAATCCTTTACTTACTCATAACCCAGGTAAGTAAAACACTTATAACGTTTTGGCCATAAGCCCTACATCACAAGACATATATTATTTTTCTCGTACTTATTTTATTATTAAATTTTGATATTTTATTTAGACATGCATGTTTAGACATTGATACACGATATAAATAAAGATAAAAATTGATAGGTCATCTTGTATGTGTGTGAATCTAATGGAATTGACGGCGATGACTAATGAGAGCTTAAAGTTTGGTAGAGATTCTTGAGATGGCTAATGAAAGTCTGAACACATGAAACCTTGCGATGGCTAATGAGAGCCTAAAGTTTGGTAGAAATTCTTGAGATGGTTAATGAAAGACTGAACGCATGAAACCTTGTGATGACTAATGAAAGCTTGAAACTTGGTAGGGCTGGAAAATGAATTCCAACCAGTATATAACTTGAAAAATGGAAACTTGGTAATATATGAGATTAAACATATATGCACGTATTTTTACTTACTGAGTTTATCTCACTATTTAGTTTGTGATGTAGGTAAATTTTTATCTTATAGGAATTGGCACTGATCGAGGATTATCTTGAAGCAGAATAACACACAAAGGGAGATATTAGGAATATAAAATGAGTTAAATGATTGAATTTTATTTCAAATTTAATGTTTTAAAATAAACTCTACTTAGTGTTTCAATTACTAATTTAATTTGAATAAATTCCTTTTGTATTGAGATTTTATATAGTCTTTGTTTTATAAATGCTTTATATTCAATATTGTTTTATATATAAAGTTTATTTAGTGAGATTGAATCAATAAGATCCTAATAAATACATTTAAACTACTTTGTTAATAAATACAGTGATTTTATTAAATGATTCCGCTATAAATAAATATTTTAATAGTTTCAAAGATTAAAGTAATTTCATAATTTAGGGTTTATAACGATTTAATTAAACATAATTTGTAAATTAATTTAGGAAAAAATTTTAGGGTTTGTAAATTGGGGGAAAATTTTTAATTTATGGTCGTTTCACTTTTCATCACACACTCTGAACACTACTCGGGACTGTTTCGTCTTTTTACCTGAACTACTTTTTAGAAACTAATTATAATTTTTTAGTGCTAATAATATTATAAATAATTTTTTAATTTAATTATTTATAATTTGTAGTGACTAATTTATATATATATAAACTACACGTTAAATTAAGATATAAAAGTGTACATGTACTATTATTGCCAATTTTGTATAAGCTAATTTGAACCAATCAAGATTACATTATCTTGACGATTAAGCCTTAAATGTGCTCTCAACAAGTAGTGAGCCTTCCACAATCATATTCCGCCCTCCTCAGAAGAAGCCCAGCCAGAAGCCCAGCAAACACCCTATCTCTCAAGTACTTGGTAACCTTCCCAGGACTCTGCTGTACATGACCCACCACGAAAGCCGTACTTATAAGCTCAAAGCTTCTCCATTTCCTCTCTTTTGCATAATTACTCATCCCCTTCTCTATCCTCCGGTACTCCTCGCCACCCTCTTCCGCTTTCTTCAACAAGACTTGCCCGAGGCATCTCGCTAAAACGACGCCATCTTCCAAGGCGGAGCATCCGCCTTGTCCGATGTCTGGCGTCATTGGGTGCAGGGCGTCGCCCGCTACGCAGACATTGCCTTTGTAAATATTCCCCCACAGTAACTCCCATGGGCGTCTGTATCTCAAAGAAGCTGGTGTAAAACACTCCAGCTGAGTCTCTTCTATTACTTTTCTCTTTTCTTCAGGCATCTTTCCAAGTCGGCTCAGTACAAGCTCCCTCAGTTTAACCTGATTGTCTTCAATCTCTCTCTCTACAAAAATTTAGAGTAATTGCACTACTGGTGGAACATAAACACACAGTTGGTCCGAAAAAGATTTTTTGACATACCTTGTTTGGAGGGAGTCCACGTGAAACACCAATAAACGGAGTGGTCATCGCATGGAATGATGCCAGATCGAATGCCGTCACCCATGAATTGCATTATCTTGGGTTCAAAACAATGATTAGATTCTAAAGTTACAAATCCTCTGATGGCAGATCTCCGAGTAAAAGCCGCCTTCTTGAAACCAAGCCATTTCGCCACTATTGAGTTCACTCCATCACATCCAATCAACACCTTCCATAGGAAATACTTGCATTTTAACAGAAGCTTAAACCGGATTGATTATGAAACTAGCAGCAAAGATCCTTCAAAATGCAGAAAGGAAAGAGGGAGAAACTGTTTAATTACCTTAGTTTTGAGTATAGTTCCATCAGCAAGATGGATTAGCTTATAGAAACCAGATTCCTCGATAGAAACTACTTTGGAAGAGAACTTAATGGTGTCACCTGGAAGTTCCTTAGCTAGAGTTTCCAACAAGACATTCCTTTTTACGCAGCGAACTTCATGCTTACTACACACCATTCGATCAGCAAGTTGTTAAGTAAACTTATTTAATCGTTGATGAATATTATCAAGCTGCTGTTAATCTTTGCAAACTTCAAAGTTTCAAAGGATAAAAATAGGGTTGCAAAGGGAAAATGGTATGTAACTGCGACCCACCTTTCTCCCTTGGGATCAATTGGCAGGGATGATGATTGAATCCCTGTAATGGCGGAGGTTACAACGATCCTGAAATCAAACATCTGAAGTTTAACTTTACAGTAAACTATGAATAAACAAAACACGGATAAAATTGTAGTTCTCCACAGATTCTCAAATGTCCTGGTTTTTCTTTGGTTGTTCAACGGAAATTACACAGAAAATCACCCTTGCATTAGTCGATGCTGCTGGCGAAGGGAATCGCCGATTCCGAGCGCATCCAAGGCCTTCCAAGCATTTGTCCACATACCCAAGGCATAGCCAGTGGTTCTCAGGCTTTCAGATGACTCCAACACTAAGCTTGGAATACCCAATCTACAAATTTTACAGACAAATTACCACCCAAAAACTTAATGTAAACGCTTAAAGAGAGTCGATCAAATGAGCAGAAAGAAAACCAGAAAAGAACCTGTGAAGTCCCAACGATGTGGAGAGACCCGCAATTCCAGCTCCCACGATGACGACGTCTACTTCTTCCATGCTTACCTTCTTTCAGTTAATTTGAGCTGAAATTGGACGAGGAAGCAAGGAAGAGACTAAAGAAATAATGTTTGAAGTCGAAGGATACCTAAGAAAATAAGTTGTAATCCAATTTGAATTTAAAAGCTGTCGGGAAAGAAAAATATTCTGGGAAATTGAAGAAGAAACAAACAGGAAAGGACATCAAAGTCCAGACAGAGGCACAATTATCATATTTTTATTCTTAAATACGGCAAAACAAGATCACTGTCGCCATCTTTCTCCTAAAGCTCTTCAGCGTTTCATTTCCTTGTATGATATTTTCGCTATCTATAACCAGCTTTTGCCCCCCATTAGTTTGCATAAATTTAACCCCACCAGAGCAGTTAGTGTTGCCAATAAAAAAATGGAATAAATCTACGTAAAACCAACGTGTTAAAGACAAGTGGTTGATGTTGGATCCCTTTTTAGACGAGGATCAAACATTTGTCTAATTGCAGGCAAATATCATTATTTGAAGGTGGAGAATTTAAATTTCTCCTCCTTCACCTATGTTTGTCCTCTCATCCCAAATCCAGCCTCAGGATAAGAAGAAAAGAAAGAAGAGGGGAGGAGATAAAATATAGAGGGCTTTTGGAGGGAGAGAAAAGAAAGATTGAGAGAAAAATAAATGAAGTGTATTTATGCACGGAAAATCTAAGAGTTGTATTTTTCTCTTAGTGAATATTTTCTAGAATATTTGGTTTCTAAAAAAAATATGTTTCTAGAAAAATATTGTAAATCTTTTTTTTTTTGTAGTGAAATCTTTCTAAACTTAGTCCCTGTAGTTTTTTTTTTCCAATTTGGGTTTTCACATAAAATTCTCGGTGTCTATTTTCGCTAATATTTCTCTTACTTCTTGTGGGAAAAATATTCTTGATATTTTTGGGATCGTATTTGCTATTATTGTTCGTACCGGTTAGTGGTGTAATTGTACTATGTAAGTAAGATATGTCTAGGAGACTAAAATTTAAGTGGTCCGTTTGTGACCTCCAGCCTTTCCTGAAAATTTACTTGGATAGGAAATTCTGTCTAAGGAGATTGCTAAGAACATTCTTTCTTGGAAATTATCTTGATCATTACTATCCACGTTTCTTTCAATTCTTCAAATTATTCGTATTTTTCCCAACAGTTGAGAAATTAAAGGAGAGGTTGATTTTTCATACTAGACTCGCACTAACTTTAATACAGCCAATTAGCGTGGTTTAATAATGTTTGAATTAACTAATACCCTTTTAGAATAAAGTTAAGTTAAAAAAGAATGAAGCAAATCTTGTGTCTTACGTCACGCCAAGGGCGTTACAAGATGGAGTAGGTGCCACACTTAACAACGCAAATTCACATGGGTGCAACCCAATCCAATAAAATCAGTGTTGTACATAGCAATTAATAAAACTCATTGTCCATGGGCAGGGAAGAATCGTCCTGTCCGTTGATTAATGGTTGATGTGCCGGTTGATTGGACCCATCAGAAATGAAATGAAATGAAGTTGAGAATGGGTTTGACAACCAACCCCAAGATTAGTTCTACGATGATTATTTATTTAAAAATAATCAATGATTGAAGTTAATGAAGAGTGTTTGTTTGAGCTTTGGTCAATGTTTGAAAATTACGAAAACAAATTATCACTGTCTAATTCTTATAAATGAATTGAAAATTGACTAATTTGATTCCATCAGTTGAATTGAAATGAGAGATTCATAATTGGCTGCTTGAGCGTCAGGAAATTTTACTTTAATTATCATATAATATTAATTAGAGTAATTAATTAAAAAAATTGAAAAATAATAAATTAAATTTTAAATTATTTTCGTTAACGAATAAAATTCTAAATTATGATAAATGAATAAGATAAATATTGCTGTCATATTTTTTGTTAAAAAACATCTTCTAAATGTCTGTGTCACCCCACGAACGTCCATGTATATATGCTTTTACATAAAAAATAAAAGTAGATGAGCTCACTTATATAGCAAACGCTCGCATATACCTATTTACATAGAAGTACATTTCTAAACGTTAAGAGTGAACGTCCACATATTGACATTAAAGAGTAGCATACGTCTTTTTTTATTAACAGACATTTTTCCTAGTGTAATATGTAAGGGTACAGACATCCGCTATTAACGTCGGGTGTCTGCTTCTATACAAATGCAAAGACGCGGATGTCCGTCATATAAGTACTGTCGTCAAGGGTTATAATTGGACGTCCAAAACACATTTTTTAACAAAAAAAGTAACTGCATGGTTTTTTTTTGTTCATTTTTTATAGTTCAAAATTTTATTTGTTAGCAAAATTAATTTAAGGTTTATATTGTCACTATAACATCCTGATAATTTAAAGATGAATAATTATCGAAATATTACGAAGGACGTTTGGAACACTTAAACAATGAACAATTCGGTAATGTTTTCCCCGTATGCGTGATGAAATCGAAGTGTCGAGATTTCAAAGATAGATCATTTCGTGGTAATACGTGTCATTGTGACGTGTATTTATGAAGGAAACGTCGCGGGAAACACGTTGAGTGCAAAATATAGTGTAACGTGGAAAAAAAATTGGAGTCGAGGACGACTCGGGACGCCATTTTTGCATCCTAAACTCACTGTTTTGTGATGTTGTGGACGGTTGATGCTGGGAGCTGATGCTGCGGACGCCAGATTTGGAGTTCGCATTGAATCTGTTTAAACTGGGACCTTCCGGACGATGCATGAGGAAGATGCGGACGAGGGACTTAGCGTCCGCACTGAATCTATCCAATTTTGATTCACGCGGACGACACCATGCGGACGATGCGGACGACCAAATGACGTTCAAAATTGAATTCTGGACGGTACGGACGTATGGTTAGGACGCCATTTGTTGTGTAATTTTGGACTTTCGGACGATGCGGGCGACAGTACGGCGTCCGCAATAGTCCAAATGACAGCAGATCTGCAGAAAATCAGGAATAAAAGTCAGCAAATCGACGAAAATTTACGTTTTGTGAGTACGTCTTGTGCGATTTTTCTCCGTAGTTGTTGTGTAGCCACCCTACAAGCACGTTTTGTCCCCTAGGTAATTCTTCCCTCTATTTCTTCCGTATCAAACTCTTCTCCTGCATTTCTTCATTCTCCCTCGTTTTCTATTTTCTGCAATGAGAGAATCTTGAGAGTGAGAGAGTGAGTTGCGTGAATGAGAAACTTGAGTGAGAGGTATGTTACCTGAAGAATGGGCAGAGGAATTTGTGGGATTTTCTGTCTTGAAATAATGAGGTGAGAAGGAGAGCTGTGAAGAGGGAGCTCTCTGAGGCCGAGAGTTTAAGCTCAGTGAGGAAAGTTGTGCATGACCGTGAAGGAATGGGAAAGATGGAGCTGTGCTTTGGGTGTGTTGAGCCGAGAGTCCCTTGCTTGCTGGTAAGAATTTCTCTTTGGCTGTTGTGATGAGTTTATTTATGTTTTTGGATGGAGTTGACTGTGTTGTTGAGTTATTCAGTGAACGGAATATATTGGGTTTCTACCTTCGATTCTGTAAACGGTTTGTTGATATGAGGATTAGATAGTAGATCTTGAGTTTCTATAAAGTATATTGATTCTGTCAATAAACCATGGATGAGAGTGTGTACGAAAAATCGAAAGTCCTTTGTTAGTTCAGTTAATTTTGATTTGTTTCTACAACGTTGTGACTGGATTAGTTTTGCTGTGAATATATATACTCAACGGGTTTTATGCTCTGTGAATGGTACTCTGGTTGTTCTTGTTAGTATGCAAACAAAGTTGATTAGTGTATTGGATTATGCACTGCTGATTAGTTGTTATGTATCTCCTTCGGTTACCTGTTGGATTATGAAGTTTAAATTGTTAATATGTTGTTGGACATTCATGGATGTTGAAAGTGCAATCTTGTTGGATCAATCTATGGGATCAAACGTTAGATGACTCGTTTCCTATATGAACTACTCTACATGTTTGTACAAGGTTAACTGCTGTTACGTTGGTTTTGGCTTTGGTTCACTAATTGGAATAAAGATATCATGGAAATTGGGTAATGCAGTTTAATGGATAGAATCTTGTTGGGTTTCGGTATACGTTAAGCTTATTTTATAGACGTTATTGTTTCATTTAGGAAACTCTAGAAAGCGACGTATAAGCATTAAATATAGGAAAAGACGACGAAGTTTAATAATTAATTTGTTTGATCAATTATGGGAACTTATTAAATTGTGTTGGTAAATTTGAAGGTGTTGAAGAGAAGAAGAACAACAACAAATAAGTGTTATTGCGCATTAAAGCTCGAGATAAGGATTGGGTTGTCTTGGCCAGAGGAGGCCCTACACCCAAGTAAAGTGTGTGTGCGTTGTTTGTGGTTTGATTTCGGTAATGTTTATAGTTACCCTTGGTTTTACTGAATGATATAACTCTCACGTTTTCCATTAGTCGCTGACAGTGCCTGTTAAGCTTGAATGAATCAAAGGAATGATAGTTGAACTGAATGAGAAATGAAAACGGGTCCTAGACAGAATTCTAGTGGCATTAAAGAGAAAGAAGAAGTTAAGATATTAGAAAAGACTATGTTTCCTTACAAATTGGCAAAAAAGTTACCGATTTCTAAATGTTATCCCTTTTTATGCCATAAGTATACTTAGAGTTTCGTTCTTTTCAATTATGAAAAAGTATATGCAAACTTGATTAGTTATAGTTTACTCCCGTTTTCTATTAAGGTATTAAGAAGCATATAGAAACATGTTTTATGTTAGTCATCGTTGTTTTGCTTACTGTCTATAGTAGTATAATTGTTTATGTGATTCTTTATAATCGCAAATTCAAGTATAGTATGTTTACTTCAATGTGTTTTTCCTTTTTCATTAAAGTATGTTAATTCTCATATGTGATTTGTTTACTAGGAAAAAGTTAGATCGAGTTCATGATAATAGAAACCAAGTAGGGGGTAACCTCCGGGAAGGTACCCACATGCAAAAGTGAGGAAAAAGACTATGGAAAGAAAGAACCCAAAAAGGCAGGTATATGTCGGAATAGAAAGAAAGAACCCAAAAAGGCTGGTATATGCCGGGATAGAAAGAACAACCTAAAAAGGCTGGTATATGCCGGAACTAGGGAGTTGTAAAAAGGCGTGTATATGTCGGAACTAGGGAGTTGAGGTAGATGGGTAGTCCAGATCTAGCCCAGCTACTAGGATACACCCTCACCAAGACGGAAAAGGGACTAGTAGCCCACAGAGGGTTAGTTTTCGTACAGCTAGGCCATCTCAAAAGAAAACCCTCAATCTCCGGGCTCGATGTACGAGTTTAAAGAACGAATAAAGAAAAAGAATGTAATGAAAGAAGTTGGATTGGTGGCCTCATTCCAACAAGAACTAAAGAGAGAAATGCATAATTGTTTTTCCCCTCTTCTTACTGAGCGTAAACTCATGTCCTTACTTGTGGTGTAGATACAATGACGAACAGATAGTAAACGAATAAGAAGAAGATGAGAAATGCATAATGAGGCAGAGATGGATGATTTCGCTCGCACGCACAATATTCAGACTGGCAAGGCAAAGACAAATGTAAGTTAACGGCTATGAAATAAATGAAAGAAAAAGATAAAGAAAAAGATTACGAATCAATGAAGTAATGGTTCAGTTTTACTTGATTAACGAAATGATTAAATGGTTTAGTATTATTTAGTATTTCTTTTGAAAGAACTCTTACGTTTCTACTATGATTTAAAAAGGATATTTTATAACGTTTCCGCAAGAATTTAATAGATAATTTTTAACGCTTCCGCATAATTAATAAGTTGGTTTCATGATGAGTTTTAAGAAAGAGTTAGTAGCGATTCGGATTTATGCACTCTCATTGTTTTAAAAAGAAATTTTTAAATTTTTACGCATTTTAATTACTTTAAGAAAATCCGGGTCGTTACAGTCATTGAGCTCATAGTTCAAGAATTTTTTTTAATTAATTACCCTATTAATTATAATTTAATTAAGGGTAATTAGCTGTAATATCCCGAATTTTATCGTACAAATTGTGATAGGATTATGTTTAATCGACATTTAGGCATGAAGGTTGATGTGTGATTATTAAGGGTAATGATTAGTTGATATTTATGATGAATTGATGGAAATAAAGATGGATTAAAAGGATTGAAGTATTCTATTTAAAAATGTAATTTTGGACTGGGTGCAAGCGTCCACATGTGAAAACAAGGGCCTACACTGGACAACCAGAATTGAGACAAATTAGAATTTGCTAGCCTTGGATAGATTTGCGTTCGCCCGAAAGTGGATTTGCAGACTACTAGATTTGTGACAGATTGTAATTTGTGATTCTCTGATAGATTTGCAGTCGCCTACAATTAAATTGGTGCTCTACCATAATTGTGATAGAATGAGATAGTTGAGTCTCGAGTAGGTTTACGGTCGACCAGAAATGAAAGAGCAGTCGACCGAGAATGTGAAGTGTTATCTGAATTTTGATTCCATGTCATGTTTTTTATTGGTGGAAAAATGGTTAGTCTCCATTTAAATGTTGAAAGGGAAGACACCTCGCATTTGAGGCTGTTATATGGTTGAAAGGTTATAAGAAAGACTTATTTTGTTATGAGAAAGAAAAAAGAAGGTTGAGAGAAAAAAAAGGAGGAAAAATTGTGAAGGGTTTATGGAAAAAGGAGGAAGATTTTCAGAGAGTGCTGCTCATTTCCCTCTCCATAAACTAAAGATAAGATTTAAAATGGAGATTGTTGTAATTAAAGGACTTTAATTGCAAGTACGAAGGAAATTTATAAGTTTGAAGTGATATATGGTATGAAAATGGTAAATTTCATAGTTTTAACATTTGGAAGTTAATGATCATCTTGGTAAATTTGTATGTTAAAGAGAAATTGTAACATCCCATATTTTTAAAATTCGTAAAATTCAAAACTTTCTTTTCGTAAAATATCAGTCTTTTTCTTTGTAAAATGCAATCGTTAAAACTCTTTACTTTCACTTTTATCCGTTTCTTTCATCTTTCTCAGTTTCTTTTCAGAAATCATAACATTCTTTGTAGGAAATGCAGCGGAATAAAAACAAAACATTAAAGAATAAATTACAAAACTCTTTTTCAAATACTTTACATTTAACTCTTTAGCCCAACCAGCCATAAGATCCACCCGTGCAAATCCTTCATCAACTGCCTTTAACCTGTTCATCTGTTGCTCGTTCATACCTACATCACAAGACCTAAACTAATGAGTCTAACGCTCAGTAAGTGATAAAATGAAATGCAGGTGATATGCATAATCATACAATGCAATTTAATCCGAAGTACATACATGACAAACACCGTGGGGTCATGAGGAAGATGTGGCCAAGTAATTATAAACATTTCATGCTCTTCCTCAAGCCGTATATACTTTTTGTTCCGAGAACGTTGGGGATTTCAGAACAGGTAAAGGTGAATCCTAGCTTCCACGTAGTTACTGTATGGAAGTGTCACTGATCACCCGAACCCCCACACGCCTATTTACATAGATTATTATGTCATACGCTATGCACGTGAGTTCATACAATCCTATATGCAATAAATGGCTAAGAAACATACTATTAAAAGAACCTAAATCTAGTAAACACACAACATACAATCCTAATTTTTGCGATGTAGGGTCTGAAGACCAAGGCACAGTAAGTATCACTTACCTGGCATCCATAGCTCGTTTCTGCATTTTCTCTCATCTTAGTACCTTCAAAATAATAATAACTATACATTAATAACAATCTCCTAAACCTATTAGTTAATTTCATTTCCTAGCAATATAATACCAATTCCAAGACCTTTAGATATATAACGGAATAGTAAACCCACAATGTAGCTCATTCCATCATTCTGTTAGGTTCAATTAACTCACAATGCAGTTCATTCCATCAATCTGTCAAGATACATTAACTTTACAAAACTGAATATGAACTATACTTTCCATAGCAGAGTAGAGAACCATTTAATGCATAAGATAAAATTATCGAGTGAATACTTTATTTCCTTAAGCATTCGAGACTTATAACCAATAATGACGTACAAGACATTATACACTTTTCTCAATTGAACAATTTCTATTAATCCTCTATTTTTGCTCAAACAACTAACATTTCACAGCCACAATAACAATCACTTGGCACATGCTATCACCCACATGTTCATGCTTCTAGTAAGAACTAATACAAGACAGTTCATTTACTAAACAATCCAAACTTATCAACAATTCATTCTTAGTCCATTCTTTATTCATACAGAAGACAATCCAACAAGTAATAGATAAGCTACTTCAATCCAAATAACAAAGCATTTAGGCACTTTCAATCAAGTAGTTATGAAGGCTATTAAGGCAGTAGTTAAATCACATAATTGAATCCCATTTCCAATAAAGCCAATAATCATCATCATTAAAACAGCAAACTCCTGTAACAGCATCAATTTCCATGGCCAAACCAAATACCAAATTAAAACAAATTCATGACAGAGCATAACCAATCCAACATAATATCCAATATTCATCCATCCACCTTTCACTTTATATAGACAACTTTAAATTAAACCAAAGAATAGAGAACTCAAGTCCTCGCACAACATTAAGCCATAAAACATAAGCACAACTTCCTAAAATATCCATCAAGCAACGGTCTACAATCATTACTCACCCACATAATCCTCAGCAGGAACCAAGAAAAGAAACAACAATTTCCAGCAAGACAATTTCCACAATTTCTAACAACAGAACCAAAACAACATATTGATTTTAACCTGAAAACCAACATCTAATTCTTTTCAACAACCACTTGCATCAATCCATGAAGGAAGCAAGAGATTACATGAAATTGAAAACAAGCAAACCCGAGAAGACTACTCCATTCTTCACTGCTTCACTTCACCTTTTCATCTCTCGGCCACAATTGTCCAATTTCTCTTCTGTTCTTTCCTATTCTTTTTCACTGCACAGAGAAGACATCTCTATCGAATCTAAGAAAACAGAGAACTCACTCTGTAATGAACACCTCTCCTACTTGTCCCATTTATAACCGAGGAGATGGTATCAGGATACGTACACCCCTGGAGAAAGAAGAAACGTACACCGATTTAATCACACGAATTACATAGAGGAGCTGCCGCGTGGATGTGCCAGCCAGACCAAAACCACTGGACACTCAGCTCAATCGGCGGACCACCAAAACTGGACCAACATCCAGCGAACCGAATCGAAGCCCTCCTGCAGTCACTAATTCTTTACTGTTCGAAGCAACTCACAGCCACAATCCAGCTTTCATGTTCGTCCAAGGCAGGATACAGGGGAAGAAATCAAAAATTGACAGAACACTCACCTCGACGGAGCTTCGTCAATTCAACCCGCGAGCTCGCAGGACTCCGTTGAATGACACCACAGGCCGCAGTCAACCCAACAGCCCTCCTCGTCACCGGCCATTGATCGTCCGCCAAACGTCGCCCTGTCGCTCGAGATCGTCGTCGCCCGTCACTCGCGTCGCCCTATCTCCCTCCCGCTCTCTCTGCCTTCTCTCGTTCTTTCCCCCTGTTTCTCTCTTCATATGGCCGATGGCCATTTTAATTAAATGAAACCATTCAGGAGGAACCGGTTTACATTATCACATAATCCATTTCCTTTTTAATTTACTTAACTCCCTCATTCTCTCCTATTTTCATTTAAATCATTTTTCCATAATTAATTCCTTTAATCTTTATATCATCCCACTTTATTTAATTATCATCCCACTAATTTTTCCTAATTTATAAAATATTGATCACGTCATTAGTGATATCCCGATAACTTATCCGACTTATTTTCAATTATTTTCCAATTTATCATTTTTTTTAATGTCGATATAAAAATTTAGGATATTACAGAAATTACTAAGTAACATTATATACTTCAAGGGAAAATATAAGATTTAGAATTAATAGATTTGGTCAAGTATATTGTGCATTGTGCATGTTCAAAGTTGGATAAAAACTGTAAAAGTATTCATGCTTATGAGTTAAGTATCATGCACTATATTACTTAAGTATAGAGTTTGAAATAAGGAATTTGATAGAGTAAGATAAAAATTATGTATGATAGGTCTCTAGTGTGTGAATGTATAATAGTATGAGGATTGACATATCAAGGGGATAAATTAAGACATTGTGCCAAGATGTTAAGGTAGAGAATGAATTTAATTGTTTGCCTTTGAGTTGCATCACAAGAATTAAGATATGATATATGTGCTAGATGTAAAGTTCTGTACATGATAAGTTATATTCGAAGATTTGTTAGTTGATTTGAATGCTAAATGTTATGCGTAATTGTATTGTTAGTGATAGTTATCATGTACATAATAGTTTATGATTTGAGGATATGATGATTGTTTTGTGATATAAATTAATATGATCATGATTATGTGAATGACTTGAAGATATGCTTTTGATAATTGTTTTATGTATTCTATGGTGATGGATACCTTGGGGATTTGACATATTGATGATAGGTGTACATGCATAGTTCATGCATCATGATTTTACAAGGAAATGAAAAATGGTTTTATGCATTGGTTTATAACTAATAAATTGTAAATGGAAAGAATAAAAGTAAATGGACGATTGTGAGATGAAGTTGAGTGACGGCCCTGCTTGGGAAAACCAAATGATGCATCTCTTCCCTGGAGGGATTGAGTGACAATTCTATTTAAGAGAACTAGATGATGTATATTTTCTCTTATATTATGGGTCTTCAATCGTCTGGACTGTTATGTGACCGAAAAAGAAAATTGAGAAAGGAAAGACTGAACGAAAAATGCATGTTTTATAAAATTGTAAAGCATTTGCATATCATATTTATTTATGCAGCATTTTTCTAGATGATATGATGTTATGTTTGTATATTCATTTCTTAATGAACATTAGACTCATAGTTTATGTCTTGTAATGTAGATAATCATGCTAGAGGAAGAAAAAAAATGAGTAGTTGATGAAGAATTTACACAGTGAAATATTGTGCTAGTTGGGCAAAAAGGGAAAGGAAAAAAGAAATGAAAATTGTTTTTAATTTAAGAAGTAAAAAGTATGCTTGAAAATGAAATCTTCCACTACACATTTTATAAAGAAAAAGAGTTTCAATTCAAAATGTTTAAAAAGATAAGGAAAAATGGGTCGTTGCATTAACAAAACAACCATTGAATTTTAGGATCAGTGACAAGGTAAACACTAAACAATTTTCATAGATAAATAAAATATTCAATTATGAGACATGAACGAATCAAATATAATTGTCACGTTTTCCTTTAGAATTTGTGACTGATGATATCTTTTAATTCATCTTTTTTATGACCCATTATCTCCATCGTACACACTAACGAAAATGACTTATCTACTAATGCTTCCATAAACTATCATTCATAGCCACAAAAACATCTTTCATCTCCTTTCAAAACTAAATTTAATAATTTGAGGAGAGAGAAAAATGGTTTGAAGGTTTGAGAACAAACTGAAGAAGTTTATGATTTGTGAGAAAAAAAAGAAGCAAAACTCACATAATAAATAGATCACTCACAAAAGACTAATAGAAAATTTCCTATGTATGTACTAATGACTGAAAAATAGACTTATTTTGAGATTTAAATTTGAACTGTCAAGGAGAGAAGCACCGGATGATGATGAATTCAAAAACAACCACAAGAAAAAAAAATTGAAATACAATTTGAAAAATACTTTCTACAGAAGAAACAATTATAGTGGAAAGGGCATTTCCTATTATTTTTAAAACAGACTTGTCATTTATTTTTCATAGTGGAAAGCATATATTCCACAACATAAAGAGTACATTCAACCAAAAAAAAAAGAGTATTTTATATAGAATATTAATTAAATTGATAATTAATTTTAAAATTAATTAAATTGGTAATTAGTTTAGTAATTAATTTCAATTTATAATAATAATAATTTGGTAATTAATGACCATATTTTGGACTAGTATCTCAAAATTGGTAATTAATTACCAAATTAATTACTCCACTTGATTATTAATTTTTTAAATTTAATATATAAATTAAAAAATAGTTAAAATATTTCAATTTTGACAATTGTAACGTTTCTTCAAATTAATCACTAAATTAATTATCAATTCAATTAATATTATGTGGAGAATACATTTCTACAGAAAAAAACTTATTTTTCATAAGGGAAAATATGTCACTCTTTTTGCAGCGGATACTTATTTTCCACCGCAAAAAAAAAAAAAAATTTAATCCTTCTAATTTAGTGTTTTATTTATTAACTAAAATTATTTAATATTTATCTTATAATTGACCCCAAAGTCAAATAATTATTTTGTTAATTACCCTTTAATTAATTATAATTTCATCCCTTACAAACGCCGCGTTCGCCCTCCAATCCGGACCCCTCTGCACATTCATTCAACACAAATGGAATCTTGAGGCTCATGCAATCCGAAGTCATTGGTCAAACTCCACGTCACCCAAACACAGAAAATGGGTTCATAAATGTTCTTTACTCCAAACCCATTTTATCAAACAAGAATAATTCTCTTTTGCATTGATTTACTTATATCTATTCTTCACTTATTGGTTTGGTTCGTCACCATAGAGAATTACGCTCCCTTTTTTGTTGAATTAAGGTTCTTTCTTGTCTACTTTGGTTTAAGGGTTAGTTGAACTACCCATCAAGTTCATAATCCTGCTTAATTAATGTAAATCAATTCAATTAGAATATGATAGCTTAGACTTTAATCCATACCGAGGAAAAATAGACAGTCACATAAGCTCCTGACCTATATACCAGTTGATTATATGAAAAGATTGCGACAAATGCCGGCAAAGGAAAACCGATACATTATCACATTAGACCAATAATTATATCTAGATGATTTTAGAATATTCTACCAAACTCATGTACATTCACCCTTGAAATGTTGAATTAATTATCTTATAATATCATTATATTATAAAGTAGGAGAAGAAGTTTGAATTTGTTATCTCATGATGTCGTTAAAATATAGACGTCTGGTTACTCAGATAACAAATATAATCAATCACTAATGTCATTTTCTCTGAAACAATGTTCAAAACTAAGCACGTAACTTTTGTTTTAGGGTAGGACTTTGGTGGAAATACATTGTTTTTGAAGAGTTTTATTGCTGTTCTATGTACAAAAAGTGTGGATCTTGTAGGTCAAGATCGATAATTTTGTAATGTAATCATAAAATAATCAAACTTTGAAAACGGTTCATTTTCTGTCATTATCACTTGGTTTAATCTTAATCTTTCAATTATGTTTCTTCTGTAAATTGATGAAACAGCAGGGAGAAAGAACATCAGAATCCATATCGAATCTGCAGATCCAATTATTTGTTTGCCGTAATTAATGCACCATTCTTGTTCAATTCACTTGGCGAAATGCAGGCCTCAGAAACCCAAAAACAATTGCAGAAATCTAAAGCTTCTGCCATCTCTGCTCGTCTTATACCTCATCTTCTACCTGCAAACTAAAGATCTTCAATGGAGTAGATTGGACTGGCCCTATGTCAATATATTTTAAGTTAAAATGTTAGGTAAAGAGGCATGTCTCTGTCATTAATCTTCTCTTTTTCTTTTTTTTTTTTTAATTCAACCTTTATCCATCCCTATTTTCTTTGCATGCCCATCATAGATAACAATTATTGTAATCTTTCTAATGATGTTGTGATTAAAAGAAAAAAAAAGGAGGGGAAATGCTGATATTTAGGGAAGGCTTATTCTGCCTGGGTTAGGGTTGGGTCCTACCAAAGGTCCAAAAAAGCCTATCATTCTATGATGAATGTTGTCACAATGCACAATTTGCAATCAAATGTTAGGTTTCCATCAAAGAAAATGCTTACCCATTCCAGAAAAACAAACAAACAGCCCACTGTTTGTCAAAATAATTCTTATTTTTGTACAGAAACAGTCTGTTATTTGCCAGAAATGCTGGGTTTTTTTACTGTAATAATGACTGAGTTTTGGGTTTCAGTTCTTGCTAGTGAAGGTTAAGTTGTTGTAATCCGATTTGAAAGATGTTAGAGAAAGAAAAATATTCCGTCGAAAATGAAGAAACAAACAACAGACGACTTCAAAGTCCAGAAAGGAACAATTATCAGATTATTATTCTTTAAAAAATAATAGTAGTTCTCCAAAAATTGAACTTTTTACTGTAATAATGATTGGATTCTCTATTTACGTAGCTGTTTTCCTTGTTCTGAGTTGTTAGAGAGAGAAAGACATCTCAGAACTCGGCTGTAGCTGTACAATGGACTATACCTTTGTCACTGTGCCTTGAGTGGAATATGTTCATACTGGCATCTGTCAGCAGCCAATGCAGGCTCAAGGGAAGATCATCAAAAATAATTGAAACTAACCCACTTTATTAAACAGAACTCTAATCTATTTTCACATTGATTCTTACCAATATTTCCAGGCAACCAAAAAAAAAAGATTCGAGAAGTCTCCAGCTTTTCTTAGATTTATTCATTTTTCGCTAACACGGCCGTATTTAGTTAAATTTTCTGTCTAATTACCATTAATCCACAGAAATTCGAATCTTACACTTTCCCAGATGATAGATTATTTGGATGATTGCCATGTAATTAAGAAAGGACAATTGTCGAGTGGCAGAAATTTGAAGCGATTAAACTCGTGTTTAGTTAGGCTATGAAGCATTTTGGTATAAGCAGACACCCCACTGGCTGAGACAAGTGGGGGGTTTATGTGGAAAGGAAACTTAATGGAGTAAATAATAATTCAGTGCCAGCCTATCACACACCCAGAGAAAAAAACAGGTCTGAACCGATCACTAAACACGTGCACATGGCTTAATTTGTTTCTTAGTTGTGCTCATGCAGCAGCCATCAATGGAGTGGAATGGGTTTTGGATCTGGATTTGGTTGTTAGATACTTAAGTGTCCTTAATCATCGTTGTTTTATTTTGATTCTAGATTCTCAGTTTGAATATCTGGTCTTGTCCACCGAACCATAATGATTCTCTTTCGATCAATTAATGATTTCATGATAGATAATGATAATTAAAAATATCTGATCTTTTTGCTCACCCAAGCTAAAACCCATCAAAGATGATAACTTTAATACGAGATGACCGGCATTTGGATTAATTTTACCAAGAACAGATGGATCGCCACCATTTTTTAGCAGGTTGTTTTTTTTAAAGAACGGAGAATTCAAGGTTGGAAGAAACAAAAGTGGAGTGAGAATTGAAGGGGTGTTCGTCGATGATTTTGAAGTCGTCTCTGTTGAAGTCGATGTGTCAACACGTGAGTTTGATCAATTCAGGGAAATTCCATTAAAGCTATTTTTTTTCTATTTTATACATTATCATTATCAAAGATTGCTTCATTGACTCTCTTTCTTACTGCTCCACCCCCCTCTCCTTCTCTCTCCTTTCTCTCTCTAAACAAAAAACTTCGGGATGTGGAGCCCGTAGATGGACCTCTACTTTCCTGGCTTCAAGCTCTCTATTGTTGGTTCCTTTTCATAAGCCTCGTTTCCAAGCACCACCCAGTGAGAGCGAGAGAGAGAGAGAGGGAGAGAATTGCGTGGGGTTTGAATTGAAAGCACTCCCATTTATATTGCATTTTCCATCTTCCTCCACACATAATCCTCAATCGTCTTTCTTTGACAGGACAGAGCGAGAAGAAAAGAGAACACCCACAACCCACTTCTTGTTTACATCCTTCAATTTGACAGATCCTTCACAGATCCAATCTGCAGATCCTCTTCTTCTACCTTCTCTTCTCAACTCTGGTACAATCAAATAGGTTTCGAGATACAGTCAAAGCTGCTCGGTGAGACTTTTATTTTCTTGTTTTTTTTTTTCTGTGTATCTAATTAAAGCTCTTTGGATAAAATGTTGAATTCTCCCTATACATGAACTGTTCCGATTTTTAGTCTACCAGTTCAAATGTGAAAAGTAGGCCTTCTGGAAAAGTAAATGCTGACCAGGAGCGAAAAAAAGGTCCACAAATTTCGTGGTTCCGAGTTTGCTTTGATTCCTTCATAGATTTCGGCTCTATATTCCCGGGGCTTATTTTTTCATCTTGAGTCGAAATTATTCATGGTTTCAGACAATTACACCTAATTCTTTGTGGTTTGGTGCATTTCGTATCTAACATGGAACTATAAAGTCGGCCGCTATGTCTTTTCTTTGATCCACACGGTTTTAAACCAATTATTTGAACTGATATCATCTCTTTACTGTTTTGGCGGTGTTTGATCTTATGCGGAGTAGAAGATAATACAATCATTACTGAAATAGCTGGGCTGGAATCACCTTTGGTTCTTATTAGATGAGATTCTGGACGGTTTTTTGGATGAGATGAGGGATGTTAGCGAAATTAGCAAACTTTTTGAGGGCCTGTTTCCGGCCACGGTCAGATGGATATGTCGGCTCGGATGCTGGAGGCAGACAGGAAGGCCTGCTTTGGTACAAAGATAGCGGACAACATCTGAATGGTGAATTTTCTATGGCTGTTGTTCAAGCCAACAATTTACTTGAGGATCAGAGCCAGATTGAGTCCGGAAGTTTGAGCTTGAGTGAGTCTGGTCCGTATGGTGTATTTGTTGGTGTATATGATGGGCATGGAGGACCCGAGACATCTCGCTACATAAATGATCACCTCTTTCAGCATCTGAAAAGTAAGTTCTTTTGTTTTTGGTTCAGTTAAGTGCTTGGGTTGATCTAATTGCCAACATTCAAGGAAATTCGTTGTTGGTTTAGATATGTTATTTGTGATTGAATTGAATTGATTTGTGCAAATGATCTCTAAAGCTCAGATGCAAGTATTTTTGAATTCTATCCGAACAATGATATACCAATGAGACTATTGAGCCCATTTCTAGTGTTGTTTTTCTTTCTTTCTTTCCGTGTATGATCCAGATTAGCTGCTTCGATTTGCATTTCTGATCTTCCAAAAACCAAATTAGGCTGTTGGGCATATCTCTAGAGGAGATATGCCCAGCTGATTGGAGAATTTGGGTTTTTCTGGAAATTCACTAAGAGAAAATCACGATATTCTTAAACTTCTCACACATATGTGCATGTCACCTATTTTCTCGTATACTCTTATTCGCGTCTCTTCTCCCACATCTATTTCTTTCTCTTGCTCTGCTTTGGTATCTTTCCTTGCCAAATTGACTTTAATATTTCTCTCACCAAAGTGATTCAACCTTCCAGAATGAGTGTTTCCCTCACAACAAAATTTCTTATATTTAGGCGACCAAAGACGAGAAAGATGATTGAGGACTTCATCTTCTCCGTGAAAACATGCATCATTAATATTCGATAAAGTGAAAAAACAATACTGAAGAAGATCAGAGTTTACTTCTAACTATTGGATGATATTGTGGAGTTCATTTTCTTTCTTTCTTTCTTGATGTGGTTCAGATTAGTCAGCGAATCTATACTCTTAACATTTTGTTTTACATGTACTGAGCAGGGTTCACTTCTGAACACCAAGCCATGTCTGTGGACGTAATTCGTAAGGCAATTCAAGCAACGGAGGAGGGATTTATGTCAGTGGTTACAAAGCAATGGCCAATGAAGCCGCAAATCGCAGCTGTCGGATCTTGCTGTCTTGTGGGGGTTATATGCGGTGAATACCTTTATATCGCCAATCTTGGTGATTCTCGTGCCGTTTTGGGAAGAATCGTAAAAGCTACAGGGGAGGTTCTTTCAATCCAACTGTCAGCCGAACACAATGCAAGCATAGAATCGGTGAGACAAGAGCTGCAATCTTTGCATCCTGATGACTCTCAGATTGTCGTCTTGAAGCATAACGTCTGGCGTGTTAAGGGCCTTATTCAGGTCAGTTCAACTTGGTATATGGTTATGTTATATTTAGTAAAATTTCCAGACTCTTTTTCCATCTTCTTAATAAATGGATTGATTGTTGTGGTGTAATTCTGAAATGCGAAAACTTTATATATACTAAAGCAGTTGCCATTGAATTATAGATATTTTGCCTTGCATAGCTCTTTCTTATCTTTTGAATGAGTTCATAGTTGTTGGAACTTCACTTTTCTTAGGTTTCCCGATCTATTGGCGACGTGTATTTGAAAAAACCCGAGTTCAATCGGGAGCCTCTGTATGTAAGGTTTCGCCTTCGGGAGTCTTTCAAGAAGCCAATTTTGAGCTCTGAGCCATCCATTTCCGTCGTTCAGTTGGAACCCCACGATCAATTTATTATATTTGCTTCGGATGGACTTTGGGAACACGTTACTAATCAGGAAGCAGTTGATATAGTCCAGAAACAACCACACAGTGTAAGATTAAAGATTTCTACAATATCATACAGAAGAATTATGGGTCTGATACATCTTTTATTTGCCTTTTGGATTCACTATTCTTCTTTCTCAAATGTTCTTTCCTTCTGAGGGAGAACAGACGAAGAACAAGATGGGAATTAGTATCCTAACAGCCCAAATGCCATTGCAGGGAAGTGCAAGGAGGCTGGTGAGAGCCGCTCTGCAAGAAGCAGCAAAGAAGAGGGAAATGAGATATTCCGATTTGAAGAAGATCGACCGAGGGGTACGTAGGCATTTCCATGACGATATCACCGTGATTATCGTCTTTCTCGACTCCAACCTCGTATGCAGGGCCAGCTCGGGAAAGAGCCCGAGTGTGTCAGTGAGAGGCGGTGGAATCCATCTCCCTCACAACACCTTGGCTCCTTTTGCTGCACCAGCTGAATCTGGAGGTACCTGATCGCAATTTCACTGCGACAATTTGATTCTTTAATGTACACTTCTTTAACTTTTAACTTCAACAAAAAAGAAAAAACTCAAGTTTTTGTGTCGTAAGCAGAACAGCTTTGCCGATGACAAAGATGATAGTTTTAATGTTTAGCTAATTCCACAGCTTTTCAGCATTGTAAATTAATAACTTTGGTTGAACGACTATTATGTTTTGCTGGTCTTGTCTCTCGTGTTTTTGACCTCATCTGCTACCTGTCATGGTTTCTATAAATTCTAAGAGCACTTAATTTTATATTTTAATTTAACATTCTCTATTTCTACGCACTATTTTTACTCCCAATGTAATTAATTATTTATAATTTATTATATTATTTACGTCAACCAATATTTAACACGTGAATTAAAAAAATCAGAATAAAGAGTCTTTTTAATAATGCATAGGAGAAGGTTGAGTTTGGATTATCAAGCCCCCTACTTAGGGGCCGGGTTTGTTTTCCTAAAGCCTGATTGAATTATGGGTCCAGCCTAGCCCATTCAGGCCCATTATAAGCCCATAAAAGACGAGTGAAACATATTAGCTGGCGCGGCTAAGATCGAAGGATATAAACATTCATAGCTTCTTGCCACGTCACTTAAATAATATCTTAGTACCGTCCAAAATAAGTACGATGCAGATGGTGATAATAATGCACGAAACGACAAAATTTGCTGTCTTTTTTATGTCCATATTTGCCCTTGGAAATACTCATAATTACTGTTAAGTATTTCTTAATATCTGTATTTTTTTTATATAGTTCTCAAAAGGATGGGAATTTAATTATATAGTCCGTTGGCGTTTGATGCCCCGATCATCCCCTCTTTCTCTTGCCCAATCTCTATCTTCCTCTTGGTTACGGTTCGGATCAACAGGGAAAAAAGGTGACCTCTATCTTCTCCTCCTTCAAGATCCATTTCGATTTGTTGGACGTGTGATTGTGTTTTTGCTCCTTCGTTTTCGTGTCGCCATGTTCCCAGAACTCTGTAATTTTCGTCAAATGGCTTGAATCTGAGTAATCTTTACTTGGGCTTTGGAAACTGATTCCTTTTCTTTTTGGATTGCGTTTTTCGGCGTCTTAGATTGATTTTTAAGGCAATTTGTGTTTTATTCTGGTATCGTGGTTTCATTGCCTTTAATGGGAATTCGTGAATTTTAGAATGAACTTTCATTTTTTTCGTGGGAAAAACCAACGAACTTGAATCAATTTGATATTTGAGGACCATATTGAGTCGAAACTAGATACTCAATTGTATAGTTTGGAGCTGGCTTTTCTCAAATTATGATTTAAGTGAGATCTGTTTCTTGTTGCGGCTGATTTTAGTCGGATTTTGCAATCAAACTAAGGATTATGTCATAATCACTGGACATTTGGACTATCCATTCAGCACATCCAGCCTTATTCAGTAGTGCTAGCTGTTATTTTGCATTGAAATTTTCAAAAAGCTTCCGACGTAAACGTTACTGTATTTTCTTTACGGTCTCTGTCTCTGCATTCGTTTTTGGAGGCTCCATATTCTCATAGAAATTTTTCTATTTCTTTTGTTTCTTCTAGTTGGAATATGGGCGTCGAACTAAACAATCATGACATGGAGGAGGGAATGCTGGAGGTTGGCATGGGTAAGCCTCTTTTTTGTTATCACTGTTTTGATGTTCTTTTGCTAGGTTAAGTGAGTTATTAATCAAAGACCAGTTTTCATGAAATTGAAGTATTTTTAAGTAATGATGGGTTTTGGGTCGTCATTATGATGCAGAGTACAGAACCGTTTCTGGGGTTGCTGGACCTTTGGTTATCCTAGAAAAAGTTAAGGTGGGAATTATAACTCTTTGCTGCAGTATTTCATAATTTTGTGATCGCTCTTAATCTGAAAATTTTCTTCCTTGGGAATCAGTTACTTATGCATCTCCTTGGTGCAGGGACCCAAATTCCAGGAAATTGTTAATATTCGCTTAGGCGATGGAACAACCCGACGCGGCCAAGTTCTTGAAGTTGATGGGGAGAAAGCTGTTGTTCAGGTTTTGGCGTTTTGCAGCAAAACTTGATCCTTCACATCTTTTTAATTGAGAAAAAACTGGTTTTAAAACTGGTGAAGACCAGGAAAACGATGGAAGTCCTTTGTCAAGATAATTGTTTTCAATAAATATGTTTTTCTTTTAATTTCTTATTAATTTTCTTCCTTGGCAAGACAATGTAGGATTATGAGCTGTGAATGATTTTCCCGTCTTTTTACTCATCCGATGTTCTAACTTCTCAGGTTTTTGAAGGAACTTCTGGAATTGACAATAAGTATACAACAGTGCAATTCACTGGAGAGGTATACAATCTCTCATGCTTCCAATTCCCATTGATTATGAAACTAGATTGCTCTAACTTCATGTTCTATTCCTGAGAAAAAAGTGTATTGGGTGGTGTCAAGCATATTGAGATTTTGTCACTTTCCCATGAGTAACTTTCTGTGTCATAATTGAACTTTCATGTGGTTATAAAAGTATTACACTGCTAGATTGCCGTAGATGAATTCTTTTGTGGTAGTCATTTATCTGAAATCAATTTTTAGCAGCTTTGAAAGAGGTTAAAGCTTGTGAATGATAAAAAAAATCTTACTCTGATCCAAACCTCTTGAATTCACACCCTTGTTTTGTACTGTTTTATTTTAACGTTTAAATTCTTTAACACCTTCGTATTCTTGGTTGCATTAAAGGTTTTGAAAACGCCGGTCTCATTGGATATGCTTGGCCGCATATTTAATGGCTCCGGAAAGCCCATTGATAATGGTCCCCCTATTTTGCCCGAGGCATACTTGGATATTTCTGGTGAGTTCTTCGGGATGTGAATGTGTCATTTCCTTTTGTTCCTAATGTGTAGGTATTTTGCTCTCTCTTTTTTTACACCAGGGAGTTCCATCAACCCGAGTGAGAGGACATATCCGGAAGAGATGATACAGACTGGGATTTCGACGATTGACGTTATGAATTCCATTGCTAGAGGACAAAAGATTCCACTTTTCTCGGCTGCTGGTCTTCCTCATAACGAAATTGCTGCTCAAATATGTCGGCAGGCTGGTTTAGTCAAACGGTTAGAGAAATCAGATAATCTTCTCGAGGTAATGTCCTAAAATTGTTAAGAGTCTCAAACTTTATTATCAAGTTACAATTTTCGGATGAAGAGACCTATGACTGGCCTACATGCTAATTGTCTTTGTTGTTATCTGGAATTGGGAATTTGGGATATCTTTCTTATCTTTTATTTGTATTTTCGGTGTTTGAGTGATTAAAATATGACTTTGTTGACATACAGGATACAGCAGAAGACAACTTTGCTATTGTTTTTGCAGCTATGGGTGTAAACATGGAAACTGCACAGTTTTTCAAGCGAGATTTTGAAGAAAATGGATCAATGGAGAGAGTGACCTTGTTTCTTAATCTTGTATTTAAACTCATTTACTTTAATATATTTATTCTAATGATAGCTTGAGTATTTCCCTTTGACAATACCCCATATTAAAGTGTGCTTTCTTTCTTGCATTCAGGCTAATGATCCAACGATTGAGCGTATTATTACTCCGCGAATTGCTCTTACTACGGCTGAGTATTTGGCTTATGAATGTGGAAAGCATGTTCTTGTCATTCTGACTGACATGAGTTCCTACGCTGATGCTCTTCGTGAGGTAAATTCACCAAGTTCGCTGAAGAAAATGGATGGAACTTCATTTTCTAAGAAAAATTGTAAAGTTTATTATGTCCAAGATTCAACTAAAGCTTAAAGATTTTAATAATAATGGAGCCTCCAGTTTCTATTTAACACGTTCTATTATATTAGCAGAGCCAAACTTTTGATTTCTGTTTCCAGGTGTCTGCTGCTCGGGAGGAAGTACCTGGAAGGCGTGGGTATCCTGGTTATATGTATACTGATCTGGCCACAATATATGAGCGTGCCGGACGAATCGAGGGACGAAAAGGGTCCATCACCCAAATTCCAATTCTAACTATGCCTAATGATGGTACTTTCATTACTTTTGCATCCTCAGTAAAGTAAAATTTTTGGTATTATTATTAGTACATTATCAGAGTGTGTGAGTTAATTAACTAGTCTTTGTTCAGATATCACGCATCCGACACCAGATCTTACTGGATATATTACGGAGGGACAGATATACATTGATAGGCAGCTACATAATCGACAGGTTTGTACAATTGAGCCTTCTAATTTGCCTTGACAACATACAAGATGGAGTTGGTATGTTATGATGCTTCTCCAGGAATAGTTTATAGATTTGTGGTTCTCGAATTTGACAGATTTATCCACCAATCAACGTCCTGCCTTCCTTATCTCGTCTCATGAAGGTAAATAGCACCTTTTTGTTTGCTTAAGCATTTGATGTGGGATTAGCAGAATGGACTCAGAACTTGAAAAGCTAAACATGTTCTACGAATGCAGAGTGCTATTGGTGAGGGGATGACACGTAGGGATCATGCCGATGTATCCAACCAGGTCTGATCTCAAATTCAGTTTCAGTCATGTTTATGTTAGAGCTATGTAACTTGGCCACTCATGAGTTTTCAACTTCAGCTCTATGCAAACTATGCAATTGGGAAGGACGTTCAGGCAATGAAAGCTGTGGTCGGAGAAGAAGCTCTTTCTTCTGAAGACCTGGTCTTCTTTTTACTCTGATAAAAATTATCTTTGAACCAAACATTTAAAATATGGAGCTAATGAGGTTTCTCTTGAATGTCAAAACAGCTTTATCTGGAATTCTTGGACAAGTTTGAGAGGAAGTTTGTCACACAAGGAGCCTACGACACCCGTAATATCTTCCAATCACTCGACTTAGCATGGACTTTGCTTCGAATTTTCCCTCGCGAACTCCTGCACCGTATACCGGCAAAGACCCTCGACCAATACTACAGCCGAGAAACAGCTAATTAACAGCAGAAATAAGTCATTCCCTTGTTCAGATGAGGATCAGATGAGCTCTGCAAACTTTCATTTCTGATCTGAATAATAAGAAGTTTTTGCGATTTCTTTTCAAGTTCTTTGGCATGGCAGAGTGGAAGGATTCTTTCGGTTCCAGACGACGATCGTGTAATTGCCTTTTTGTTTCTCGTTTTCTTGTTTGTTAGCTCGAGCCACCCAGCGCCAGATCGATTTTGAAGTTTCTAACAAACTGGGTATCTGGTATTTATAAAGGCCCTTGTGATGTCTGGTTCTTGTTTGATTTATTTTAATTATTATGTTATTATGGATTTCTCGTATTTTGCAAACCAGTCGTGTAGAGTCAGTCTCTCAAGATATATCTTCCGACAACGCATCGTCTTCTTTCTTGGGATTTTATATTAAAATCAAACGAGGCTGTGAGCGAGCAAGTCTACCATTGATCCATTTGGACATGGCTAGTTTCTCTTCCCCTACCAAAAAGACAGCTAAAACGTGGCAATCCGCACAGGCAAAGATTCTATTTTTGTCGTTCTTGTCTGTCGTCAGTGACTACACCAAATTCCTAAGACCAGAAGTTCCATGAAGAAGTTGTCGAAATTAGAAGGTAAGTATGAAGGTCTAGGATCCAATTTAAGGGAAGTTGATGGGTTGTATGATTCCAACAGAATCCACGAACTGTTAGATCCAGGTGTATGGACTTGAATAAACAATTTCTCCACGTAAGTCAGGCTCATAATATGGAATTAGGTTGTGCAGTTCTTCCAAAGACAGAGTTATGCACACCCAAAAACCTGTCCTTCCATATCTGAGAAGGCTGCTACATTGCAAGAAGTGCATTGATATTCGCTCCGGATAGTAACCCTACATTTCTGCCTTCAAAACACCACACGAAATTCAAAGAGAACAAATGAGGCTGTAGTTTGGTTAAAACATGTTAATCCTATCTCCTCTTGACGTGGATGTATATAATAGGCGGAAGAAATAACAGCATGAAGAACAAATACATTGAAAAAATGACAATATTATATCAAAATTCAAAGGTCAGCCTGCTTTTGATGATCGTGCCACAGGTGGCAAGACAACGGAATCAAGATTTCCTGGATAAGGAGTCCACAATCCTAGTCCTCCCCTAGTCTCTAACAGGTTATTCGTGGGCCCAACCCACCCTTCAGACTCTTTCAAACTGCTAGCATTACCCTTAAGCTGATTCCAATCTTTTACCCACTCTATTAGGGAAGAATGCTCCCTAGTATGCGGGTGCAACACAAAGAGGGAATAATACTCACAATTCGGAAACATAAAGAACTTGAACGAATCCCCCAGTCTGTACATAACGTAGCCAAAACTCAGTTGGTCTCTAGGTGTGAAGAGGTTGACTTCATTAAACCACAAGCAGCTAAACAGGTTGCTCATTGCAGTGTGTTCCCTTATGATAATGGCTCCCTCTGGCACATCTGCGTTCCAAAAATTTCAACTCAGAAACAGGATATAGTAGATGGTGCTAGATCCTTAATGGCAATCAAAAAGAGCAAGACATAAAGTGCAAGCAGTATTGTCGTCAGCAGCATCCATAATTTGTGGTAAATAGAACTCAGTGGGAAGGAACCATAAGCACAAAAGATATATATCTATACCATGCACCCAGATTTTTTCCTTTACGGGATTGGGAGGAATACATACAAGTATGTTTCAGAACAAAAATACTTGTATAACATATTAATAAGACAATGTCTCTTACCATACTGAGTTCTTACACTTTGACACAAGTATAACTGATAACCTAAATATTTTATATGATCTAGAAACAACAAAATAACAACGAGATAAATAATCATAAAGGTGCAACTTTCTTACCACTAACAGTTTTTTTCTTTGGACTCCAAGGTTCCATTCCTTCATAGCGATAAATTTTCATGTGGAGATCAATAAGAGGTCGCGCATAACGTTTCCTCCGCTTGTTTGCATCAGCCTCCTCATATATGCTGTGATGATGCTTGTGTTGAGCAATGGCAAAGGTATGTCTATCACGCCATAAGTACCTACAAAGAAATTTAATACTCATAATAACTCATCACAATTATCACAATGTATTTCTATTTGAGGTGAAAAAACCCGCAAATAATTATTGTTTGTTGCCAATTGGTCATTTTTATCTTCAGAATAACATCATAAAAATTACTGAATCACTTTTTATGACCTTACCTATGGAACGATGGTGGATGCCAACATCATTAAATCTACAATGCTCTTCCTTTCTCTATACTCAAATTGTGCACATATATTCACTCACTAATAGATCTTGCTAAAATAAACTGGATACCTCTCTAGAATGAGCAATGGGTCGACTATCAATTCCATTTTACCATCAATCCAAATACTATATTGTGCTTGAGGGAATAAACGATGAGTTAGTATTTTAGGAACCTTCCCATTTCTCCTTGGTTCATCATAAGGTGGATGCTTCAGAAGAACAAGACGCCAGATGCCCACCCATTTTCCCCCATCTTTGTCCTCTTTTACTGTAACATTTTCCTTTATGAATTTCATGGATATCTCATCCACCACCATAAGAAAACAGAAGAGTTTCTCAGAACGATGACTTATATTTGAAGGCTGATGGGGAACATCATATCCATCAAAAATGCCTGAGGCAACCACAAACCTACATTTCTTGGCATACTTGATGTCAACAGTATCAATTTCAGCTCCACCATTAGGCATAAATCCACAGTGTACCTGAGTAGAAGAAAAGGAAAAATGATGAAAGATAGTTATAAGTTCAAGAAGATTGAGCCTGATATATTTTAATTCCGACAAATATAGGTTGTGCAAACTCAAAGATAAAAACAAATAAATTTGCTCATGGACAATTTAAAGATAAAGGGATATCATCAGTAATAAAGTATTTTTCATCACCTTCATGCTTGACTTTAATTTGAAACTCTCCTCTCTCTGTCTCCAATTTTGATGTCCGCCAAAAAGTGGGGTTTTATGATTTCCATTTTTTGCATACGAACCATCCATGACATAGTCTAGATATTTGACAATTTTATCAGGAGTTCTACCCTTTGGAATAACTACTCTATCAGGGTCATCAGCAACAGGTATAGAACAACCTACAATAACATGAGAACAGTCAATATCATCGACAATAAAAATTGATTCAAAACATAGAAGAACAGGATTCCATATTACGGTGCTGTGATTTGGTAATTAGTCCCATTGTATCCAAAGTGACCAAAACCTTGCTTTCCTTGTTGCAAATAGCTGAATTTCAAACAGCGAAAAACATTAACTCTAACCAAAAAGTGAGGAAACCAAAAATGTAAGGGGAAAATTTGAAATTACCTGCAAGGAAAGAGATAGAAGATTGACAGGACCATACGTGAAACAATGATGCAATTAGAATAAGTAACATCCACAAGATGCCACTGACAAGGACCAATCTGATAAAACCCTTTTTCCAAATAAGTTTCATTGGTAATTTGCAGAAACCTTCCGAAGAAAAAGAACAATTTAAGCGAAATATATTGGAGAGCTTGTCCCGTCGTGCGAGAAACCTATACAGTGTTGCAGAATCATAATTTACATTTGCCAGTCAAACGAAAGAGACGAAGGAAATACTAAACAGAACAGCACGCTCGAGTCTCGACAGAATAAATTGTGCATAATTTCTTTACGAGGAAATTAAATTTACCGGCGTCACTGCCGCAAGAATATTGTTCGCAAAGCTGCTATTACTCCCTTTGCTCAGATCTGAAACACTCGCGAAACAAAAAAGACCACCTCGAGTTAAAAGTATCTGCCGTAATCTCCCTCGCTCTGGTCATTGTAGAAATGAAAATCATAACTTTTGCGAAAAAAAAATAATCAACAGGTTCAGATCACATCTCAATGAAGGGAGAGAGCTCACATATCAACCAAACCGGAAGTAACGTCCACCGCGCGAAGAAAATCATCAGAAATCGTTTTTCAATAGGAATAAGAAGTTGATCAGTGGCAGCGGCCTGTCTTCTTTGTCCTCGACACGTCGTCCCAAAATATGGGACGAGCCGGTTTAAGTGCCGTCACTTCGTCTTCTGCGACTAATCTAGTTCAAAACGGGATTAAACAATTGATCTTTGTTAAAGCGAAATTAATGACACTAATTTCAAATAGGAGACAATTCAAAAGTCGAATTATGGTAAATGAATAAAGCAAACTTCGCAATCACATTTTTTGTTAAAAATTTAAAAATTTTTTTGCAGCAAATAGGTCATTTTTTTGCAATAGATTCGTATATAAAGTAGTTGTAGTCAAGGGCAGCAAAAACGTTTCTTCTGCTCCTTAGAATAATACTTACTTTTCTCAACGGAATGTTATTTCCACAGTGGCAAGAGCATTGTTCACAGTGGATACTTGTTTCCACTATGAAAGTTTAGTTTCCTCAGCACAACTTGAGAATGAAACACGATCCCAATTTGAAACACAATCACAACCTCAAGCACGATCAATATCTCAATTGGTATGTTTCTAATTTATATTAGATTGTTTCTACTCACGGGTCTTCAAAATTGAGTTGGCGAACGATGGGTACAAAATTGATATTAAAAATCGGTCGATTAGTGTATCTAGAAGAGTATATTTCTATACATTGATTGATATAAGAATAAAATATATGTTTCTGCTGATAAAACTAAGATTCTGCAATAGAAGACAAGTATTCACTGTGGAAAATACTCTTTCTGTAACATATACTTGCCTTATGTTGAGGAAAGCAAGTCCTTGGAATAATACTTATTTTTTGCAATGGAAGACACATTTCCGCAACGGAAAATACCATTTACATTCATCATATTAACATAAAACATGACTGTGATGTTTGCTTTCTTTATTTTTTGTAATTTGAGGTTTTAGTTGTTCATAAACTTATTTTAAGATTTGGTTAGTCGTTGATCAAATAGTTCAGTGTTTGTATAGACAATGTTTTTTTTATTTTAATTTATTTATTTTATTTACATATTAAAGTGTAAATTTTTTTTTGGAAAAATAACAAAATAACCACTTATCTATGGTGTCAATACAAGTTAATCACTAAGCAATTTTTGCTAACAAATAAAACACTCAACTATGAAAAATAATCGGAGCAAGCATAGCTGTCATGTTTTCCATTAAAATTTTCAATTTGTTTTCGCAGCGGAAGACTAGTTTCTGCTACAGAAAGCTGTCGTTTCGTTGCAGAATGTTTTCTTTCCGCTGTGGAATGTAAGTTCTTGGAATAAGACTTACTTTTCGCAGTGGAATGCTAGTTTCCACAGCAGAATGTTTTCTTTCTGCTTCGAAAAGTAAATTCTTGAAATATGACTCACTTTTTGCATTGGAATGCTAGTTTCCGCTGCGAAAATCATCTCTTTTCATTGTGAAAAATACTCTTTCCGCTTCATTTGTTAAATTCTTTGTCATTTTTCAATGTAATAGACAATAAATTTACCAATGAGTTTCCTTAGTGGATTGCAAACATATCTTATTTGGAGTACATTGATTTTTCAATAAATCGTTAACTAAAAATCTTCTATTTTGATTCCAAAATCGATTTCAAACAGGTTTATGTTTCTAAAATTGATTTTCTTGCAAGTTTCATCAGTGAAACGGAAACTTATCTAGTTTGGAGTACATTGATTTTTCAACAAACAATTAACTGGAAATCTCAAAATCAATGTCGAACACGTTAACAGCGATGTTTGTGTCATTCATTTTCCATAGTTGAATTTTTTATTTTTTAGCAAAAATTATTTAGTGGTTGATTTGTCATTCATCTCAAAGTTCAATGCTTGTTTTGTTAATTTCCTTTTTTTTAAAAAAATTGTTAGAATGTTTTTTTTTTTTAATCTTTTTTTGGAAGAAAAATATTTTCATTAATAACCACTAAAAAATGGACATGTAAATTTTTGCAATCTATTGTAATAACATGTGTCATCTGCTTAATAAAACAACCACTTAACTATAAGGCCAATAACAAGTCAACTACTAAATAATTTTCGCTAACAAATAATACACTCAACTATAATAATTAAACGGAGCAAGCATCTTTGTATCATTTTCTTTTAAAAATTTCAATTTGTTTCCACAGTAGAAAGGTCAAGGACTTACTTTCCACAGCGGAAACAAGCTCTTTCCGTTATGAAAAATACTCTTTATGCTCTATTTACTGAATTCTTTGTCGTTCTTCAGTATAGTAGACAATGAATTTTCTGGTGAGTTTTCTCAGTGGATCGGAAACATATCTAACTTTGAGTACATTGATTTTTCAACAAACATTTAATTGAAAATCTTCCATTTTGATACCTCAATCGATTTTGAATAGGTTAACATTGATTTTTTTGGCGAGTTTTCTCATAAATATGTTTAGTTTGAGTACATTGATTTTTCAACAAACAGTTAACTAGAAATCTTCCATTTAAATACTAAAATTGATTTCAAATAGGTTAACATTTCTAAGATTGATTTACTGGTGAGTTTTCTTAGTGGCTCAGAAATATGTTTAATTTGAAATACATTGATTTTTCAATAAAGAGTTAACTGAAAATCTTCTATTTTGATACCAATATCGATATGGATATGTTAAATGAAAATCTTTCATTTTAAAAAGTTTTCTCATTTTTAACATTTCTTTCAATAAGTTAACAATGATGTTTGCATCATTCATTTCCTATTATTGAGTGTTTTATTTGTTAGCAAAAATTATTTAGTGGTTGATTTGTCATTGATTCTATAATTCAGTGGTTGTTTTGTTAATTTTCCAAACTAAAATTATGGAGACTAATAAAAAAATATATCAACCCCTTAAGAAGAGACAAAATGATAAGGAGCCATGAGCGTGATAGGGTAGATTAAGAAGACTTTTTTTACTAGCTACAAATGTAGAATCCACTCATTATATATTGATAAAATTTTCGAGTAAATTTTTTGTGTTATTCGAGATCAATTTGTTTTTGTTGACTCGAATTTATCATAATTCGTTAATGCTCGGCTTCAAATGAACTTCGGTCAAATTGTCAAATCGGTAATTGATGAAAGCTACCATGTGGTTAAAAATTTAAAATTTACTTTAGGTAAATTAGAATTACTTTGATTAGAGTTTTGGTAGCATTTGATTTTGATGCATCAAAATTTAATAATTTATTTAATATATAATATAAGATAATATAATATTTTATGATAAATAAATTTTTATTAAAAAAGAGTGGCGGTTGATGGATTAGAGCGTGGTGGTCGATCTAGAAAGTAAGGAAATATTACCGGTCGATTGTCCAAAGGGAATCAATCGACTAGTTATTCACTGAAGAATGAATATTGTGGATTAGCGGTCGATTGTCCACTAAGGCGACGATCGAATGGTGTTGATAAGAACAATGAGAATTTGTGATTGGCAGTTGGCAGTTGATCATCGGTCGATCTTCCAAAAGGAATTGATTGACCGGCGAAATGAAAATTCATTTGGAAATGCAAACTGTCGTCTAGAAATGGAAAGCCTCAACGTTGGACGCGTCTAGAAGATCAAATGTCCCTCTCCTTTGGCCTTCTACCTTCAAATGGACGCTTAAGGGTTGGAGTTCGTGGTCTATAAATTGACAAGACTGATAGAGGTTGGGAGTTTTGGAAAATAGTCCGAGAGAGAAAGTTTAGAGAGAAGGTTTACAGAAAAGAGAAACCGAGGAAATAAGAGGGTGCTGTGAGAATCAGGAGAGTGAGGCCAAGTGGTTCTGGAGAAATTCTGGAGAAGAAAGATTTAGGAGGAAAAGAGGAAAAGGTGCCGAGATGAATTTTGGGGGAAGGAAATTGTGGAGAAAAATAGGAGGTAAGTACTGTCTTCATTTTTGGATATTACGCTATATGCATAAATTGGCTGCTTCACTTTGGTTATTGAGAATAATCTTGATGTTGTTGGATATTGTGTTGCTTGTTTTATTACTAAGTTGTTACTGAGAAATTGAAGATATTGGTTTGCATATTCTCTGCTGCATAAATTGTTAATGGGTTTTACTGTATGGAATTATTGGGTAAGGTGGTTGTTGGATTGAGCTTGTCGTTGTAAATCAAGTAATGATAAGCATGAATGAACTTATGCTACTATTTTGATATGGACATGATTAGAACCATGTTTTGTTTGTTGGAAGTATTGAGCATGTTAGTTAAAGGTAAGATTCTGTTGGTATCTATGTTGTTGTAGTTTAATAAGAAAATGTTGAATATCCTGTTAAGTTGGGCTTTGAGTGTTAAGAGATTTAAGTTGGATGATAAGGTTGGAAATTAATGATAAGAAAGTTAAGTTTGAAGTTTTATTCATTGAGGTGTTATTGGACATATCCATTTGATGCTGAGTTTGATAAACCATTGTTTATTAATGAATAGGTATTGATGAGAATAAACTTTAAGTGCTAACTCTCTAGAGCTAAAGACTCCAGGTAAGTGGTACTGCATGTGTTTTGTCTAAAAGGACTTATATCACAGAAATTATGGTTTGTTTGATTGCTTGGTGTGAATTGTATGCTTATTAGATTTAAGTTCAATTCCTTAGTTAGGAATTGATCATGTTTTCAGGATACGGTAGATGAACATGTTAGATAGAATTGTATGCTTGCATTCATGCATCATTGTTTTCCTAAAGTATACAAAAATGGTTTTCTGCATTGTTATGAAATGTAACTTAATTAAACAGAAATAGCTATTTTTGTGGTCTGGTAGGATAAGTCTGACACAAAAACCAAAGATAAGTAAATAATTGTTTTTGTGGTCCAGTTGGTTAAGTCCACCATAGAAACCAAATATAAGTAAATAACTATTTTTGTGGTCCGGTTGGTTAAGTTCGGCACATAAACAAAATAAATAACAGTAAAAGACAAATAAGTAAAAGATAAACAAAACAGAAAACTGCATACGAACTTTAAAAGTTGTATGTGCATTTCATGTTTTATATTTATATCGCTTACTGAGTTTTAGGCTCTTAGTTAAGTCATGTAATGTAGGTAAGGAGCCAATGATTTGATAAAGCTCGTTGAGGACGCAGCTGATGGAGTGTTGCTGGGTTGAACTATTTGTGCTATTTGCGATGTTGACCTTGGTGGGTTATATCTTAGGGAATTGAGGCAAATGTTTTAAGTAGTTTTCAAGTATCAAAGTTGGTTTACTTTGAATGTTTTCAAATTGGTGAATTGTATGATTTTATATGGTTAAGACTTTTGCTTTGTTTTACTCTGGTATTCCCTCACATAATTGTTTTAAAAGATAAAAAATTTTATACGATAAAAAGGTTACGGGATGTTACAACCGTACTATCAAGAGAATTAGCTACCAAAGGTATCTATCCATGAAATACTCGTATATTTGCACAATCAATTTTATATAATGCGACAATTTAGAATTCAAATAAATTAATTATTGTCACTATTAGAGAATTTTAATGAATAGTTTAAAATATTAGAATTATTAAATAAAAATTGAAATTAGGAAAGCTAAAATAAATAATTTTATTTTTAATAATAAAATAAAATATGAATTATTGAAGAATTAGAAAAACCAAGTGTACTAGAATTAGTAAAGAATAATATGTAATAATCCTCGAAATTAGAAAATTTTAAGTGATTGGTTTAATATTTTAAGAATTAAGGAAATATAATGTAAGAAAATTGGGTGTAACATGGATCGTTGGATGAAGTTTAAGAACGGCTATGATCAATCTTGACCACGAAAGATTCTTCCATGGAAGTGTTGGATGCCACTTGAACGCAGAAGGGTGTTGGACAGTAGAATTCAATTAGCAAAAGGAGTGTGAATGTTGGATTAGGAAAAGATTTTTTCGCGGAAGGAAAATATGTCGTTTGGATAAGTTAAGTAAATAGGAACGTTGTCGTTTTATGGTTTAGCGTGTTTTAGAGATTGTGTTCGTGTCTGCAACAGCAAATTTAGGTGTTAGAATGACGTCGTTTGGATTATTGAGTCACGTTATCAATGTTAGAGTGAAAGTGTTGCTTCTGCGAAAAAGAATGTGTCTACGGCATGTTTTGAACAAAGTGAAACATCATCATTGGATTTAATGAATATGCAGTGATGCTGGTGTTTACAGAAGCATTAGAGTTTGTGGAAGGGATTTTCACAATAGATAAGCACATGTGGCAAACAGTGATCGATGGACGAATTAACAGATTGAAGTTTTTGAGGAAGCGTTGTTTTCATCCAAAGTATTGGCTTCCGTAGAAGTATTGGCCTCCACGATTACTTTGGCAATTGCGAATGCAAATTTTAATGTTGATGTGGTTGTGGGCCATTGGACGAGTGGGTTGTTACGGGCTTCCTCTACGGTTGTTCGTGCGTCTGCTATAGCTCGAGCAGATTTCAAATAAGTTAGTTTTCCAGATTTCTTACGAGCTGCGATTCGATCTTTAGACTGTTTAGGAAAACATAAAATTAAGATACGATTTCCATGGAATTTTCTCCTACGGAATCCTCTGTTTATTGTTCTATAAATATTAGGGTTTGAGTTGAAACCCAAATCACCCGAGAACCCCAAAGTCGAAGGGAATTCTCTCTAGCTCTTGGGTGAATCCTTCTTCAAGTTTCTGATGGTACATTTGCTAGTTCAATATTGTTTCTTAGACTGTATAGTGTTAAAAGTTATTCTTTTTGTTAACCAACTCTTTGTTTGTTTTAAGAAAAATTTGATGTGTTGAAGAAAGAGTTGGGAATTACAGACTCTACTAAGAACTTCAAGTAAGAAATCTTTGTTTGTGTTTGGCATTTGGCTGCATCACAAAAGAGTTGGGATAATGTAGTATGTTTTTTATGACATGTTATGATTTCTACGGGGTGTGTTTCGAGGATGCGTTTTGTTGACTGTTTGATGCCAACGGGTTGTGTTTCATTAGAAACATGTGACGTTGGGATAAAAGGTGATGACTCTGGAGACGTTTTGACTATTTTCATCCATGCTTGATATACCATTGGATAATATGTTACAATTCATTGATTCGAAGATATGCCTATTGTTGTTATGCTACATGTTCATGTACGTTAGACTGTTACCATGTATCATGTATGTTCCATGCATCATGTTTTTCAAAAAACTAACGAAAATGGTTTACATGCATATGTTTTCAAGTAAGAAAGGAAAAAACGGAATTTAAGATATGTAAGAAAGAATACGAAAGGTTGAGGAAAGATTGTCCCAAAGGTTGGTCCTATGGGAGATAAGTCTGTTAGTCTGATTATGTCATGGCTTGATGAAGTTCACCAGGTAGTTATACATTGAGTGTACAACACTAATGGAGGTCCCGGTAAGGGGGACTGCCTCACCGAAGTTCACGAGACTCAGTGGTGTGTTTCTCATACTCGTGTCTACTCTTTCTGTAAGAATCTCGACAAAGGTTGTGAGCTTGTTAAAAAGAAAGAAAAGAATGAAAGAAAAAAAGAATGAAAAGATTGCATTTCGTACTCATATTAAATTTTCATCTCTTATTGAACGTTGGGCTCATAGTTTGAACTTTGTGATGTAGATAATAATGAAATTTTTAAGGAACATGATGATAGAAATAATTGATAGCACGATTGAAGAGGAATTCTCATGGGCAAAACTAAAGTGTTATCGAAGCAAAGTTGACCCGTGAGTGAGAATTTGAAGAAAAGAAAAAAAAAGGAAAGACTTTATATTTTAATCAGTTGGATTTTAGTTTGAATTATTTTATTTTTAGTTATACTTATGTTACAATGAGTTTTACTACAATGGATTTTAATAAGATTTATTTTAAAGACTTCCGTTATGTATGATTTTAAATATATGATTTTTATAATGTATTTTTGTAAAAAAATAGCAAGAAAAGAGTTTTAACGTTAAGGGGCATTACAATCCAGTATTATATCCTTTAGATTCAACATCAACTACGCTACAACCTCGAATCGTTGGTGAAGAACATTATGAAACCATGAAAAGAGTTAAACAAACTTTACAGCGTTACAAGAACATCATAACATAATAGCTATCTTTGGGATAGACGAATTATTTGAAGAGGATTGATTAACCGTAGCAAGAGCACAAAAATTTGAGTGTTTCTTATAACAACTTTTTTTCGTAGCAAAAGCATTTACTAGTTCCCCAGGGAAATATGTTGGTCTAGCAGAAACAATTAGAGGGTTTAAATTAATCCTTTTCGGACAATTCAATAGTCTTCATGAACAAGCCTTTTATTTGGTAGGTAACATCGATGAAGCTACTGCAAAAGCTACAAACTTAGAAATGGAGAACAAATTGAAGAAATGACTTTAAATCTTTGTGTACTAACACCGAATCGAATTGTTTGGGATTCAGAAGTGAAAGAAATTATTTTATCTACGAATAATTGACAAATTGATGTATTACCAAATCACGCACCTATTGCCACAACAGTAGATATAGGTATTTTGAAAATACACAAGGACCAATGGTTAGCAATGACTTTGATGATTGGTTTTGTTAGGAAATAATGAGATTATTGTTTTAGTAAATGATGCGGAGAAGGATAGTAACATTGATCCACAAGAAGCTCAGCAAATTCTTAAAATAGCGGAAACTAACTTGAGTAAAGCCGAAGGAAAGAGACAAACAATTGAGGTAAATCTAGCTCTCATACAAGCTAGGACACGAGTAGAAGCTATTAATGTAATTTTGTTACTAGTTAGTGCATTTGAATAGTCAAGTGAAATTGAATTAAAAGGTAACAAAAAAAAATTCAATTCAAAAAGAAAGTAGAGAACATGATAGAAAAGATAAAAAAAAAAATGAATAAAAAAAGATTGAGTGGAAATACTTATTAGATACCATAGAGTCCATGGAATCTAATAAATTGTACCTACTATTTGTTTTGAACCAACGACCCCCGTCAAATGAAAGCAACACTCTAACCACTCATTTAAGTAGATCATTTATCTTCGCAAAGAAAAACAAATCGAACCTACTACACCTATAATTTATAAATCTATTATTATGGATAAGCAATACCAATCAAATGAATCAAAGAAATGTGATGTTAAATTATATAATATTCACATCTTTACAAGAAATTATTTACATGATAAAATATGTATCACACACACAAGGGCTATAGCTCAGTTAGGTTACACGCGCGCCAATGTTTTTCATAAGAAGCACATCATGTAATCAAAAAACGTGAATCTTATTAATAAATCGACGTCTTACTCTATTACTTTTCGATAACAAAACAAGAGAACAGTAGCCTAACAAATAGTTCGATCTGACTGGAGGGCCTATTTAGGCTCCCACATAAAACCTATTATTTATTTTAAATATTGATAAGATGAATACATGATCTATTCAATGCAAGGCATAATGAGTATCAGGACCACAAAAAAATTATCTAATCATCCTATCTTATGAACACCTTTAAGGTATATGAAGTTTCATATTTTGCTTTTTAAGCATAAGTAAGATGATTGAAATTCCATTTAACTTAACTGATCTAGGCCAAAAGAAGACCTATGTCAGTATAACTCTTCTTTGAAAAACTTTGGTAGTGCTCCTGGTTTGGACTCTAAATAATGAATCTGAGCACATGGAACCATCTCTTTTCCTTTTCATTTTTTCAAGAAAAATATGCTAAACTAGCTGATAGTTGTATTAGCTAATGAAAGAGCCCAAGGCAAACAAATGCATTTTGAGTCTTTGAAACAGATCAAATCATTTTGATATATACATACCGGACGGACCTTCGATTATTTTAGGTCATTCATTTGTTACACTTTTTCTGTTGTGTGAAGGTGTTTTTGTTGTTACAGTGATGATATGTCATTAGGCGCAAAACCTTAAACCTAACTAAAGTATTTATTAATCTTATTTTGTTACGTGGTCTATTGACAATCAAAATTTCTGTTTTTTCACCCACCTTTTGGTCTCTAATGGCTCCATCCAATTGAAATGGTTTAAAACGTGAGTATGCTGATAAAGGGAAAAATTAAGAGCAATCCTTTATCAAATATGGTTGAGAAAATGACTGCAATAGATTGATTGCAACAAGTCTCCTTCTCCATTTCCAATTTTTAATTGCATATTTCATGTTTTTTTATTATAAATTTTGATTTTTCTTTGTAACAACGTGTCATTTTATATCATCTTTTTTATGTCAAACTAATAAATTCCTAAAAACATTATAGTCAACATTAAAAATAAAAATAAAATAGAAGAAAATTTCTACCATAGGTGTAACTTTAGGCGACACAAAAATAATTGTAGCTTTATTCATTTTTAACAATGCAAAACTTAGAAGCTACGTATTCTCCTCTTACTGTTTTTATTATATATTTATTTATTTTAAGCTTCTGTCGTGTTCATTCGTCGGTTCAACTTCAAGTAACTGCAAGCAGAAAATAACTCAACCAAATAATTATCCCTCTGTAACTCCCACCGTCTCCTTCCTCTCTCCCTCTCTCTTTTTCTGCCAAAAGCAAAAGAAGCCAGCACCAACGTTCAATGGAAGAGTCATCCTTTGAATGGAACTCGCTTACCCTTTTCAGTTTCATGCGATTCTCACTCATCTAGCCCTCTAAATTTTCAAGCCTCTAGAGAAAGAAGAGAGAGAGAGATGGAGAAGATAACGAGCTTAAGCCATCTATTCATTACTGTCTTTCTGTCTGGGTTTTCTGGGTTCATGGTAATTCCAGCTATGACGGACGTGACAATGATGGCGCTTTGCCCTGGCCAAGACGAGTGCTCGCTCGCCATTTATCTCTCTGGTTTCCAGCAAGCCGTACGTTTTCCCCGTCCTTGCACTTTTCCTTTTCATTCTCGAACTTGCATGTTTGCTTATATAATTTCTATTGCTTTCTTCCCTTTTCACGATGAGAGACCAAACTGGAGTTAACATTAAACTAATTCATCAGTTTTATCATTTCAAAGTTTCATAATTTCACGTCGTAGTTCATCCAGAAAGTTTCATTTCATTACTTTTTCTGAAGCAACCTTCTTTCTTCCCATTTTTTTCCTTGGGTTTTCCCAGTAAGTGTTTATTTTTTTAGGTTAAGAAACTATGTAGCCTGGGTTTCCTCTTTGAACATTGTAGTCCAAAATTCTTCGGAAGCAGTTACGATTTTTCAACCAAATGGTGATATTTTTCGTACTATTCAGGGCGAAATGACAGCGGATTTGTCTCTTGTTTGTATTTCTAACCTGTGCCCATCAAATCAGAACGGTACGGAAATTTTAGCATTTCTCACAGCCAACATTCAAACCTACTAGTTGGGCCTTCAAATCTAATGATTTTCACCCATGTTTTTTGCCTCGTTTTCAGACAGATGAATGGTTTATATCATTTAGAGATGACCCAAAAAGTCTGCTTACCTGATGTCGCTTTGACATTATTTTTCTCAGTAAATGAAAAGATACTGTTGAACATTTCTGGTTTAGGGTTTAGAATTTCATTGACACTTCCAGACCATAATTATCTCCACCCACATGCTTAGCGACAAGTTATGGTAATTGACCCCAGCGAAAGCGATGAACATTCTGATATAATTCACATATATTGGGTGTGATTTTTTTAAAAAGAAAAACATGAATTATACGTGGAAATAAAAGGAGCTGACAAGAATTCCTTAGTTGGTACGCTTTCTTAATAAACTTGATATTTCAGAAGTCTCCGAGAAAGCAATGGGGTAGATAAAAAGTTGTACTGTTTTACAGATTATAGGCATTGGAGCAGTGATTTTAACTCCACTTATTGGGAATCTTTCTGATAAGTATGGAAGGAGAGCTATGCTGACTCTTCCTATGACAGTCTCCATTATTCCACTGGGTATGCTCCACTTTCTTTTTCCTTAACTTCAGTGGAATTTCAACATTCAGTTGGGTTGTCGTCTTCATCCAAAGTCTCAACCTGCTAACAATGTTATGAAACAGTAAAGCAAGATAATTCATTCTCTGGTTTCAACATTAACGGGAACTTTGTGATTGTTATGTGACTCCGGCAAAGATGGTGCTTACAAATTGAGATGCTTCAATTGTAATGAGCTCGATCTTACGTGCAGTGATATTGGCGTATAGCAGAAGCAAAAACTTCTTTTATGCATACTACGTGATCCGCACTCTCACTGCCATGGTTTCCGACAGTTCCACTACTTGCCTTGCTCTTGCATACGTGGTAATCTCTCTCGTTCCATCCTTTCTGAAACTCATGATGATTCAATCAGCACCAAAACAGAAAACTCAGACTAAACAAAGATGGAACTGTTAAATAATCCAGACTATTTATTTAGGCGATTATATGGCTTACCTGATTCAGTGAAAAGTGGATTTTCATTTTGCTTCTCAGGCAGATTATATCTCACCGGCGAAAAGAACATCGGCATTTGGTGTTCTATCCGGAGTAACATCTGCCTCCTTTGTTTTTGGAACTTTGGCTGCTCGCTTTCTTTCTCCAGCCTCCACATTTCAGGTTCTTCTCCTAGCTTTCCAGTTTTGATATCAAATAAAAAATGTCATCTTTTGTAGTAAATGAATCCTCTTCTTCTTCTCCGTCTTTTTTCTGAGATTCAGATTGCTGCATTTGCATCAATGGTTGCAGCTGCGTACATGAGAATTTTCCTCAAGGAAAGTATCCCAGAAAGTAATGGATTAACGGAGCCAATGTTTAAGGAAGAGCCAAGTATTAGTGAAGGAGATGGGGAGCTGCCAAAAAGAGCACAGGTGTTTAAAACACTTCCATCCTTTGGGGACGTCATTTGCTTGCTCAAGGACAGGTCTCCATTGTGGCTTTAAAATTATTTTATAAGAAAAACTTTTGAGATCACAAGTCATAAAATGCTAATCCTGCAGCCGCACACTTTCACAAGCAGCTATAATTTCATTTTTCAATGGCCTCGCAGAAGGCGGAATAATGACATCTTTAATGGTTAGTTTTCTTTGCTTCACTACCCGAGAATTCAATTGAAGGCATTCTTCGAAGATTGGACTCCCTTCTTTTTGCTGCAAAGTAAAGAGAAACACCATTAGAGACTGATTGGCATAAAAAAGGATATAATAATATCAACTTTTCATCATTTTCCAGGCAAAATCACTCATTTTCTTTATTTATGTATCGTGCAGTACTTCTTAAAAGCCCGTTTTCATTTCAACAAGAACCAGTTCGCAGATTTAATGTTTGTTGGTGGAGTTGTAGGAACAGCTTCACAGGTATTTCATTTGGTAGAACTAGAGGCACCTATTTCTTCCTGAGGCACCTTAATGACTCTCTTCTTGTATGTATTTCAGCTCCTTTTGATGCCATTGTTGGCTCCTGTCCTTGGAGAAGAGAAACTGCTTTCTGTAGGACTTTTAGTCGGATGTACAAATGTATAAACTTGAGTCTCAGCACATTTTCTCACATTTTTATAAGCAATTTCTAATCATTTCACAAAACTGTTTTAATGCAGATGTTTGTCAATAGCATATCATGGTCGATTTGGGTAATAACTTCAACCATAGATGCTTAATAGTTCTTATTCATAAACTTAAGAACTCTCTTTCCCGTTTGCTCCATTTTGTATTTCTATCCATCCTAACATTTGCTACAACTTTCAGGTACCTTACGTTACATCTTTCTTTTCTTTCCTCTCTGTTTTTGTCAGCCCAACTGTAAGTTATCACCGTCTTCTCTACAATAACCACTGTTTCCCACACGAGTTATAATTATGTTTTCTGGCTTCAACAGATACGAAGCATTGCCTCAAAACAAGTCGGCCCAAACGAGCAGGTTGGCAAGAAAAAGAAAAATATGTTCAAGTGTTGTGTTTAGTGTCATCGGTAATTTCCTCCATCTCACTGTTTATTAAGCTCATTTCATTTGATGATACAAATCAGGGAAGGGCTCAAGGATGTATTTCAGGCGTATATTCGTTTGCTAGCATTGTATCTCCATTAGTATTCACTCCTTTAACAGGTAGAGGGAAATTTCATAAAAAAGTACTTACAAATTATTTTGAAACTGTGGAACCAAGAAGAGCTGATCTTCCTCCACTGTCTATGCAGCATTGTTTCTGTCAGAAAAACCACCATTTAATTACCCTGGCTTCAGTATCATGTGCATTGGTCTCGCTTTGGTAAGGACTTCTAACTCCTAAAATCACACAGCAGAAATTAGAGTTTACTTTGACTCAACATTATTAAAAGCACATTAGAAATATTAACTTTGTCAGACAAATCTGTTAGACCTAGCAAGTCCAGCTCTAGTCTCTTTGCTTTATCTTTGATTTCGTTTATTAACCACTCGTTCTTTTCTGATGGATTAAATTAATGAACTAAAATGTTATGCAGATGATGGCCTTCATTCAGAGCCTCATGATGAGGGTGAAAATTAGTTCAATCCTTCAAACCACCAATGGGTGTGTGGAGTCGTAGAAGACGAGTGAGTATGACCATCTGGTTTAATTTGCAGTGCCAGAGATCAATGTTGCTTATCAGAACTTGGATTAAGCCACTAACAGAAGGTTTAATCCTATAGATTACTTTTGCTGAGAAAGAAAGAAATACCATGTTTAATGTAATTATATAATTACAAGCTAGTTTAGTCCATATATAGTGTCTTAAGCTACATGTACATGATAAGACAATCCAGTTATTGTAAATCTTCACACATTCTATTTGTAAACTCTACCACTGTTCATGAGATTGACTAGTTTATTTTTCAGCAAAGAACGCAGTCAACTCATGAGTCCTTATTTTAATGCTTACCATTTTAGAGAAGGTATTAATAAACAAATGTACAGTTTCAGAAGTTATGAATCTAAGAATAAAGGAAATAATATACTCTACCATTTACTTCAGCTACAGATTTGGCTTGAGATATGCTTCATTTGTATCTTCCTTCTCGTATTTGAAGTTATTATTTTGCTGATTTCCATAAAATTGCTGAGAAACTTTGAAATCAAAATTTGAATGTTATGATCTACCAAAGTAAAAGGTCAGCCATTAGAAGAATCCACCCAACTGTATCCTGGTTGCTTCCTTACATTATTCCTCTCCATCATTGCCCTCACTTCTTCTGCTTTATTCCAATTTCCAGCATCAGCATACATATTGTATAGCAATACATATGGAGCAGAACTTTCTGATTCGAGTCTCATTAATGCTTCGGCAGCAATATGAGCAATATCTACATTATCATGGATTCTAGAAGCACTGAGTAATGCACCCCAAACAGTCTTATCTGGTTCACATGGCATGCTATTGATTAAATTCAAAGCCTCCTCAAGCTGTCCATGACGACCCAAAATGTCCACAAGGGAGGCAAAATGTTCGACCCGTGGTTTGATACTATATTCATTGATCATCGATTTGAACTGCTTCCGACCTTCTTCTACAAGCCCAGCATGAGCACAAGCGTTTAGAACAGAAATGAAAGTGATATAAGTGGGTTCAACCTTCATCTGCTTCATCAATCTAAAAAGTTCCAAAGACTTTGAAGCATAGCCGTGAGACGCATATCCTCCAATCATTGCATTCCAAGAAATGACGTCTTTCTGCAGTCTCATCTCATCAAAAACAACTCGAGCCTCCATAATTGCCCCGCATTTTGAATACATGGTAATAAGAGCATTGTTTATGGGCTTGTCTGCAATAAAGTCTTTCGTAATTAGCTGATGAATCTGCATCCCCAAGAATAGATCGACCAGTCCAGTGCATACACTGAGAGCTGAGGATAACGTATGTCGATCGGGCTTCTCTCCTTCATTTTGCATTTCCATAAAGAGCTCAACCGCATTTTTATAATTTTTATTTTTCTCATATGCTGCTATCATGGAATTCCATGAGATTGTGCTTCTCTGGGACATTCTCCTGAAGAAAACATAAGCTAGATCCAAACAACCAGTCTCAGCAAAACCGGAGATCATCATATTCCAAGTAGGCGTATCGGGATTTGGCATTTCATCAAAGAGTTTTACGGCCTTTTTCATTTCCAACTTTTGAACATATCCACTGATCATTGTATTCCACGAAAAGGTATCCCGTTCAGTCATTTGATTGAAAAGTTCCCTTGCAGAATGAATGTCTCCCACTTTGACATATCCCATGATCATTGAGTTCCACGATATAATATTTCTTTGAAAATCGCCAACATCTTCTTTCTTAGATGGTATCTCATTGAACAGACGTTGAGCTTCTTTAACCATTCCTTTCTGACCATAACCAGCTATCAAAGTGTTATAAGCATGAACCAAATCTTCTTTTCCATCCTTCTTCCTGGCCATCTGAAGCAAAATTCTAGCAGCTTCATCTAATTCATCATTTTGAATAAGACCTGATACAAGTGCACTGAGAGAAACAGAATCTCGTTCTGGCATCCTCTGAAAAAACTCAATTGCTCTTCCAACATTACCGTTTTGTAGAAACCCAGAAATCATAGCATTCCAGGAGATGACATTTTTTTCGGGCATGCTATTGAAAATATTGATTGCCAAATCCATCATCCCATTCCTAGCATACCCACTAATCATTGTATTCCACGAGACACAATCTCTTTTCGGCATTTTATCAAACAATCTCCTTCCAGCCTCAATGTACTTGATTCCACCACACGAAATATAACCAGATATCATCAAATTCCACGACACAATATCTCTTTCAGGAATTTCATCAAACAGCTTACGTGCTCTTGTTATCTCCATCTTCTTGACGTACCCACTCAACATTGAATTCCACGTTACAGTACTTCGCTCCTTCATGCAATCGAAAACTGCCCTGGCGTCTAGTAATCGACCCAGCCTTATCAAACTGGAAATCTTCCTGTTCAGACTATACAAGTCCGTCGCCCGAGAAAAACCATTGGCATTCCAAGAAGATGCACAACAGTATGACCCTGATATTACAGAAAAACAGCGTAAGATAAAGGTTGGAGATTGACGGAAAAAGAGCTGTTGAGTTAAAGAGTAGAGTCGGCAAAAAACTTCGTTCACGTTGGCCACTGAGCTTATCCCTCGGTGAATCATTGCCAAGCTGTTCGCCTGAAAACAGTGTGACTATATCAGCAAACAAATGTAACGACCACATTAGCTATAATTCACCGGCCAAAAATTGCAAGGGAGAGAGCCAAAGTAATTGTATACCAACGGACGCAGTTGTAGATCATCTAACAAACTAGAAATTGATCCCTACTCATTTGGAGGAGAAAGAATATGACAGGTGCTCAGAATCGAATCGAATTGAATCGTTGAAGTTAACGCTGTCCAAACACAGATCAGATATTCCCAATAAGCAACAAACAAACAACGATGCATTCGAGAACAGTAAGAACACGACATAAATCTTTCGCTTCTCTCAAATCCGATTCTTTTTTCCCCTTCCGATCTCTGCCCACAAATAAAAAACTCAGCTAATCGGCATAAACTTCAGTCGACCACTTTTCCTCCAAATATGAACTACCGGCCTCCCGGAGCATGGCTTACCAAACTCGGAAATCCCTCGACGAAGGAGCGGGGGAGAAAATAGAGAAGGGCCGTTAACAAGGCAAACCAATTGAAGAAATTCGACCGTGACATTTTTCAACAGTCAGGAATCTCAACTTTAATAATTTTCCATGAGTTTAATTTTAATTTTTAAATAATTAAACATCAAACTGCCATGTCAGCAAATCGTATTTGGTCATAAGTAACAATCATATGTTATCAACAATTATAATAATCCAATTCTTTTAATAAAATATAGCAAACGTGTGTTATTTTGTGGCTATAGGTTCTACCAAAATGTCAATCAATGAGCTATTGCCTATTGTATAACTAATAACTCAGAGACTAGATTTTATTAAAATACAAACGAGGGGTGTTTCACCGACACTTCTCCTGCAAATCAGCCCGCCATGGCCGTTCGATTGGGCGGAATCTCGAAAGAGGCTGCCGGAGGTAGTGATCGGACGTTAATGTCGAGAGGGAAAAGGCGGTACTGAATATCGAGGTCCCGGAAAATCTTAACCATCTCTTCAACTAAACTCGCCCGCCTCGCCCACCTCTCGCCCATGTCTTGATGGTTCATTCTGTGAGTAAGCCAGACTGCGCATCTCACCCTATTTAACTCTTCCAACTCCTTGAATACAATCATCGGGTTCGGACACCAATGCTCTTTCTTCCCGTCTACGTACGTCAATACTCTCTGTCTTATGGCGGCAATTTTCTCGGCCGGAGTCGATACGTGGACGCAGAACTCGACGGAGTCGCCCATGTCAGGACTGCGATAAAAGTTATGAATGGATTTGGTTGAAAGAACACTGTTTGGGTATATAATCTTCTGATTATCAAACCTCAGAAAAACAGTTGTCAAGATGTTCATTTCTTCCACGATCATCTGAAAATTAGATTAAATAGTTGATACTTAGGCTTAGAACGCGACAAAATTATAGTTATTTGCTAATAAGATAGTAATAAATTACCTGAACTCCATCGATTTCGCACCTGTCGCCGACATCATAGGGATGTATGACGAACAAGAAGATGATAGCTTCGAAGACAGTTTTACAGGTGTTTCCAAAGACGAAGGCGGCGAGGACGAGCTGAGAGCTGGCCAAGAGGAAAAACTTGGTTGTTGCTATTTCCAGTATGAGAAGCCAAACCACGATCAGAACGATGCTTATGATGAAATTCACTATTCTATGGAGTTTGTCAACGGCTGTTTTTGTGTCATTCAGGGTTAAGGCTAGGGCTCTTCGCTCTCTGAAAGCATTCACCTGCAAAAATGGCTGTTTTCTCAGGGAGTTGAAGAGTTTAGTGTGATGACGGTCTAGTTGTTTGAAGATTGAGACAAGGAGAAAGAGTTTTACGCTTACCACCCAGTTTCTTAGGGAGGATTTACTTATCATTCTGCTTTCTGAAGCTCCGTCGAAGAGACTCATGGCTTTCATGGCTTCGTCTTCTCGCATGAAACGCATCAAGTCCTCAAGGTAGATGTATCTGTCAAACGTTTCTTACTATTTACATTGTTTTATTACTACAAATTAAGAAGAAGCAGATAAACAGATGACGAACTTGAATCCATGGCGAGCGACGTTCTGGAAGATTTTCCTGGCTGCTGCCTTTGCCTCTCTCTCGCTACGAATCTGAGTTGCAGAGTCATCTTCATGCCTAGAAGTAGAACCCAGAATCTGCTCATCAAAAGTAGAAATAGTCCCATGTCGAACAATGTTCATCAACCTCTTCATATTCCAAGCGGAAACATTTTTTGGACTGAGCTTGTGCAGGTGATCAATGGTGATTCCCTGATCATCTGCATTCTTCGTAATCGAGCTGGAAAGCTTCATGCTCTTTCCAGGCGGACTCGGACCTTTCGGCAGCCCTCCGCTCCCTATTACTCTCCCGCTTTTTAACGTCGAGAATGCATTGTTCTTCAGGTCCGCCGGAATTGTCGCTCCGGCGCTCTGCAACTTCCGTACTTCGTCGGCGAGTTTCTCTTCGTCTTCGTCATTCTTCTGGATTTCGATGAGCGGTGGTCCGGAGAGCGTCTCAATTACGTACTGGTTGAAGAGAGATTCTTGGATCCGATCGAAGTAAGTACTCACATGGAAAGAAGAAGCTAATACTTTCACCATTAGGGTTTTCACTAACCAAATCAAGAATCCGACGAGAAGACAAATCAGTATCTTCGTCACATATTGGAGAGCCTTGCCTTTAGTTTCATTTTCTACTCTCTTGTCGAAAAGCAGATGCCAAACGATTAAAACTAGACCTAACCAGAGACAATTCTGGACTGGTTTTCTGATTCCATAGACGAAATATAGAACCCTTTTACGAAGGAGAAAGTTCATTTCAATGAAGGAGACGACCATTCTGATTCCCCAGCCGGATACTAATCGACCGCAGATTAGAACCAGAATCATCAGCTCCCATTTCCATAGCTTGAGTTTCCAAAGGATTACTTTCCTCAAATCGGAAATGGAGAGAGTGCAAATTAGAGCAGCCATTATCATAACCAAGCTCACCCATTGGAGTATGGTTAAAACGCCGAGGTTCGCTCTTTTATACTCGTCGGGAAGATCTTCGTCGAAAAATGGGTCTTCGTCTTCGTCATCCATAGGCTTTCCTAGTAATCCAGATCGTAATTGCCCGGATTTCGGAATCCTACCGGATCGCCGGTCCGGTTCGTTGGGAGGATCCATTAATCTGGACTTTGTTTTCAACCTCAGGAGACTGGATCTTCTCTGAAAAGAAGCTTCCCTCTGAAACGACGCGTTTGAAGTGCACCTCAGGACCTGATTGTCGCCATTGTTATTGAAATTCGAAGACCTCCGTCGATGGTGTTGCTGCTCCTGTGGTTGGTGTCCTCTTAATTCTTCCTGCCCCTGAGACTCTCTATATCTCCGGCGAAACGAGTCGTTATTAGAAATCTCCGGCGAATTTGTCTGAAACGATACTTTAATCTCCCTAGAAAGATTAAAAATCGGAGTCTCCGGTACCGGAGGCAAATTTCGGTCATGATCACGAAGCTCCTCCATTTCTAAATCCATGTCCAGCGCCATTTGCCCGGATGTTTTCTGTTTCTGCAAAAACTGGCCAATCAGCTTCGACGGTGGATCTTCCGCCATTTCATTATCCGATGGTTGCATAAAATCAAAATCCTCCCTCCGGCGTCTGGAAGCACCAGAGGAGGAATCTCCGTCGTCGATCTTGAGGATAACTTCTCGATCAGTAGGAAGAAGAGGACCGCCTGTTTCTGGTTGATGATCCAAAAGAATGGGAAGCGCTTCAGTGCAATCTTCGCTAGATCCTCTTCCCCCCGAATGCTTATAAGAGAGACTGGATTTCAGTGATTTCTTACGGGTAAACTCCATAGGAGAGTAGGGATCAAGATGCAGCTAAATGATGGGAAGCCAATAAAATGACGAGAAATGTGATGATTGCTTTGCAGGATTCCTTGAGGGAGCTGAATGGTGCACCATTGAATAAAGCTCCATCAAAAACTTGATACGCCAAGTGATAGGTTAGAGAGAGAGAGACTAACACGTGGCGCTTAACTAGGATACGCTGAGAGACGCAGTAGTACGTGTCGCCATAATGTTGAGTTTGAAAACCCACTGGAAACTTTATATTATAATCTTGTTAGTCTAATACTACAATAACCTAAATTAACGATAAATAACTCTCACATAATTCTTGTATAATTAAAATATAAATATAACATTTTGTTTGATTTATGTGTACCACACCATTTGGTCTCTAACAAATGTGGATATTCATTGCATCAGTAATGTTGCTTATCTTACTCCATAATTGTTTATATTAAAGATTAAATTATGTTAATTTTGGACAAATGATAACTCTGACTAGTATCGAATCAGACCGTTCACTGACGGGGGAATGAGTCAAAAACATTTAGTCACGTGTTCCACGACGTGTCCTAATCGAGGGAAAACCTGCAATACTAATTTTGGAATTAGTGTAACCAAAGCCATGAGACGAAAGAAAAACTCAGATACATTAATTAATTAAATTCTGGGAAAATCATAAATTAACCATTGCGGTTTGTAATCAATGACAAGTCAACCATTATCTTTTATTTTTTAACAAACTAACCACTGACGTATGGAAAAATGACAAAGTAAACATGCTCTCACGTTTGTCGTTAACAAGGTGATCTGGAGCCGTAGCGGTCCGTGGAAAGAAAGCCAAATTTGGCATGGACGCTGGTGAGAGGCCGCGGGGCATGCAGAACGCCAATTTGGATTTTGAAATTGAAATGAGCAACGATCAATCTGGATTTTATCAACACCAGTACAATGACATCAAACTTTTCGAATCAAATCAAAACGTGAGTTTTGATTCTGTGCCCGATTTAACCAGTTACGATTACGGAAACAGCTCGAGCAATAGCTCGTATTTGAGCAACTATGGCGGATTGTCATTTCAGAACAGTAACGCAGAGGAAAGTACTGGTTTTTTATGGGAGGATGCAGTGAAGAAGCTGGATTTAGAGGTGGCTAACGAGCCGAGCCGAGCCGGCCGAGCCTGAAAAAGTCTGGCTCGTCGAGCCTGCCGAGCTTAACGAGCCGAGCCTAACGAGCCTGCCGAGCCTAACGAGCCGAGCCTAACGAGCCGAGCCTAACGAGCCTGCCGAGCCTAACGAGCCGAGCCTTAACGAGCCGAGCGAGCCTAACGAGCCTTAACGAGCCGAGCCTAACGAGCCAAATATACATAAATAATAATATCTTATATAATGTTTCGTAATTGATAAATACTATTGTTGCATACTATTGCATACTATTGTTGCATACTATTGTTTCGTAATTGGTGTGCGGTATCATTTATTATTATAATAATTTATTATAATGTAAAAATACTATAATTAATAATTTAATTGAATAAATATTTTTATTGAATTGAATAAATATTTTTATTACAATTTCAAAATGAAAATGAAAATTACAATTTCAAATATAAATTACAATTTCAAATCACAACTTACAAGATAAAGAAAATATATGAAAATGAAAATTACAATTTCAAATTTAAATAAAAATTTAGTCTTCGACATCCAAATTTTTGAATTCTTCAACTATGTCATCTTCTCGTTGTTGATCTCTCGTCACAGCGTCGTTCCAATCCTTCATGCAAATGAGTGCCTCAACGATTTCTGGTGCAAGTCTTCCTCGTTTATCATCGTACACACGTCCACCTGCACTAAAAGCAGACTCCGATGCTACTGTAGAGACCGGAGGTGTTAGTAGATCACGTGCCATTCTAGAAAGAATAGGAAATGAAATAGAGTTGACTTTCCACCAAGCCAAAATATCAAAATCCTCGGGGCAAGAAATGTTATGGTAGGTGTTAAGATAAATATCGAGTTCATTTCTTTGTGAATTATAAGAATGAACATTGCTATCTATTTGCTTAAATATATCATACATAAAATCTTGTGGATCTCCACCACAAGCACCACTACTAGAACTAGCATGCATATCATATGACGGAATTGAACGATTATTAGAATATTTAATTTCATAAGAAGAAAATAAATTATCAATTTCATTTCTTAATTGAGCACCATTAATTGAAGAAGAAATACCTAAATTAGAAGAAATTCTATCAAGCATTATACGCACTCCATCTAATTTAAATCTAGGATGCATTATGCATGCAAAACAAAAAATATGAGGTATGTTAAGCCAATATTTTTTAAATTTTTTTTCCATTTTTTCAATTAATGCACAAAATTCGTTTCTTTGTTTAAATATTTGAAAAGTACCCGTTAATTTTATAAAAATTGGGAGAACAAGATGAGTAGTGGGATAATAAATTCCCGAACATTTATTTGTAGCTTCATAAAATGGTTTTAAAAAATCAAGAAATAAATTAGCAATATCGCAACTATTATGATCAAGAGTAATACATTTTGTTTTTTCACTAATATAAGCACAAATAACTAACCAATATGGCTTAGCATTTTCTAACATTAAATAAGTCGAATTCCACCTTGTATCTACATCGGTTTTTAATTTTCTTGGTTTAAGTTGAGCAATTTTACAATATTCTTTATATTCTTGTTGTCGCGTATTAGATGAAGTAATAAAAGAAATTGCAGATCGAATAGATTCAATATGTAGCGAAATATGTGACATGCCATCTCGAACAACTAAATTTAAAATATGACAAACACATCTCATATGAAAAAGAGTATTATGAGCCGTATCTAATTGAAATAACCTTTTAAATTCAAAAATTGCAACATCGTTAGCAGCAGCATTATCTAGCGTAATACTAAAAATTCTATCTCTAATAGCATATTCTTGCAAAATTCCAACAATATATCTATAAATGGTAACGCCACTATGTGGATATTCACAACTACGAAATCCTAATATTCTTTTATTTAATTGCCAAGAGTCATCAATAAAATGAGAAGTTACGACAATATATCCTAAAGCATTAGGTGCACTCCATAAATCAGAAGTAATACAAATAGACATAGACGGAGCATTTGAAAAAAACTCAATTAATTCATTTTTCATATGATTATACATTTTAATAATATCACTTCGAGTCGTACTTCTAGGGACTCGTCTAAAACTAGGATTAATATACTCTTTCATAAAATTTTCAAATAACTCGCTATCAAACATAGATAAAGGTGCTTCAGATTGTGATATATATTTTGCTACTCCTTCTCTCATTTTATTATGTGAATACATAAAATTGCCACTGCCACTAGCATTTATGAGTGTTTGTGTAGGGTCTTTCACTTGCTTGTTAGCGTGACATTTTTCATAATGCCTACCAAGTGTGCTAGTAGAACTACCGGATACGTATGCATAATGTTTAATACAATATTTACATTGTGCTCTACTTTCTATTTTTCCACCAATTTTAATATCTTTTATTTCAAAATTATTCCATACCTCCGATGTTTTACTTCTTTTTTTTTCTAGGTGACGATGTGGATGCATGTGCCGATGATTGATCAATTGCAATTGTGAGATTATCTTCCCTAATTTCTTCAATATCATCGTTAGTGTCATTAAAAGTGTCAATCAAAAAATCACGAGGATCCATAATTAAAAAAATTGACTACTACGAAACAATTAATAAATAAAATGATACCGCACACCAATTACGCAACAATAGTATGCAATTGTTGTGAATTGTGATCACCTCCTCCCCGAATACGAGTCCTACAAAAATTGCAAAAAAAAAAATTAGTTGTTTTGTAATACACATTAAATTAAAAAAATTAAAATTATAAAAATAAAATATACCTTTGAAATTGGGAGAATGATGGAGAGATTAAGCAATTGAGAAGGAGATATTGAGAGAAAAAGAGAAGAATTTGTGAAAAGATTGAGAGAATGTGAGAAAGTTGGGATGAAAAATTTGAGAGATAATGAGGAGTATATATAGAAAATTTTTTTTCAACCGTTAAATTTTTCAACCGTTGCCAACGGTCCGTTGGCATTTGGCAGTGACTCACTGCCAGTGAGGGGGCTCGCCACAGGGAGGGAGCTCACCTCCAGACTCCAGTGCGCTCCAGGCAACGGTCTAGAGACCGTTGCCAATGCCATCGCCCCTCGCCTGCTCGCCAACGGTCTTCAGACCGTTGCAAGAAACGGTCTGAAGACCGTTGCTTCTCTGTGAGAAGTTCTCACAGAGAAGCAACGTTGCTTCTTTGTGAGTCACAGAGAAGCAACGTTGCTTCTCTGTGAGATTTCTCACAGAGAAGCGGCGAAGGCTTCTCTGTGAGAAATCTCACAGAGAAGCGGCGAAGGCTCTGTCGCGACGTCGGGACAGAGAAGCGGCGAAGGACAGAGTCGCGACGTCTGGAGTTCGCGACGTCAGGAGTTCGCGACGTCGCGAGTTCGCGAAGGCTTCTCTGCGTCGGGAGTTCGCGTAGGCTTCTCTGCGTCGGGAGTTCGCGACGTCGGGACAGAGTCGGCGAGCTCTGTCTTGCCGGCGATCGCCATTGACGCAGTCCTCGTCGTCCTCGTCGTCCCGACTCTGTCCTCGTCGTCGCGAGCCCGGTCCTTCACGCGAGCTCTGTCCCCGTCGTCGCGAGCTCCGTCCCCGTCGTCGCGACTCGTCAGCTCAGGCCAGAGGGATCCCGTCTCCCCGTCGTCGTGGGATCCCGTCTCCCCGAGTCGTGAGCTCGGGCTCACAGTGAACATCTGGCTGGCGGGCTGGCTAGCCCGCCAGGCAGGCTCGCGAGCCCGGGTGCTCGGGCTCGGCTCGGCCCGTCTACCGGGCCCGAGCTGAGCCCGCTCGGTACTGTAGCGATCCGAGCCGAGCTCGGATCGCTACAGTACCGAACCGAGTGGGCGGGCTGGCTCCACTAGCTGGATTATTTGTTGCAGATTCAGTTGAAAGATGATTATTGCAATGGCAGTCAGAGTGAAAAATGATGATCAGATGGAATAATATATGCAAACGAGAAAAATAAAAATTACATGAATGGCAACACAATCTCAATTGTAGAGCATGGACATGTCTGAGAGCAGAAGAAATGCTTGATTGATTTATCTTCTTCTTCCACAATGACATTCTCATAACGGTGACTTCTAGCGAGAAAAACCAAGCTGTGGTCCAAAAAAAACTCACAAGTAAGAACATGCACCCAAAATCAAATCCTAAAACCTTTCCACTGGAGAGTTTGATCGTGTTCTCCATTTCCAGCGACTATAGGTCCAGACCATCTAGACGGCATCTAAACCAGCGTCCAGATGGTCTGGACGGCATCCAGTTGAGTGCAATTATCTATTTCTGATGGAATGTCGCTGGAAAAGATGGAGGAATCTCACCATTCAATTACCTATTTCTGATTTCTCTTTATTTTCTTATGGAATTTCCGACAGAAGAAGTTCTTCCAACGCAACCAAATGTGCAAAAGATGAAGGAATCTCACCATTCAGAAAATTCAAAGAGAAATCAATGACCATCAAACCTGAATTCTTTCCCAACGTAGCTAGAATGCTTCTGGTTAGATTGTTCTGCCATAACAATACTCTTCTGAGACACCGCGGTGTTTGTCTTGAAACACCACGGCGTTTAGATCAGCTTGTTAACGTTAAACATAACAGCAATGTTTGCTTTTTCATTTTCTCATACGTCAGTGGTTAATTTGTTAGAAAATAAAGGATAGTGGTTGACTTGTTATTGATCGCAAACCACGATAGTTAATTTGTCATTTTCCCTTAAATTTTCTTCAACTTGGGTATCGTGCTTTGCTTTGTGCACCTCAATCAATCCCACGTGGCATGTTGTTGTTGTCTACACGAGTCAAGATAAAAGCATCCCTAATTTACCACTCTTTAGAATTGAGTTCAACCAAACTCAATGCTAAGATGCCTCCAAGAGTACATCATTTTGAACATGCAGATATGTACCATGCATAGATACATAAATATATCATGTAAAGGTAAGAATATCTCAAGTGTAGGTCCGACTCATAACAATGAGGGCGTACAATCTCACATTAATTGAGAAAGTGAAAAATACATGATTTATAATTAGAGTTTTTCTTTTTACCTAGTACAACATGTTTTGGGCTGACTTCAAATACAAAACTGTGCAGACTTCAACCCAAAGCGGACAATATTGTAATGGAAGGAATGAAGACATTACAAATGATATCAAAGTCAAACCCCAACTAGAAGTGTGGCCGACAAGGACGTCGGGCTTCCAAATGAGGGAGATTGTGGCAGCTCGTCCTGTGAAAACAAGGATAACCTAAGTGTGAATCCGACCCACACCAGTGAGAGTGCATAATCTCACATTACTTGAGAGAGTAGAAAATGCATATTTTATAAGTAGAGTTCTTCCTGCGTAAAACAACGTGTTTTGGGATGACGCCAAAAATAAAACCGTATAAGTTTCAACTCAAAGTGAACAATAATGTACTGAAAGTACAGGAGATGGTACAGTATATGTGTGTTTATACTTAAAATATACAATCATGGATAGATTCATGTATACATACATACTTTTGTGTAACAAAAAAAAGACTTTTAATATAATCATAAAGCCGCAAGTTATTGGAAAGTTACATGGAACTCCGACTCAAAAAATCAAGCTCTTTCATGGACAAAAGCTATGACTTAATGTTAGCTAAAGAAAATGGAAGAAAACAAACGTGAGGGGAAAAATATAGGTCGAGTGGTAAATACTGTACACTTCAAAGAAGCTGAAAAAAGACCAAAATGAACTCCATTATTCTTTTATTAAGCATTCTTACTCGTTAGTTTGTCCTTTTTTGTTTCTTTCTTTTTTTAGCTATGGCTCCGCATCAGAACAGATAGAAGTCCGCCTGTCGATTTCTCTTTATGCCGTTCGTCTCCGTCATCCCCTACCTGCTTACATATACAAAATGTTAACTAATGGGAAGACTTTGAAGTTGGTCTAAAATGATATATTGTTTGTGGTGAAGGCTTTTGAATTACGAGGAACAAGGCAGGGAGTAGATGCTGAATGTCTGAATCACACGACATACAAGCAACAATAAAAGGATCAAGGTTACCTCCTCGGCTAATTGCTGTAATATTGACATGATTTCCGTGAAATCGGGTCGAGATGCTGGATCTTGTTGCCAGCACCTCTCCATTAGATCAACGAGCTTTGGATGAGTGTTCTTTGGAATAGTAGGTCGAATACCCTGAAATCAAAGTCCATTTATAATCCACCTAAAGTTAATTTTATAATATTTCGAAGTAGTCTTTAAAATGGTTTAATATTAGTCATGCATGGCAATGGCACTGGCTCACATAAAAAGATACCACACATTGACAAGAAAACAGAAATATTAAGCCAGGAAATGTACCTTTTGAACCACTCCAACAGCAGCTTGTAATGGGGTTAAGAATTCGTAGGGAAGCTGGTAATCAAAACACAAGGAGATAATAGAGGAAGCAAATCTTTAGATGAGCGTGGTAAGAAAACTAAGGAGATGCTACTGTTTCCACCAACTGTTACCTTTCCAGTTAGCAACTCCCATAAGACAATTCCAAAACTGAAAACATCAGCCTTCTGATCATAGGGCTTGTGTTCTATCACCTTCAATGCAAACAAAAAATACAAAGTTTGAGAAAAAACCAACCGACAGATTAATGCAAAACGTTACATCCAGCTTCTGAACTCATTCATTTTCTTCAATCCAAATTAAAAAATATTAAGAATAATTGCTGGAAATTCTGTCTCTTGCAAGTTGCAACTTCGCAGATAAATAGATTGCAATTCCAAGGTCTCAACAAAATTACAAACCTCAGGAGCCATCCATCGGTATGTTCCAGTTTCAGCTGTCATAACCCCTGACTGAACTTTTACTCTGGCAACTCCAAAATCAGCAACCTTAACAACCTGAGATGTTCTATAATAAACGATACTTTTTTTTTCAATGTACAAGATCGAAAAAATGAAGAAAACTAGGAAATCTCTTACTTCATTCTCATTCATCAAAAGATTGGCAGCCTTCAAATCTCTGTGGATTATATTGTTTTGGTGCAAGTAGTTCATTCCTTTGGAGACATCAATTGCCACCTTGAGTAAAGATGGAAGCTTGAAAATGCCTTTTTGTTTATGTAAGTAGTCATATACGCTCCCACCAGACATAAATTCTGAAATGAAAAGGGGAAAAAAGGTTTTGAGTTAGAAAGAACCAAAATAAAATAAACCTAAAACATTTTTATCTGAAATTACCAGTCACAATGCAAAGCCTTGGAGGCTTGGTACATGCACCTATAAACTGCACAACATTTCTGTGCCTAACTTTCCTGGAAATCCAGAACAAAGTCAATCAAAATAATACACCCAAAGAATTCTGTAAAGATATCTGGCCGAACAGATCCTCAACTAAACAGGAAAAATTGATATCCGACAAATTGTAACTAATATTAACAGTAAAAACCATACACAATTCTACATCTTCATATGATAAATCTCAGATACAGTAGAAGTGAATTAATCTAATGTGTAAAACACTTTTCTTTGCATGACACATTGCATCACATTACAGTTATATTATTCTCAATCAACTCACGCACATTTTTATGCCTGCCGAATAAAATAATCACTACTTAGCACACCTCATAATAAAGACTTCTTGAGCAAAATCTCTCTGCATATTAGAATCTATGCGTTCGGGTTTGAGGACTTTAATAGCCACTTCTTGGCTGTAATATGTACCTTTGTACCTGTTTGGGCAATGACACTACTTAATTCCAGGAAGCAATGAAAACAATGATAGTATGACTGCCGGGGAAAGAAAATCCATTTCGGTAACACTATCAACTTACAAATCACCATACGATCCGGATGCAACTTTATGCTCGAATTTCAAATATCTAGGATCTATTTCCCATACATCAGTCCCATCATTCGGTATCTTGACATGATCAGGATTGCATTTAATAACAAATTTATCATGCTCGTCTAATTGAGATATTGATTGATGATTTGGCCAAGTCTTCCTCTGAATAGTAATCCCAAATTGCAAAGTGAATAGCTGATGTATAAATCATAAATAGCAAAAAAAAAACAAGGAAAAAAAATTCAATAACAGAAACCAAATCTAGGGGGTGCTTTTATCCAGTTAAAACGTAATGATTAAATGACAGGGCAGCACCTCAATCTTCAAAACTTCCTTTTCCAATGCAGTTTTAAGCTGTTCTGTTTCCTGTTCAAGCAACAAGTCTATTACATTTCCATTTGACAATAATCCAAAAGAAAATTGATACAACTGGAAATTGCAACAAATCATTGCTACTAAAACAAAAAGCACACGTTATCTCATAAAGCAAAGCTTACTACATAGTACACATTAAGATTACATTTTCTACCTTTTTCCACTAACCATAACTATAGATCCATCTTTAGAAGTGAATGTGTAGTTTCAAGTCTAATGTACCTCATATGGCCAACCATCAACAACAAAGACATCTAAGGAGTAACCATCTATTGTTGAAAATGCATGTGCTTCTTGGATGTTGAGCCCAATCTCAGCAAGCAATGAAGTCAACTGCAAAATTTCAATTAACAAGCTTACAAAAACTACATTTACAAATAGATCTAAAATATAATTTTCAGTCAAAAGTTTAATTAAGATACAGTATCAGTCATTCTACTTTACATAACTTCTATTGAGGCTCAACTTTAATCAATTTGTTTGAGTACTCAGAAGGCGAAGGACTTGTATCTCAGTTCAATTGTTTTGACTAGTTCATGCATAGGTATGACAAGAAAAGTTAAAGCTGCCTTGAAGGTGGCACGTCAATAAATTTCATGTGTATGGCCAGTCACTTGTGCATATGCACAAAGTAAAAGGATTTTGCCAAAAAAAAAAGTAATGACTTTTAAGATCTGTGTTGTTTATATTAATTAATACCTGACTGAGAAGTTTAGGCTTATCATCTGTTGAGAAGGTGATCTCATGCATCGGTCTGCATCATTTCTCAATCAAACAAAGATGTTAATTTTAAAATCCTGTCAGTAGATAGCAAAAGAAATTTGCATAAAATGTAAATATCTTCACTAGGGATGCCACAGATAAGAATTTTAACCAGATATATATAACTCTTGCTCGTTCTAGTACCTGCTATGATTGGTTAAACCTTTTTAAAAGACTGGATTCAAAAACTTCAACCAAAACGGATTGAGTCCATGAATGACCATATTGTATTGCACAGTTTAGTCAAATAAAAATGTTTACCGGGAAAATTGTGTCCTGGCATGTACAGAGTTCTCCTCATCCTGATCATCAGATTGATCAGCTTCAAGTGCAAGCGCTTCGAGGTTAGGAGAAGAACCAAAGGCAGGAGGAGGGTGTATGCTGGCATATCAAATGTCCACCAGAGTGCCAGAAACTCAATAGTAAGTAAAAACCATTGATGGAGAATTAAAAGTGTGTAGAATTACTGTTAATATTCAATATCTGGAAGTGAATATCCTGGAACTTAAATAATGTATCTAACATACCTCCGTCTGCTATTGAAATTTGAAGAACTTTGGGTTGCGCCTTTACTAGGACTTGAGTTGGTAAACTCACCTGAATTCCCATCAGAAATGGACTGCACCTGTATAAGCAAAATGAAATTAGTCATACAATGAACGTTATATTTTATATGATTGAAAAATACTATTATAATAAAATCATTAGACTAATGATTAATGAAAGAACAAATGGTGAAAACAAAACCAGCCACATTGATGACTATTGACAATCACCATTTGCAATATAAACAATTTTAAACTGACTTATGGGAAAATAAATGCATGAAGTTGTGTTAACCATAAATAATTACGCATATAGTTGGTAAAATAAAAAAGAGAACTTTGCGTTCAAGATCTACCAGATCTAACAGCAGCGACCCTCACACTCAGCTCCAGTTCAAGAATTGTTTTTGTGGAACGTCTAAATTCATCTGCCTGGATTAGACTCATCTCTAGGCTTTGGAAAAAAACCTATATCTCGGCTTAAGGCTTACAACCACCCAACTCACAATTAGTTACGATCTCATACTCAACTACCCAAAACTGTTTCAGCAACTCAAGTCGGCATGAAAAAAATTCCCAAGAAAAATAAATTTAGTGATGCAATGAATCAATGGATGCGCCTCAAATACATAAATCACTTTACATAAGGAACTTAATAATTTCGATGTTGGAGCATTGATGTTTAAACTATCAGGAGATCCTGTTTAATTAATAGAAACCAATACAACTACCATCCAAAAGTTCAGCAGTGGCATGTGCGACCTAATCCAATCCATGTTCTCCACGTTATTTAGGAAAAACGCATCAGGTCGCAAACTACAAAATCCACATGATAAAATATCGGAAACGAAGAACGATAAGGACAAAAGTTCCAAATACCCAACCAACTACATAAACACTCCACAGTTTGGAAACCAGCTTTTCACAAGAAATAGAACTATAGATAAAAAAAAAGACAGGGTGGAGGAAGTGCCATAAAGCTAGAGAAAACCTATCATTACCTCAAGAAAAATAATCAACAAAATATTTGTAAGACAATTGACTACCTGGACTAATCGCACTTCAATTGCAGGTCTCTTATCAGGATCACGAGCCAAATGCAGTAGTTTTTTATGCAAAAGAACATCTTCTGCCCTCTCCACATTCACGTCAAGAGCATACCTGCAGTGAATTCGGTATACATACTCAATCTCAATCAAACAAACCAAAAAGTAGCCACTGACACATCCACCAATCAAAAAATAGAAAAGAGGACGATTGGTACGGCCAAAAACTGAGAAAATGATCAATCCAGCCACATCTGGCAGAAAGATGAAACAAGAATACCCACGAACTCAAAGAAAACCTCACCCAGAAAGCGGCAAGGACAATCATGAACCATAGTTACTCGATCGTACAGAAAAGAACGAAATGAGGAGAAAAAATTGAAAGAAAAACTTTTTATAGGACAGATTGGACAAACCTGGACAATTAGCAGCATACTCTTTCTGTATAACAGAACACCGTGAAAATACAAAATAAATACAATTACGAAAGATAAGAAACTGGGAGGAAACGGTACGGAAGCAAAACTGTGGGGTAAAAGTACCGAGCAGGGAGGCGATTGAAGTGAGTCCAGAGCTCCTCGTCAAAACCAGGCCTAACGGTCTCCTTATTTCCAGAGTCCTTGAGACGACGAAGAACCTCATTGTAGACCTGGAGCTTCTGCCTGTGTTGGCGAGTCTGAACTGGCGAAGAAGCGTCGTGCACTCGGCTACCACAGCTCTCGTTGCCGTCCATGACAATTAGGAAGACGAAGAAGAAAGGAGGAGAAAAGAGAAGACAATGCAGAGAGAGTTATCAGTTTGGGAGGTTCACGTGAAATCAGTCGCGATACACGGCCAAAATCTGAAACGCCGAGCTGGTTTTATTCGGAAACTCAAGCGCGAGAGAGAGGGCCAGAGAGAGTGTGTGTGGGGTAAATTGTCGCAATGAATCCATCGCGGGATCTGGCCGCAGACGTCTGAGTGCAGTTAATTCGCTGGCTTGTTGTAAAAAAATATTATTATTATTTAAACAATATCATTATACATAATTTAATTTAATTCATTATTATATTAATCTTCTCTTGGTCGTATTTTGAAAATTGAAAATGTTGCTTTATAATTAATTTATTTTTATTTACAAGTGAATGAGTAGTATATCATAATGCTACTAAGAAGAAAATATAATAATATTAACGTGAATTTACTCTAAAAATATATAAATATTTAAATATGGACAGTACATATAAAACTAAGACCCAAAAAAAAACAATCATGTAAATGTGTGGAAATTAAAGTGTACTAAGCATACTACATTTTCAATCCTTCCTCCAACGAAACGTTTTATATTTTAATAATATTTCAAAGGATAATTAATAAAATAAATTATGAATATTTTGAGATAAATCATTCCTCGAACAAAATGTTCTCGATATAAATAATATATAAAAAGATAATTAATAAAATAAATTACGAACCATTTGAAAAAGTGACAAATTAAATTTTAAAGTAATTTTACAAATAGCTAAAATCTCAAACTATGAGAAATGAAAAAGGTAAACACCGCTGTCAAGTTTTCAGTTAAAAATTTAAATTTTTTATTTTATGCATCAGAAGCATGTTTTTTGCTGTAAACCAATTGAAATATTAGTTGTGTTTGAGATTGAGGTTATGTTTTACATTGGATTCATTGGAGTTGTGCTTCACCTTCAAGTTGTGCTGAATAAACTAAAATTCTGTAATGGAAGACACGTTTTCATTTGCGAAAAATACAATTTTCGCACCGAATACTTGGTAATTATTTATAAAAATTACAAATTTTAATATAAAACATGGAAGACTAATTTCCGCTACAGAAAATACTCGTTTCACATTGGATACTTGGTAAATTATTTTTAAAAAAATTTAAATTCTTAACAAAAAACATGTCAGCAAAGTTTGTCTTCTTTATTTTGCATAATTCAATATTTTAGTTATTCACAAAATTATCTTAATATTTAGCTTGTTGCTGACTCAACAATTCAAGATTTGTTTGGTAAATTTCCCCATTTAAAATTAAAAACTATAAAGATAATTATATTTATACTATAATGTGTTTCCTCGTATAATCTCATGTTGTACACTCTCTTAATTTACTATCTTAAAATTATCACGTGGGATTAAAACTTTATAGTAAAATAAGAAAATACATATGTATAACGTGAACACTAAAGCATATTATCAACAAGGAATCACACCAAAACTCAAATAATTAATTTATAGGTTGGAGAGAGTGGGTAGTGGATAGCAAAGATGTAATTATGACAACCATGATGCTCATTACTTTATTTTTTTCAAATTACCAAACGAATTATTTGTATAAAATATAGTACATAAGCTATGTGATGTCACGCCCACCTCCTCCAAGGTCCAATGAGAGGTGGGTCGTGGGTGGCTAACTGGATATTCTCCACGTTCAACGCACCTTCTCTTTGTTTTTCGCAATATAATATAAGGTAAATGACAAATCAACCATCGTGATTTGCGATCAATGACAAATTAACTAGTATGGTATTTTTTCTAACAAGTTAACCACTGAAGTTTGAAAAAATAACAAAGGAAACATCAAGCGGCGTTTTGAGACTAGAGACCGCATAATTTGCGGTCTTTGTGACTCACAGAGACAGCGAATTTTGCGGTCTCACTCCAGTTCGCGGTCTCTATGACCAGAGAAGCCGAAATTCACTGTCTCTGTGACCAGAGACCGCGAAAAGCTTCTCTGGTCACAGGGACTGTGAAATTCGCGGTCTCTGTGACTAGAGACCGCGATTTGTGACTTACAGAGACCGCGAAATTCTCGGTTTCACTCCAGACCGCAAATCACGATTTCAGAGAACTACCGATTTCAGAACCACCTATTTCATAGATCGCGAATGACAAGCTCTCTAGAGTGAGACCGTGAAATAGTCTCAAAACGTCGCTTAATGTTTGCTTTGTTATTTTTTTAAACATTAGTGGTTAATTTGTTAAAAAAATATCATAATAATTAACTTGTCATTGATCGCAAATCGCGACGATTGATTTATCATTTTTCCTATAATATATTAGCAAAGAGGGGGAACAAAACAAACGGGAACCTAAAGCAGCATATTCTGGCTGCCCACCGGTTTTGGATAAGTTCGTCAGGAAAATACGTATTCGCCCCTCGTTGATTATGTTTGTTGGACAATCCTGTGGCTGGCCTCTCTGGATTGGTGGCACTCATGGTCCTGCTTTCAATCGTGAATTCGTGATCTGTCACCAACTTCGTCGGTGGGCCCGCGTTGCCCCTCCTAAATGCTTGGAGCTTTGGACCTTTCGTCGATCCCTAGGGTATAATTGTACTTTGAGCTTTTTTTGGTATCTTGGCTGTTTATGAAGAAAAATATTAATTCGTCTATTTTAGGTATAAAAACCAAATCATGTTTGTAAATATTTTTGAAAAATCATTAAAATGTCATAAAATAACCACATGATGTAAACTAAAGTTTGGTTATGGCTTGGGCATGAGCAAAATTATGCGTTTGTAATTGATATTTTAAACTAGAAATTCTGTTTATAAAAGTTTATTGAAGTCTAAATTTCATCTTAGAAAGTATTTAAAGTCGATTATAAACAACAAAAAATTTCAGAAACCCAAGATATAACAATCGATCGCAGTCTAATTTGAGTTCGTAACACTTCGATAAATCAAACAAAGCAACACTCTGAGTGAACAAAAAAACAGAAGGATCTAGGATTTGGAGGTGGAAAATGTAGGGGAGGACAAGAGGGTAGACATTAATCATTGAAGAATGAATCTAAAAAATTAATTCCAGTTGAAAAATAAATAGATAAATCAAAGGAAAAAAAAAATCAACACACAATTTTAACTTGGTTTGGACAATGTGTCCTACATCCACAGATGCAACCGAAATCCCTTATATTTCTGAATAACAAATCCTAGTCTTACAGCCACAAATCAAATACAGACGAAAACATAGAAGTTCCAGAGAACTAATTTCATCTTTAACAAAAGAAAACCCTAAATCTTAAAGGAAGAAGAAACTAAATCAAGAACTCTTCTCTAAACTGCCCACAACTTCCTTAGAACTCGTTTTTGCCTTTTGGATGATTTCTTCTCCCGATATTCCTCTCTTTTTTCCCATGCTTATTCACCCCATCTTTTTTCTACTGTACAACTCCACATAAAAGATAATTAAAAACAACCGTAAAACAATTAAAAATAAAAAGTAGGAAGGAAATAACCAACTAATAAAAGAATAAACCGAACAAATAATTGAACCAGAACCAAAACTTTCCAGAATCTACATAAGAAGGAACTCAAGTCACTCTCAGTAGATGGATGTGTTCTCACAAGGGTTTGGCAATTGGCTTCTACTCATCCACACATCATTTTTTCCATCCATGTGCCATGCCCCTCCATGCTATTTTTGTTTAATTACATAAAAGAAAAGAAGAAAAAGAGAGTTCACGCGATAAGGCTTATCCTGTTTAACTCCTTGTCTTCGATACCTACACATGTTTATATCTATGTATTTTAAATATCTTAATTGGGAAGGTTGGCGTTACACATTTAAGAAGAACTTTAAAAACCAACCATTTCATCGGATACAAAAACATTTAAGGAATCATGTCAGCCAATGCCACGATAAGCACTCACTAAGAAATCTTCTATGTCCTCTTATCAACAAGTGTCCAATCGTTACTTAACTTATTTTCTATCGTTTTTGCTAGCTCTAACTAAAGGCAATTTATCAATTTACGATCTGATTAATTTCATGTATCTTTTAAAAATGATCATCATTCGAATGTCGCAATAAGTCACAATGACCCTCTTGTCACCTTATCGCAAATCTTGGTCAGCTTCACTTAATGTCTAACAAGTTTTTTAAAAAGTTTTATGTGATTATCCACTTTAACCACCTTTAGACTTATGATATTTTTTAAACTCAGGAAAGGTAGATATCTTCATCACCACACTAAAAGCGTTATCCCCAACGTGACGATTGTGACAAATTTTTTTTTATCTCAAATAATAACATATGGCTACCGATCTTATAAATCCATGTGTTATTAGTTGGAAATTTGTTGCTAGATATCTTAAACTAAAACAATTAAAAAGTGAAATTCAATATTTTATTAATAATATTATATTCTTAATTCACTATCTAAAAAGCTATATATAATTTTATAAATCATCTCATAGAATAATTTGCTCAGCCAAGCCAATCAAATGATGACATGAACAAACGTTATAAGTTCAATTTAATTTATTCTTTTAGAAACGTTTAAAACTACTTGTTCAATAAATGTCGGTAGCCTACATTGATTTAGGCTTCATGCAACCACGTGGAGATCACAAGCACGGAGTTGACCTGCACGTGCACGCAGAGGATTCGCACCCTCTGAGGAATAAACCGGACCGTTTGGTTGGGAAGTGGATCCATTCTGCTGATTTGGCAGGGAAAGCTGGCGTGGAAGGATGAGAAGATCTGACGTGTAAGTAAACGTGGCTTTTGAAGGTGACGAAGGGTTAGGTAGGCCTAAGGTCTTGTTTATCTCGTGTGATAAGTTGTAATTTATAATTTGGCTTAATTATTTTCCAATTTTATTTTATTAAATGTTTAAAACGAGAACGAAGCTGCTGTCTAGAGGAATTTAGGTATTCGAGAATATGATCTACTCATTTTAATTAAATGTTTAAAGCTAGACTTTCATCTTAGTTTTCTAGTCAATAATTTATGTATTTTAAAAATTTCCTAAGTTAAGAAAAATGGGTAATTAACAAAAAAAAAAAAAACAATAAAACTATTGGATCAGTGACAAGACAAACGTTAAATAATTTTCATTAATAAACAAAACTCTCAACTATGGAAAATGAAAAAGACCAACATATTGTCACGTTTTTCGTTAACAGTTCATTTTTCTTTTGGTAGTGGATAGGTCATTTTTTGTTTTTTACAGTGGATCCATACATGAAGTAGTTGCAGTTAATGACGTACTTTCCGTAACAAAAGACAAGTATCCGCTGCGAAATGATAATTTTCACAGCGAACATTTGTTTTCAGCTGTAAAATCGTAGTTTCTTCAGCGAAAATGTGTATTCCACTGAAGATAATACATATGGCGATTGAGTTTTCTTAACCTTTGTATATAACTTTATATTCTATTTCAGATAGAGCGTATCAATCAGAATGATTTTTGAGCGAATTCTGAACTCTCATTGTCTTTTCTAATGGATTCTACCATGTTTAAAAAATTTAAAATTTTTAATAAAAAAATATGATAATTATGTTTGTATTATTTAATGAATCAGACATAAATCTAATAAGTTAGGCATAAAAAAAAAAGATAAATAAATATAAAAAAGAATTATAGGTTCAAGTGGGGATTTGGATAAGGTGGCCAAGTCATTTATTGGTCCATATTGTATTTTCCAAACCAACAAGGAACACATGTTGGGTTATTTAATGTCGGTTTAATCCACCATGAATTTTAGTAAAGTAAAATAGTCTAAGAGTAAGTCTTCTTTGTACACTCGACCAACCACTGAGACCGCAAGATTTTTAGTATGTCTAATGTTTTTTGAAGATAATCTTAAAATACTAACAACATTATCTTTAAAGTCAAGATTTGCCTCTGACATTTTCCCACGTGGCTGAAAGTTTGATTTTAAATGGCTGGGACCCAGTGATGGGTAAACGTTGACGGTGTAGATTTGCGAAGGACCCATCATTGTCCCTGCTCGGATAATAACTCCCCCAGTTCCAAACAAAACATCGTTAGCTTTGCTGGAAGTTTCCTATTGGTAAAAGCAATGAATTGTCAAAAACGCTTCGATTAAGAGAGCCTAAATACGAGGGGAATTAACAAATCTAACATCTATATGTTATGGATTAGGAAAAATAATAAGTTAACTATTAAATAATTTTTATTAATAATTTAAATATTAAATTATAAAAAATGAACGGAGTAAATATTATTTTTATTTTTTTTGTTAAAAAATGTTATCGCTCATTTGCGAAATGTTGTCTTTTTGTTACAGAACGTTGATTTTTGGGAGCAAAATGTTAGTTTTTTTTGTAGTGAAACGTTGTCTTTCTGCTACGATAGGTGAATCATTAAAATAAGACTCAAAAAAATTGTCTTTTCATAAGAGAAAGTCTACAAATAAATAATAAATTAATTATTTTTTTCATAAAAAAATATAGATAAATTATGATTTTTTTAAAAAATATATAAATAATTTTAAATTATCTAAAATTTAAATGCTTGTATTGCCTAGCATATAAAAAATAAAATAGATTAAAAGGATAGTAGTTGACAAATCAACGTCTATATATTATAGACATGGATAATATTAAATTAACTATTAAATAATTTTTACTATTATAAAATTCAGGGTCAGGTTCATTGTTACTTGTTTGTCCTCCTATTGTAATGTTTTTGTGCATGTTCATCTTTGACTCATTCTAAACAACAGATTTCAAGATTCAAAGATTAGTCATACTCACTTGCAAACATGAAGAATATTATGGAATAGACTTGAAAACAACATTTTAAAAATGGTTAGTACCAAAAAAGAATCTAAAACTCCAATATGTTTTGAGAATTATAAAATTAAGAGAAATTATCAAATCAGCCAGTTTGATCAAGGATAAATCAATTATTACATTATTTTTACTAACAAATAATATATTTAATTATGAGAAATAAACATATAAACATTGCTGTCAATCTGTTGAAATAAACATTAAAAACGAGAAGATTTTCTGAAATAGAAGATTACCAATTAAGCTGTTTGAAATCAATTTTAGTATCAAAATAAAAAATTTATAGTTAACTAATATACTCTAAATTAAACATATTTTCGATCTACTAAGAAAACTTGAAAAAAAAATTAATTTTATAAACGTTAACCTTTTCGAAATCGATTTTGATATCAAAATGAAAATTTTTGATTATTTGTTTGTTGAAAAATTAATATACTCCAAGTTAGACATATTTTCGATCCACCGAGAAAACTGGCCAAAAAATTTATTGTCAACTATACTAAAAAATGACAAAAAATTAAGCAAATGAAATAAAAAAAATATATTTTCCACAACGAAAATAATACTTTTCACTATAGAAAGTAAGTCTTAATTAGAATTGACAAACGAACCGCCTGAGCCAAGTCTGCTGGGTCGAGTCGGAGTCTGAAAAAGTTTGGCTTACTGAGCTTAACGAGTTAAACGAGCTAAACCTAACGAGCCTAATGAACCCAACGAGCCGAGCCTAATGAGCCCGTCCAAAAAGTTTTACAACTCGAGCAAACTCGTGAACCACAAGTTGAATGAGTCAAGTCGCGCCGAACCAATTAAACAAGTATAACGAGTCTTAACAAGCTAAGCCTAACGAGCCGAACATATATAAATATTGCTAATTTAAATATATATATAATTTAATTATTAAAATAATAATAATAATTTTTTATTATAATGTCCAAATATAATAGTTAGTTATTTAATTAATAATTTTTTCTATTAATGTATAAAATAACCTGTATTGAGAAAAAAAAATTATTTGAGACGATTCAATAAAAAAATATATCACACGAATATCATTACAAATATTTAACATTACATGTTAGTGATGAAGTACTTCAAATTGAGAATAAAAAAATTAATATATTGAAAAAAAATTTTGTGAAAAAAAATGAGGAAGAAATGTGATATTCATTGAAGAAATAAATAGAGGAAGGAAGGGGGGAAAGAGAAACTATTGACTCAAAAAAGATATGCAAATATCATATTTTGATGAATTTATATTTCAATGACCAATTTCGAGTTAATTAGTATAGCTAACAATAAGATTTATATAAAATAACTGGGTATTGAAAAAAAATCTCACTTGAAATTCATTTTCCGCAATGGAGAAAGCGTTTCGTAACAGAAAGAAAATATTCTGCTACGAAAATAAAACGTTCTGCTGTGGAACAAATACTTTTTGCAGTGAAACATAACCTTCCAATAAGTCTTTGATCTTTCTGCTACAAAAAAAAATTAAAATTTTTAACGAAAAACGAGACAACTATTCATACTCAATTTATTTATCATAATTCAGTATTTTATTTGTTAGCAAACATTGTTTAATGATTGACTCCATTATTCGTGGTTGTTTTGTTAATTTTTCTAAAATTAACCAATTCATTGCTATTTTCAACCTTATTATCAATTTGATTGTGGTCCAATGGGCAAATGAAACAGTATGACATTTGCCATTACGCTTCTCTTTCAATACGCATTTTTTTAAAGTAATTAAACCAAAATCAAACGTTCAAACATGGCCAGAAGAACACTGATTCGGGAGGCAAATGAAAAGTAATCCCCAGTCTACAGCAGTACACATAAATGGCTAAAGCAGCCCTGCCAGACATATTACTGCATTCGCAGCCAGAACTAAAACAATTAATGCCAGGAAACTGAATCAAAGTTAAGGGTAGAACAACTTACCCCATTGGTTCTCCACCATTTTCAGCATCCTCCAGGTCTTCATCGGCAATCTCCTCGCCAACTTCCAAAAGCAACTGATCGAGTTCATCCTGATCCACCTCCTCAACGTCATGCAAGTACGGAACATCTGAGTTTTCCCACTGGTCGGCTCCCAACTCCTCCCCATGGCAGGCCACGTGCAAAAAGGGTCTATTTATAGCTATTGTGTCCACTATATCTCTATTAACACTTCCCGTCACTCCTAACCATCTCAGCTTCGGAAAATACGGGTTCTTAAACCACTGGAATGCAAGTGGTGTAATGCCACCGCAGTTATACAGATCCAACAACTGCAAACTACTGCCATGCCATCTGTCGTCATCGACCTGCATTGAGGCCAATGCCATCACAGAAGTGTCACCTATGAAGGGGCAGTGCCGTAGCCGGAGTTCAACAATCGGAACTCTCCTTTTTGCCAAAGTTAAAATTGCAGCATCGGAGAGGTAAGGAAGATTCGATAGATCCAACTCACACAATTTCAATTTCGATGAGCCTTCAAACAGAAGAGAGATACATTTATCAGTGAGTCTTTTGCAACCTTTAACAGACAAAGAAACTAGAGAGTTTATCACCCCAGTTCTTAGGCAAGACAATCCTTTATCACTAATATCAGATCCATCTAAAAGAAGTGTCTTCAGTTTAGAAATGGAGGAGATGGCCCGAAGTGAATCATCCCCAAGGTTTCTGCAGTTTCTTAAGTCGAGAACTTCAAGATCCCTGTTCGATGCCAAATTTATCACAGCATGATTGGTTAAGAGATTGCACCATCTCAAGCTTACATGTACCAAGGTAAGGGATGTTGCACAGATGTCATGAAAAACTAAATCTGTCAACTGAGTTCCATGAGACACCTTAAGTTTGCGCAGCCTCGAGCAAGAGTGTAAAATTGTCTTGAACCCTGTGTCTGTCACACGACAAAAACCACCAAGACATATGCTTTCCATCTTTGCACATTTATCAGCCAAAAAAAGAACCCCAACATCATTTACTCTTCTAAAAAATGTAAGTATAAACTCCTGGCTCCGAATCAATGATAGATACTTTAGTTTTCCATAATGATTGATTTGTTGCAGGCCATAATTAGTAAGGTCAAATGAAACTCTTGGTTCGAGAAAAGGTGCATCTCGAAGATCAAGATGGGTCAAATTGATGAGAGCTATAGATATAGTACCAACCATGGTGTCAGTAATAGAATCAACTGAAAGGCACAGCTTTTGAATGTTTGGCAATATGGATGGTAAAACATGATGGGATAATGGATGGACTCGCAAAATCTGGCGAAACAACTCAGTCACCATTACTGAAGAAATATAGCCAATCTCAAGAGCAGTTAGTTTCTCTGATGCCAAAGCCCAAACTTGAGGAAAGTCACGATGAAGGAATATCGAGGCATCTAACATTAGGATCAGTGACTGCCCAGTAATTAAAAAAAAGCTTTGCATTAGAAAATAAACACAAGCAACACATAAGAAGATTCATGGTTAAAACCAAATGAATCGTTAACTAATGAAAAGCAAGGGACATGCATTTACTTCAATTAGTTTCTTCCAACTAGCTAAGTGTATATCGATGTGCCAATCAATATTATTAATCGATCAAACACACAATCTTTCTTTTCAAGCTCGTTTCCTGAGTTACAACATTTACTATTAGTTTTCTGAATAAATGTATCCATAAAAAAGAGTGGCAATCATACATTTAAGCACCATGCATCAACTAAAAAGACATCGTTTAAGCACTCTTTGAGAAATAATGAACTATATTATACTCAATTAGTTATAATACTAAATTTCGATGCGAGATATTAGTCAATTGAGCCAAAATGAAAAGGACTTGTTATATCATCAATCATGTAACTTATATGTCCCCCAAAAAACTCAATCTTCTTTCTCTACCTGATATACTAGATTTACCACAGAGGCTTACTTCTAATTGAGAGCACCCCCTCAATAACTCCTCCAGATCAGAAAGATGAATTGCTCGGCCTTTTTCTACAGCCACCGAACCCAAGTAAAGATACCTGGAGGGGAATATATGCCCTTAGCTAATAATTATAATTTCAATTTGCTAAGAAATCTAAGTCCAATCTTCTCTAAATTTGACATACCCTGGTCATCAATAATCCAAACTTCATTCAACAACATTAGCTTCAAAATAATTGTTTTTGAAAAAAATAACACACCTCAAATCCTTGCATCGCCCTCCAATTTCAGAAAGTAATTTACCACTAAAATCCATACAATTATGCAGGCTGAGTTCATGCAAAGAAGGCTGTAGCAAAACTTTGATCGCTGAATCATCCAGCTTGCCACAGTCAATTTTTAGGCTCCTAAGGTAAGGATTTGGAGGCAGCAGCGGACCTAGCAATTCCTTTGTTGGAGCAATTTCCTAGGGAGAGAACAAACAAACAACGTTTAAATAAAAATTCAATGTTTCATGCTCAGAGTGGTTGAGCAAGTAAAAGAATGAATCTGTTTTCTGTTTGAATGTAGTTTTCCTTCAACATCGTTTAGAAGCTACAATAATTTATGTTCTGTAGTTTCTGCTCCGTACAGTTACAACAATTTCTCAAGAAAATTCACTTAATGCTGAGGATTGAACAACTGATCAAGCAACCATAGGAGAAATTTCACAAGAAAGGAAAAAACAACATAACGATTTACATTTTTCTTATTCTCTCTAGTATCCTCAAGCTACAAGCTGAGGCTTTCTGTCATATTCAGAAAAAAAAAAAAACAATACTTACAAGAAGATGGAAAGTGGGAAGGTAGGAAAGGGTCAGAGAAGCGCAAGTGTTGAAGGTCCGGCACGTTGAAGCGATAGAGCAAATGGAAGCCACATCGAGCTTGGTCATGATTGTGGCGATCAGTGCGGAAGGCAAGAGATCCAAGCCCCCAACACTTGCATCGTCGGTCGCCATTTTCTCCTGATTTAGGATCTCCACCTCTACTCCAACCAGGTTTTCGGATTCAACGCTGAGAAACACGAAGATTGGGTGTCCGACGAGCGTGCGAACTTCAATTGAGATAAGCGTAACCACGCTTTTTCTTCTAATTCATTTCTGATAATAATTACAAAATTTTAAATTAATTATCGAACTAAGTGATTTTAATTAGATTAGAGCACGATAATAGCCTGTTATGTCGTTACTTGAGAAATTCTTATATAATAACATGACAAGACATTATTAAGGGAAAATGACAAATCAACCATCGTAGTTTGCGATCAATGACAAGTCAACCACTGTGGTATATTTTCTAACAAGTTAACCACCAACGTATGTGAAAATGACAAATGCACCATCGCTGTCCGTAAAAAAAAGCTGATGGCCCCACCATGTATGCCTGGACGCCGCGGCGTCCAGGCCAAAATGATTTTGAAATAAAAAAAAAAAAAAAAATTATACTTAAACCAATTTCGCCCAAATTTCAAGCCCTAATCTGCAACTCTCGACAGACTTGCGACGAGGAGTGCGATGAGGAGAGGAGCTGCGTGCGACTAGAAGAGGATCTGCGTGCGACGAAGAGAGGAGAGGAGCTACGTCCGACGACGATTTGAGGTAGATTTGTGTGTATATGTTGATGATTTGAAGTAGATTTGTGTGTATATGTTGATTTGAGGTAGATTTGCTGCGTTTCTTCGAAGTCTCTATGAGGGTCTTCGGCGCCGGTCACATTTTCGCGGCGTGCAGGCAATTTTTGGCCTGGACGCCAAAAAAAAAAAAAAATGGAAAACTAACTGAGACATGTTGTGTGGGTTATTATATTGCAGGTTGGTGAATTACTCTCAACTATCAGAATGCAATCCCGGACTAAGAAATTGACCTCCAAGCGTGGGAAGGCAACGATGGAGGCAGTTGAACCCGTTCAAACTGCGGCGTTCGAAGCCGATGTAGTGGCGGCGGTGGAAGAAACCGCTGAGCCTGAAGAAGGAGAAGCCGGCTGCTCCAGCGACCCGATCCAACCCGTTCAAGTGGGTTCAAGGTCGAAACTATATTGGAACCGGAATTGCAAAGCACGGTTCGTAGAAGATATCCAACGCCGTACCATTATTGTGTCCAAGATAGTAGATTTGGACTCATTCGCAGGGATGGGAATTGATCGTATGCTTGAGGCTGCTGGGTTAGCCGGGTTGTGCCGGATGAGGGGCAGTTATTGCGAGCGAGTTATACGATTGTTTTATGCAAATTTGAGCATCTCCACCCAACCCTTAAAGGTGCACACATATATTTTTGGACATGAGGTCAGGTTCACGGCCAATGATGTGAACATTATGCTTGGATGTGTGTTGGAGGAGCCAAGCGATGAATATTATCAGATGTCTCGGGCGCCACCATTCGTCAAACAAGGACGTGAGTTAGAGGTGATTAGATTGTTGCATCAGGATCCCGAGGTTGCCGAGTACAGCAAGCCAAGGGGCAAGGAGTTGAATGCCTTAGCCCAATTGATCCATCTGATAATGACGTACACAATTTTGCCTCGGAATGGGCATCGAGACCTTGTTACCAGCATGGATCTCTACATGCTAGAGAAGGTGTTCACGGGACAAAAGGTGGACATCGGATATATCATCCTGAGCCACATGCAAGAGGTGCTCAACAACTCGGCGAAGTCACTGCCGTACAACTGGCTCATCCAGAGTATCGTTGAGCAGTTAGGGGTCCCCATCCCGGAGACGGAACCTAGAATTGAAGAGTCCGTCAATGACATTTACAACAATTCATTAGTGGACCGAATGGGGATCACCCAAACTGGAGGGGAATGGATGCGCAAGTCAAAGAAGGAAGCAACACATCCACCCCGGTCAGAGCCAAGGCATTCAGTCCCGTTTCCTGAACAACCTCCTCCTCCTCAGGCATCTCATTTTAGTTTGATGCCTGATGAGACGTTCGCTTGGATGAGCAGGATGGAGGAGCTCCACCATATGTCCATGACCCACATGCAAAAAATGCAAGAGCAGCTGCAAATGCAACAGGTCCAAATACAAGAAGCGGCCAAGCTCGCAGAAGATAGGTGGGCCATAGCACAACAATGGCATATGCAATCTGCCGAGTGGCATCGTGACATGGTGGCAGGTGACAGGCGATCACCCCATTTTGCATCCGCGTCATCCTCCTCAGACGCACCTGATACGACATTCCGATTGTAAGTTAATTCCGTTGAACGCTAATTCCACTTTTTTACTTTATTTTGTTTCATGTAATGACATGTTTTTAATTGGCAGCAACCCTGTTGGAAGCAGCCAATATATTCCTCCAGCGGTGCCTCTGGAGCCGCCGCCCCTGAGAACTGTGCGCGTGGTATGTCTTTCATTTCGGTATATATGTGTGTTCATTAATGTTTACGCTCACCCTTTTTTGACATTTTGGTTGCAGGCTCATGATTTGATGAGTAAGTTCAAGGATTATTGTCAGGGTAATCTTCGAAGGAACATTGAGACATGCGCAGTTCTTGGGGGAAAGCTGACCGACAATGAGTACGTCGTTAGCGAGATCATCTTCCCAGAGCAGAAGGGCACGGCAGATACTGTGAGAGGCCTTCGTTGTGTGCTAGTTTATAAGCTTTTATCTAAGTACTCATCCAAACTTATATGCAGTGCTATGCGGTCGACGGCGCAGACGAACATGTTTTCAGACATCAACATGAACACAGTCTACTCACCGTAGGATGGATTCACGTAAGTATTCAGCTCGCGTCTCCAGTTTACATTGATATCATATAATGCGTTGTTTACATTGCAGACACACCCGAGACATGATTGTTTTATGTCGTCCGTTGACCTGCACCAGCAATACGCGTACCAGAAATTACTGCCGGAATCAATATCCATTATCGTAGCTCCCACCGACAAACAGCGGTAAGAAGTTTCCCTTGTGTACATTCTTAATATTGCTTTCCACGTAATTGTTCCCTTTGCATTACAGGCCGTTCGGCGTCTTCCGGTGTACCCCTGCGGGGATGGAGGTGATAGGAAAATGCAAAATTAAGGAACAATTCCACCTGCACGAACCTCCAACCTTTGAGTATGAGGGGCCGTTGTTCGCCGGAGCAGATAGAGTATTTCTTGTCCCGCACTTGTCGTTTCTGATCACGGATTTGCGCCCGAAACCGACCAGGAAGAAGAAGGCGTAGTGTAGGTCAATGATATGTTGTTAAAAAGATGTTATGTATAATTTACATTTAGTGGATGATTTGGATGATACTGGAACTGTTTGGGATTATTTTTTGTGCATGATGTACGAGAGTTGTTTTGGGGGAGTAAAGAAACAAGACACATTATGTCAAAATTTTTAAAAAATTATGAAGTCAGGTCAATTGATTAGTTGTAACGCCCCTGGAATTGAAAAAAAAAACATTAACTTAGTAACACAAAACTTTGAATTTGCAAAACTTCTTTTTATATCAGAAAAACACAACTTTACATCAGTGCCATTTCACTGTCATCTACATTTGTCGAAAGAAAAAACAATTGTATCACGGCAGGTTAAGGTCCACATTTGTGTACGTTTGTGTGGGAGGACCTTCCGTATCAGACTCCTGCAGATCACATTGAAAAGGAAATGAGCATATTTCAAATAACAATTGAAAGCATAACGTGATAATGCACGGACCTGCGTCTCATGAACTCTATCAGGAACTCTGAACCCCATAAAGGTGTCCTCCAACCTTCCTCTGCCGCCTCTGCCTCTCCCTGTGTTGCCACTGCCAGCCCCTGCACTGGATTGGCCTCCCCCTTCGCACGTGCGGGCATTGTGCCCCACACTACCACAACGCCCACACGTGACGCTCAAATGTCTTCTGCTTAGCACTGTCCGGCTGGGGGCCTCGTCCACATCCTGTATTCGACGGACGCGCGGCCTTTCTGGAAGCCTTTTAAAAGGCGGTGGGATAATTGGATCAAGATTCGTCACAGGAAGCCACTCGATTGGTCCATTAAGGGGGCGGAGAAAGTGGGAGTACATCACCATGTATGTTTCCTGGTGATAGCACCAATGCACAAAATCCTCAGGAGATCTCCTCATGAAGTGAATGCACGGGATTGCATGCACACACGGGATGCCGGTCAACTCCCACCGGTAACATGTACAGGTACACCTTTCCAAATCAACAGCATACATGTCGGTACCGTTGCTGACCTCAAACTGGGCAGCTCCTGCAAACTGAGGGCTCCAATTTCTACTGGCATGTTGTACTTTGGCGAGGCGGTTGCTGATCATTGGACACAACAGTTCGGTCGACTGAGCCATCTTTTCATATTTTTTTACGATCCTACCCATGATGCCCTTTCGAATGATCTCGAACATACTTAGAATAGGTTTGTCCCGAGTGGGTAGGATGCAGGCATTGAAGGACTCGCTGAGGTTGTTGAGGCTTATGTCGCACTTTGGGATCGAAGAGAAGGCATGTTTGGCCCAGCATGTCGCCTCTATTCCACGTAAATAGTCATGGGCCGCCAGGTCAAGGACACGTAACTTGGCCATCTCTTTCTCAAATTGCCTCACTGTTGTGGCTCTTGATGCAGCCCACATTGCATCTTTCAACAACTTGCCTTTAAATTGTTTTTGAAAATTGGCATACAGGTGTCGGATGCAAAACCGCTGGTCTGCTTGCCATGCCACATCTCTCACAGCTGGCACTAGTCCCTGCAAAGATGCATAATATGAGACAGACATTGGTAATATATGACAAACATAAACACATAATGCAAAAGCAGTGCATAACACCTTACCTTTTGTCGATCAGAAATAATCGTCCACCCATTGCCAGAAGGGGTGTTTAGATCGTCCAGCAACAATTCTAGAAACCACCTCCATGAAGCCCTATTTTCTGCTTCAACGACTGCTACAGCAATCGGGTACATACCATCGTTCCCGTCGATGGTGACAGCAGTAAGCAGTTGCCCCGGAGTCGCTCCCTTCAAGTGGCAGCCATCTAAACAAATAACAGGTCTACCACCATTCAGCACTGCCCTTTTGCATGCATCCAAGCACATGTACATCCTTTTAAATACACTCATATCGAGGTCAACATGCAGTGAACTTCCGGGATTCGACCTCTGAATCTCCTCAGCATAGGACCATATGAGCTTGTATTGCTCATTGGCATCCCCTTCGTTAATTTTCTTAGCCGCATTTCTTGCCCTTCTAGCAAGGCTGGATGTAATGTTGACGTTGAAGTCCTTCCTGACAGTCTCAATTATGGAAGATATGGCCCAGTCGGCCTGACTTTTAAATCTGTCCAAGTAATGCGTTGCCACCCATTTGGCTGTGGCATGGCGGCTTTCCATTTGTCTGGAGCATGTGTGAACGTCGTTGTACATCTTTATTTGAAACGTCATTTCATTTTTTATTTGTGAGGCGTGCAGCTGCCACATGCACCCTTCTTGACAAGCAGCTCTCAATCGATGCGCATCACTGTGGGTGAATTTTATCCCGTACCCATTATCCATTGCATAATCAACAATTTCTTCTCTAATTTTATTCAAGGAACTATATTTTTTGCCTAGCCCCATACCAACAAATGTGCACTCTGCTTCTGGTTGGCGTCTCAATCTACTCTCTGCCATGTCCATCTCTTCATCACTAGTGGATTGGCATACTGATCGGAGTTCCTCATCGTCCTCTTCGTTTAAATTTGCTGAGACAGAATGCAAAATAATAGCAACTTCGTTTCCAAAGCCACGTACCTCCTCATTGGCCAATAATGTCTCTGAAGGGCCCACTTCAGCTTCACGGTTAATACCACCTTCTGTAACACTCCAAGATGCCATTTTTTCCAACAAATTCTTCAACTTTTCCAAAATCCCTTTCTCTACTCGCTTCAGCGCAGCTCAGACTTCTCTAGGGTTAGCTAATAAGGGAAAACGATAGAATACATGCGAATATCGCAGACCACTCGGATTATGTATTCTGCTGAATTAACATTATGTATTCACCTGACTTAACAGAGGGACGCAAATGGCCTGGAGGCAAATTGCCTGGACGCCGCGGCGTGCAGGCCAAAATTGCCTGGACGCCGAGGCGTCCAGGCATACATGGTGGGGCCATCAGCTTTTTTTTACGGACAGCGATGGTGCATTTGTCATTTTCACATACGTTGGTGGTTAACTTGTTAGAAAACATACCACAGTGGTTGACTTGTCATTGACCGCAAACCACGATGGTTGATTTGTCATTTTCCCCATTATTAATTACTTAACTTGATGAGTTAGACAAGCCATACTATAATCAAATCAAATTTTGCATAATTTACACTAATTATAGTTTATCTTTTGAGCAATCATGCATTTTGTATATATGCATATCTCTGGAATCATAAGGTCAGGCTATCATATATGTATATATTTCTATGGTCTCCTTTGATCAACGTCCATCTTATGACATAGTTTTGAGTTATTACGAGAACACAGCTTAACTCTACACACTGAAAGTCTCCGTGTCCTTGATTGATCGCCTTGAAATCATTGTGAGCAATCGAAAACAAAGGCTAAGAATCGATGCTAAAGCCTCTGTCGGCCGCGTAGTCCACAAAGCTGCAAAGGGGCAGCACAGCCTCACCATATTTCTCAAATCCGTCCAACTCCTTCTTGGCTGTAGCTCTGAGCTCCTCTGCAACTTCCATGGCCTTCTCAACTCCATATACTTCCACATAGCTCTTCCCCTTCTTCTTACTTACTGTATCCAACTTCTCTTTCTTCTCTCGCGCTTCCAGAATATCGTCAACAACCTGATACAACACCCCCACAGCTCTCCCGTACTTCCTTAATCTCTGCACCTCATGATCTTCTGCTCCTGCTAGAAGCCCCCCACAAACAGCAGAACACTCACCCATTTCACCGTATTTCTTTTCTTGGACGAATTCCACAGAGTTTGGACCACCCTCAAGATCAAGGAACTGCCCTGCTGCCATACCAGTAGACCCCACAGCTCGGGCAATTTCGGCAATCACACGGAGAAGGTGGGGCTCAGGCACAAGGTCAGAAGGTGTGTGAGAGACAATGTGCTGGAAGCCAAGAGGGAAGAGTGCATCGCCAGCAAGTATCGCCATGTCTACCCCATAAATTTTGTGGTTGGATGGCTGTCCTCGACGTGAAGGGTCATCGTCCATGCAGGGAAGGTCATCGTGGATAAGTGAAGCAGCATGAACCTGATAAAATATTAAGGCACCACCCAACAAAATATCAACATTTTGCCCAGCTTTTTGTGGTAAGAGTGCAAGGATAAAGACATGAATAGAGTAGAGCTTGTTTCTTAAGTTTAGGCTTATTGGAAGTAATTTGTAACATCAAATTTTAATTTAACAGTGTCAATGCCAGTTGGGCATTTCAAGAACTGCGTGACAAAATACTCAATCATAACAAGGCATTTGACCTGCACATTTCTCCTATCAATAACTAGGTTAAACTACAAGCCATTCTCTCAAGCAGGGGCCGCAAATTTCCTTGAAATGACTTCGACCAAAGGCATTTTGTCTGAAAATCTCTCCTACAAAGAACCTGTATCACTTTTAGCTATTCCCTTAATCAAGAAATCAACTAATGTAAACAATTAAGCAATGATTCTAGCAAGATTTCTTAACAATGATCTTTGACCACAACAAGACATTTTATCTGAAAATCTCTCATGTCCAGAACCCAGTAATCAAGAATGCAACAAATGCACGTAGTCAAGACATGATTGTAGGAAGACTTCCAAACAATGGCCTTTGATCGACCCAATATTATAAAGTTTATCGAGCAAACTTAATTAAAAAGGATTTCAACTTATCAATGGCCGCACTAGTTATCCTATCATGTTGATCGACCCAATATTCTAAAGTTTATCGAGCAAACTTAATTAAAAAAGATTTCAACTTATCAATGGCCGCACTAGTTATCCTATCATGTTCGAATTTCACAATCACATTAATATTCTACGTATTTTCATCTTTAAAAAATTCCAGGAGGTTTTCAGTCCGAAGCAATAAATGAAGGATAGAAAAAAGAACCATTTCGAGAGCGCAAGCTGTGGGAAACGCGGCGAGGCGGTGACCACCAAAAAGTTCGCAGGCAGCAACGCACATAACAGGCGGGGCCCGCTTGGCACCTTTTGCTAGGGCTGAATATCTCATGGCGTCATAAATCTGTTCCGGGTACTGAACAGGGATCGCTTCGTCAAGCTTCTGGTTAATCTCCAAGATTAAATTCGTCCAATAAGTTTTCAAATCGAATTGATTCGATTTTAATCGAGTAGAAACGGAGACCGAAGAAGGCGCAGAACAGCGTATAGGTAGAGGCTTTCTTTGGAGATACAAACTAGGAGAGGATGACCCAATCGTTGTAAAAGCCATGGTCAGATAGTCGAAATTCTCTTCCACAATGCTGTGTTCCCTAAAAAGATAGACACAGCGGTGTGAAATTGAGTGGAAATGAAAAGTAGTGGAACTGAAAGGGGGAGACGGAGATGGAACCTTGCACTTTGGAGTTAGGCTGGCTCAAGAGCTCACCACGTTCTCGTCTCTGGCTGACCCTTGGGCATAAATGGCGGTTTCTAGGACTGACTTAACGTCTGGCCCAACTCTAACCTCTGGCTCCTTGGTAGGCCCAAGGTCAGCCTATGGGCTAACATGGACATTTTCACATGGGCTCTCACACGGAAAACCCATTCCCGCCCATAATATACTCCCGTGGCGTATAACATGGCCTGGACCACGTGCTAAGCCTTGTGGGCCCATTTTATCCCTTGGATGGGCCACGATTTAGCCCACGAACTAGCTATAGGCTGGAGTACGTTCTGTCAGGCTTTCCCAAGTACTAAGCCTAATACTATTTCATGGTCTGGTCCAACATTCATTGATAAGCAGCCCATGTGCTTGTGCGGGCTAATCTATATGATAGCCATGCAATGGCTCGGACTCACTCTGTATTCTCGGGCTTCCCCTTCCCATGTACTAAGCACACTATTACCGCATGGTCTGGTCCATCATTCATCGATGTGTGGCCCATGTGCTGAGCAAGTGAATATGCAAGCCTAGCCGATGCACAAACTGGGCTGATCAAAGACCTAGCCCACGCATCAGCCTCTCGCTAACCCTTTTTGTACACAATGACTGGCTAGTTGGCAGGTCCACAAATGGCCGACGCCCTGAGGCCTGATGATTGTCAGGAGACGTCCACCGGATTTGTTTCTGTTGGTGATGAATTTGCTTCCCTCTGTGATCGCAGCTTAGCTCCTAGGCAGGGTTTGGACAAGAAGATTGTTATGGTATTGCTCAGGACTCAAAAGAGTAGAGGATGTTTGTATCAATAATTCCTTGAAGAAGAAAAGAATTACAAAGGAGAAAGAAACTGCAAAAAAATAGAGAAGCAAACGAAAAGAAAAATGCAGAAAACAGATCACACAACCCTTGCCGCTTTTCCTAGCCTCTTCCCCCTGTTATCTTCATCATCTATCTTTCTCTAATTAATGCGAGATAAGCTCCACGTAGGCAGTAGATGGCTCCACCATAAGAGTCATGTCCCTCACAATATTCTTATCCCCAAGGATATAAAATTATAGCAACATCATCGAATCTCAAACTCATATACCATCCACCTGGATCAAAAATAAAAATAATGTCAATATCAAATGAAAATGATGTTAAGGCTATATAATTTTTAATAATTTTGTAAGATTTCTCTGTCATGTCACTGAAATGTGAATAGACCTTGTTACTGTCATAAAGAAAGTTGTTGTGTACAACTTCACCTTCCAAGAGTAAATTCGCTCCACTTGGAACAAATAAAACATGTTATGTACTAAGAGCAAGGTTTCAAAGGACTTACCATAGCATTGTAGATTTGAAACAATGCCAAAGTTATCTCTCATCCATGTGAATTGTTGGGCTCCGTAATCTTCAAAATGTAAGCTCTCTATGATATTTGTAGTATCGCCATAGGAAGCATTTTCCTTCAGTTAGCCAAAACAATCGCAGTGGGCATTAGATTTTGAAATCATTCCAACCTCGTCAAATCCGTTTAATCCCAAATCCACATCTTGAGTATCCAAATAATTTTCTGAAATTAGATTGTTTGTTTCTACTTTGGTCGTAAACTCTATAAGAGAAAAATGTCTATCTATTGTATTCAGATTTGCAATGTTAATCTCTAATTCTTCCACTTCCATTTCCCCGTCCTCCTCCTTAGAGCTACTTGCAGTAGCAAAGCGGTCAGAAAATGCAGCCAAAAATAGTTCCCAAGTTGTAGTAGGAGAATTTATTTGGAAGTTGTAAAACCAGATGAAGGCCCTCTCTGTGAGCAATGGTTTTATGATACTGATGTGATGTTCAGGAGCAACCCGATGAGTATAAAAAATGAGAGTCACCTTAGTGGTCCACTCCCTTGGTTCTTCACCTAAGTATGGATCGCCAGAGAAGACAGGAAAATTGATCATAGCCAAAAAGGGGTAAATGAAGATCGGAAGGTCACCAATTTCTTAACATTCCCTCTTTCATGTAGGCTAATTTATTTATTTATTTATTTTATTTGTCCTTACATGTGGATATTTTTTTTAATAAGATTAATTTTTTACTTTGCCGATATTCGAACTTGGGATCTCTAACTTTGATACTATAACAAATTATTAATAATCCCAAAAACTTAAGCTTGTGGATTGAGAAATAATTTAATCATTTATATTTTTCTTAACACCCATGAGTTATATGTCATGTCACGACCCAAATGGGACATGCGACAAAACGGGGAACGATCTGGCCCAAAAGCCGAATTATCCAACCCTTTTCTTAATCCAAATTTATAAGCAGCGGAATTATGATTAAAGTTAAACTTACAAGCTAAGTCCAATAACAAATGTCCATCAGTGACATTCAAATAACGTGAAATAATAGTTTAAATTTTTAAAAAAACAACACCTAAACTTTAAATAAAAATCAAGTCCAAACCTTACTAACGTAACTAGTTTCTCTAGAAAGTAGAAAAATAACTTGAACGGGATGAACTTCTGTATTCTACTCTTGAGTTGGAATTTGGGGACTAATATTAATTCCTGAAAAAAATGAAGTCAATTAGGGTGAGTCGACTAAACTCAGTAGGGAATTAATTTATATTTAACGTTTATGTTATATGAATTTAACATATTTTTCAATTTATTAAAATAATTTATTAACATATGAGAGTCGCTGAAGAACATAAATTAAATAACAAAATTAACAAAGGCGATACTCAGGCGATCACAAATAGCCAAAAAGACCCTGATCAGGTTTATAGTTTTGCGCCCAGGGACACGGGACATACAACTGTCCCATTACTCTACTTAACAAATAAAATAAATAATGTAAATGAACTGAAAGGTAAATAATTGTAACATGTTCAATTGAAATTAATATTTACCTTTTAATAATTAAAGTGCGTTAAATATAAAATAAACTCATACCTTAACACTGAGTCAATCTATACCAAGTCCAATGAAAGAGTCCAGAATACTTCCAAAGTTTCTAAGTGTTAGAACCTAGCCAAAATAATTGATAAAAAACATTAGGATTTAATTTGAAACTAATCTTTAACCTAAATCGGAAATCCAACCCATTAATAAACTATACAAAACTATTTATTTGGGTACATGGCCCAACCGGAGGCCCAAATTCATATGCCCAATATGAAAGCCCAACTGTGGAGATCAAATCTAGAGGCCCAAAAGTTTAATCCAATTTAAAGTTTAGATTAACCTAAAGAAATAATTAAATAAGGCCCTGTATATATATAACCCAAAAATTTCAATCCATCATTTTGGCCCAACATGACTTGTTCTTGGTCCAGAACCTTTGGCCCAAACTAAAAGATTATCCAGTTGCACACTCTGGACGTAGTCCAGAGTGTTCTTGCCTCCTGGTCTCCAACCAGGGGCATGTTTCCAACAATTTTTGATTGTGTGTTCAACAACGATCTCCAGCAAGAGACGATAACGGACAAGGGCTGTGAGTTCACAAACGAAACTCTTCCCTGACGTTTTGTCCAAAATATAAACGTTTAACATATCCACTGAAGATTTGGAGTTGTGAACTCCTCTTGATCTAATAAAACAAACTAAAATTTTAGAAAGTAACCACTATTCAACACCATCAGATTAACCAAAATTTGGAATAACAAAGAAAGATTTTCTTATACCTTACAAAACCTTGCACTATCCGAAGCCTCGATCAATCCAAAACGTATCCAAAACTTCAACCTTTGGGAAATAATATCCATTAAATTGATTTGAGTATGTTTAGAAAGGAAACAACTTAGGAATGGAAGTAAAACTTGAACTTACCCGACAGAAGATAAGATCTTGAATTGAAAACCAAAACCTTGATTCCACCCTTCGCCAGAAAACGAAAAAAAATCCAACTTTGCTGCCAATTAACAACTCAACCGTAGCCGACTTCACTCGTTAATGCCCACTATAAGTTTTCAATTGAAATCTCCCACTCAATCCTTTATAGAATTAGGGTGAGAAGGAAAAATGGAAACTTTTAAGGGAAATCAACACTTACCGTAAGAATGGAGAGGGCTGTACCCGTTGGATCTCTCTCTGATTTGGGAAGAAGAAAAATCGTCGGAGAAGATAGGAGAGAAGTAGAGAAACTCAATCCTCCCACTTCTCTGAATAGGGGAACTTCCCCCTTTTTTCTTGCAGAACAACCCCCTGAACGTGGGTTGTTTATCCACTTTAAAGTATGAATGGGGGTTGTTTATCCACTTTTATATATATATATATATATATATATATATATATATATATTTAACTTGGCTAAAAGCCCAATTGTTACATGTCATGTTTGTCAGAAGATGGTTTTGAGCGATTACTTGCTTTTGGTTGTCTTTCAATCGAGTTTGAAGTAGTTGATTTAACTTAGCCATAATAGCATTGTGTATGGAGTTGAAATCTTGAATGGAACTGTCAAAATTATTTTCAAATCGGTTCTACCTCATATGAAATTACTGCAACGAAAGATTGTTGGAGAGTGTTTCGGCCATCAGTCGTGGTGGCTTTGTAATTGTATCTGTCTGAGATGGAAGCAATTTAGCAAATGCAGCGGAGGACCTCTTCGATTGATTTAGAACGCTTCTCTGTCATTGCTGGATCGTTGTGGCTCTGATACCAATTGTTATGGTATTGCTCATGACTCAAAAGAGTAGATGAAGTTTGTATCAATAATTCCTTGAAGAAGAGAAGAATTACTGAAGAGAAGGAAATTACAGGAAAATTGAGAAGCAAACGAAAAGAAAAATGCAGAAAACAAATCACACAATTCACGCCACTTTTTCCAGCCTATGCCCTTTTTATCTTCATCATCTATCTTTCTTTAATTAGTGCCATGTTGACGGTGGGATAACCTCCACGTAAGCAGTAGATGGCTCTACAGTAACAAAGATGCTATACTCCAAAAGATTATTCTTGTAATTTTGCGTAACCTTGGAACAGTTAAAAACTAAATAAAACAAGATTTACTTGCTCTGAGAACAGAAGCAGCATCTAAAGAGCTAAGTACTTAGCCCACTGTCTTCCACGCCGCGTTAATGGTTCGTCTGCAGTGAGGGGGTACTAAGCCATTCCAGGACTACATGGGCCAAATCGACGATTGGGACATGGTTCAGGCAATGGCCCAGCGCAGGGCCACGAGGAGGAGAAGTTTATTTACTGAATTATTTCATAAAAACATTTCTACTTAAATGCTAAATGTAAGTGCATAGTGTAAAGCTAGTTCTATAATGTATTTTTATACTCCAAAGTAATCGAAAGCAACGAAATGAAATGTTAGCCAATGAAACTGATGTCAGAGTCGGGTACGCTTATGAGCTTACAAGCAATCATCAATGGATCCTTTGAATGACAATGGGTTTAATTGATTATGGCAAAATCACCACCGTCTGATGGAGTGTCCCTCGAGTCTGGTTCTCGCCCCTTCTTCCTAGATATGCTTCTCTTCAATCTTCAGCAGATTCGGATGGCGTCAGTAAACTTTGGGCTTCTGCTTCTCGTATCGGCAATATTAAGAGTGGTTCTCGTCTTGTATGGAGAGTGGCAGGACGCCCACATGGAGGTCAGGTACACCGATATTGATTACCTAGTTTTCTCCGATGCCGCTGCCCTAATGGCGTCTGGGAAGTCCCCTTATTTGAGATCCACATATCGATACTCGCCTTTGCTTGCCTTTTTACTGATTCCCAATTCGATCATCCATCGTTCCTGGGGCAAGTTTCTCTTTTCAGCTTCTGGTATCGCCTCGAAACCTGATTTGAAGTATATATTATGGTGAAATTTGAGTCATTTTGTTCAGTTAGCTTTGTGTTTAATTTGATTCTTTCAGATTTGTTAGTGGGTGTATTTATACGCACCATCCTGAAGATTCGAAAAGTACCAGAAAATACTTGCATGTGGTCTGTTATGGCTTGGCTTTTCAACCCCTTTACATTCACGATTGGAACTCGTGGAAACTGTGAACCCTTTGTGTGCGCTATGATCCTCTGGATCCTTATATGCCTTATGAACGGTGTAAGCTTTTCTTTCCTTCTGAATATGGTAGTGGAATCATGACTGTCAAAGTTTCCTAGTTTGATGCTTATAATACAAACTTGTAAAGTTTTGTAAGGTGGGTGTGTTTGAAGCTTTTCCAACTTGGATATTCCATTTCATTACCGGGAAGTGCTGTTGTTAGAATGGATGAATTTTGGATTAGAAAGTGATGGCCATCTATCTACTGACCCGTTTTATTTTTTTGTGCATTTGGAAGAAAAGGAATAGGGCAATCTATAGGAGGGTGCTTTAGATGTTGAGTGTTTTAGGGGTTGTTTTGTAAGATGGTTATATGGTGGTAGAATTGAGATTCAACGGCGTTTCTGTGAAGTCTTTTGTTTAGGTTGAGCCTTTTTTTAGTGGGTGACTCATTTTGTGCGCATCTTTTGGGCATATACTTCTTGCCATACCTATAAAATAACAATCATTCTCGTTAGTCGTCCATTGTCCGTCATCCTTTCTTTAAATTCTTCGATCTTTGAATCTTTAAATTCTTCGATCTTTGAATCTGACTCCACAGAAGTTTTCTATTTAATATCCAACTGTCTGAAAAACTATCATAGGAAGAATTCCTTCATTAATGTTCAGATTTATACAACTTTTTCCTCCTAACAGGTCATATGGTACAAGCTGCAATCTGGTACGGGCTTGTCGTTCATTTTCGGATCTACCCAGTCATTTATGCACTTTCTATTCTGATAGTTCTTGATCCGAACATCTTCAAATCTGATATGAAGCCTACCATTCAGAGTTGGGGCCATAATGAAATAAGATCGCCCCAAAGCTGGTGTAAATCGAGAATAGCCAGCATATTCAATCCATGGTTGATTTTGAGAGGCTCATTAACAAAAGAAAGGTTACTTTTCGGGTTCATTTCTGGATCGGTGTTTGTCTTTTTCACAGCTTTGTTCTACTATCTTTACGGCTGGGAGTTTCTGCATGAGGCCCTTCTTTACCATCTTACTCGAACAGATCCCAGGCACAACTTTTCCATCTATTTTTACCACATCTACCTCCAGCACGAGCAAGAATTCTTGGTGTTGGAGAAGCTCATATCGTTTCTTCCCCAGTTGATTGTTCAGCTTGTTCTCGTTTTGTGCTTTGCTCAAGACGTCCCGTTCTGTTGGTTTGTTCAGACAGTAGCATTCGTTGCATTTAACAAGGTTTGTTTTGTTTCAGGACACCCATTTTAACAGGAAAGTGAAGCTTATCCATGTTGATTCAGCTGTTTCTTTATTACAGGTCATTACAGCGCAATATTTTGTGTGGTTTTTCTGTCTTCTGCCTCTGGTACTGCCATGGAGCCTGATGAAGCTTAAATGGAGAGGCCTAGCTTGCATATGTTTATGGATGGCAGCTCAACTTCACTGGCTTATGTGGGGCTATTTGCTGGAATTCAAAGGAAAAAATGTCCTCCTGCAACTCTGGATGGCAAGCATCTTGTTTTTAGCCTCAAACACGTACGTTATGAATCTGATTATCTATCATCACAGAGGCTCCTCGCTTTTCTCAAAATTCCAATCGGGAAATGAGTTTCACGTGGATTGAAAAACACCATTTTTCCAATTTTGTTGCTTGATTGTCGGGTTTTTCTCTTGGATTGAAATGGCCGATAATCTTTCTAGACGTGTGTGTTTTAATGCATACTTTGCTTTTAGTCATATCTTTAATTTGATTTGCTGAATTAAATTGCTTCATGTAATGAATGATTAAATAGTGTGTTTGAGAAAAGGATAATCTCTTTTGTGGACTAGATTATTATATCCATTGAAGACAGTGACGAATGACGTCATATGGTCGAATGACGTTTCATCCATGGGTGAACTTGAAGCAATGATTTAATGGGCTTGACTGGACTGGACTTAAGTATATAAAACCATGGTGGCCCAACCCACAACCTAACGAGTTTCTGCCTTGCTGGTAACCGCTCTACTCTCGGGGATCTGTAGTCTATTGTACCCAATCCATTGAGAGAGATTATCAACGTGTGAATGCGCCGGAATTTATCCGATTGTTAGAGCAAGGATGCCGAAGAAGATGGGAGTCGATAGCAAGGCTGAGGCTGCAAGGGCTCGCAAGAGCGCCACTGAATCTGAGCGCAGGGATCGCGAGTCTCGCGAAAAGGACCAGCAGTACTGGTGCGAAGCTGAGGGCCCCAAATCCCGTGCCGCTAAGAAGCGCGAAGATGATGCCGATAAGCGCGCTGAAGATTTCGCTCGACGAGCAGAGGCACGCCGCTTAGCCGAGCAGGAGGAGAAGGAATTGGAGAAAGCCAGTAAGAAGCCTGACAAGCACGCGAACCGTGTCTCGATCCCGGTTCCCAAGGTGACTGAAGTGGAACTTAGGAGGCGACGCGAGCAGGAGCAAGCGGAGCTTCAAAGGAAAGCCGAGGAGGCGAAGAAAAAAACAAAATCGTACGGCAGCGGAGGAAGAATACGACAGGATGGTTCTTGTGACGAACACGAATCGTGATGATTCAATCATTGAAGCTAGGACAGTTGAGGATGCGATAGCGCAGATGAATGTCTCGGAAAACTTGCCAGTTGATAGGCATCCCGAGAGAAGGCTCAAGGCTTCGTTTAAGGTATGTTTGATTCTCTGTAGGATGAATAAAAACTAAATTTATGATAAAGGTATGTTTGTTATTGCAATGGAACTTCATATCTTCCGGAACAATGTGAATTTGTCTTTTCAATGCACTTGCCTCTATTTGGAATAGGTTTTGGGATGTCGTATTGTTGGATAGACTATTCTTTTTGCAGTTTCTCATTTGTGTTCTTTTTTCCTGAGTAACAAGAATGGCATTGGCTCTCAGTTTATTATTATCTTTCCTTGTTTAACTGTGAATGGTATTTAAGACATCTAATTTCACTCCACACTCCCCTAACAAATACAGTTTCTTCATCTTTTATTTTTGTGCATCAAACACATCAATACGAAACTAGGAAGTAGTTTATTCTTCAACTAAAGAATTGAGGATGGTGTTTGGGGTACCTGCAACTATACATATTTTTCTGCTCTTATGCTGTAATGTATGCCTTAGACATATATACTGGAATATTATGAAGGATGTGGTAGTCCTAGAATTCTTAATTATGAATGCAGTTTTGTCTATCTCTGTTTGCTCCTATGCAATCTAGTATACCTTAGACGTTTTATGCTGTCATTATTTCCTTGCTCCAGCAAATGATAACCAGAGCATCCTTAATTGTGCATGCAATTATGTCGAATATAGAGAATAATAATTAAGTGGCCTATAAACAAAATTTGGTTTGTTTTTTCTTCCTTTTCATTGTTTTCTCATGTTGTCTCTTTGCTGAAGATTGTTTTATCATTTTATAATTATTACTGCTGGTGCCATCAGTCGAAGATTTGTATCATTGTATATGCTGGGCAAGTTGGATGAAAGATTTTTTTTGTTTCTGATTTTGTAATTACCAGCCTTCATTTTTAAAGAATTTCGTGTTGTACTTGATTCCATTGTCCACTTGAACTTAGCCCCGTAAATATCCTGTTTGTTTAATTGTTTTGATTTCATGAAAATTACAGGCCTCTGAAGAAGTTGAGCTTCCCGTGCTCAAAGAAGAGAAACCAGGTCTTACTCATACTCAATATAAGGACATGATATGGAAGCTATGGAAGAAATCTCCTGACAATCCTCTGAATCAGGTATTGTATACTCCTAAGCATGATAACTGACATTCCTTGCATGTAAGGTTTATGATTGGTAATACTACAAGCTAAAGATGATAAAAATTCCCCGTAAATTATATCAGTGAACCTTGTTTCAATTGTGTGTGCTCCTGCTTGAGTTTGTAATATACTATTATAATCGACCTTGATTATATCCTTATCCGTGACTTCCATTGGTTAGGTTGCAGAGTGATCCTTGTGTTCAATTTCAAATACTGTACAAATATCCTTTGTCTTCATTGGAAGGAGAAATTGCATGCCAGAGAATTGACTTTTGACGCGTGGTGTGATTCCTTGTCATCCTCGTGCTCAATATGTGTATATAAGCTTTACTGATGAGTAATTTAATAATATCTTACTGTTGAACTAAGGATGAACGTGATCTCTTGTAATAATAGTGGGTTTTCAAATTTATAGTTGTTTTTACAACAACTGAATTTCTATTGAATAAAAGAGCTGGTCTTAGTTTGAAACAAGTATTTTGCTCTTTGGTTGCCGTTGTCTTTTGGCTGGCTCGTATGAAGGATTTAGAGTTTTGTTGGTTGACTAGAATTGTTACCTCAAGGAGAAATTATGAAGATACAGATCTCAATTCAGACCTCAACGTGTGTTTATGTATATTTTTATTTAATTATTTGTGTTGTGATCTGGTGTACCAATTTTGTTGAGGCAGATATACGTAATATTTTCTCCTTCACCACGCATTTTGATTGTAGCTTAGTATATTTGAGAACTCATTTTGGATGTCTACCTTGCTAATGATATAACAATAACTTTCTAGTAACGAAGGGTTTTGCTATTTAGAAAGATGGTCTTCTTTGAACTTTCAATATTTGAATTGAGGTACATATCACACAATTTATGAGATCCAGAACTTATTTCCAATACAGACACCATGTAGTTGTAACAGGAGTAGCGTATGGAGCAAAGAATGGTAAAGGAAGTGGAATCATTTGTAAAAAATCGAAGGTGTACATTCTGTAGGTCATCAGCTCACAGTTGTTTGTTACAAAGATCTTCGCTGGCCGACAGCTCTTCCACAAAGAAGAGCATTGTCTGGAAGGAGGTACTCGTCTCTGATGGATCCCACAGGGGAATAAACTCGAAGATAAAGTTGTTGGCCAAGGTACTGTCTTGCCCAAAACTCTGTCCTCAAGTTCCACATTCCAACATTATCAAGGGCAACGTAAATGGCAGTCCATGACCGCGGATATACCTGCCAAAAAAATCAAGGTACTAACATTTTAACACAATGAAGTTTTATCGGATATAGTGACAGTGTTTAAAATATTTTGATTCTTTCATTTTATAATGTATTAGATGTAAACCTGTGTGGTGCAACGGGAGACTGCATCTCTGAGATTGTATTGTTTCCGGCTGGCCGGAGTCCATGCTCCTTGGTCCATTCTGCAATTCGACGTGAACAATTAAACCAAGATGTTTGAAAAATAGCGGGCTTCAAATAGGCAAAATATTAGTTCTTACCCAACAACCCAGAAGGAGAGTCCATCCAGGTGCCAACTTTGGACAATATTCTCTTTGTTCAGGAAAACAATCTCAACAAAGGCTCTAAAATCAGCCCCCATTACTGAAGTATCGAGGTACATTTTCGTCCCAGTAGGATTATCGGAAATGCTTCCAACTTTAAAAACACCGGCAATTTTGAAGTAATCTGCTAATTTGAGAGGCGTATCAGCTGGCGCAAAGGACACGCTGTTAACTCCATATCTTTGCTTCCCACCAACTTGAGCAGCCGAGTTCGCCAAAACAATAGTTCTAGACACGTTTATGAGACCATAATGATATGATCCTTGAGGGTTTGGTCTGGGTCCACTAGCTGTGAGGTTCGTCCTGATTGAACGAGCTTGTTTGAGAGACCAGTTGAATTGGTCGGTCGGTTCGGCAGGAACTGGTCCTACCACTGAACCGGCGGAGTTGCTGTAGTGAAGGGTCGCGGTGGTGGTGAGAACTTTAGAGTTGAACCGGGTTGAGACGGCTATATAATAGTCAAGAGGGCGCTGATCAGCTGTGATGAGCACAGAGTAAGACTGGCCAACGTGGAGGTCAATTGATGAGTAAGTGGTTTGGACGGTGTGGGTCCCTTCCACTTCAACGAGCTTCATACTGTGGCCTTGAATGCGGAAATTGAGGGAATTTTGAAGACCCACATTTGTTATTCTAAGTCTGTAAGTTTTCCCTATCAAAAAACATTACAATAAAACTCACAATATGCCAAATGACTTAAAGAATATATAATTGAAAAGTAAATTGAAATCCACTCTAATTAATTCCGGAAGCAATTTAAAAATCTACCCTGTTCAATAGTGAAAGTGGTGGTGCCATTAGAACCGCGGCCATTGATGAGAACTCCATCGGGGAAAGGAAGCCTACGACCACCGTCCAAAATGGCCTGTAATTTCTGAAATAACCGAAAAAATATAACCCCATAAGTTATTGAAATGGCTAAGAGAATTATGACTAAACCAGACCCGTCTTCCCTATTACCTTGTGATCTGTTAGGTACCAATCTCCAATGAGGACGGTGTAGTCCACAGCTGGTTCCGGAAAAGGGACTGGAATCCTCGGCCGGCTTAGGATTCTGATGGCACCAAATCCGCCAGCCGCTTTGTGAAAAGCAAGAGAGGGGAAGTAGAAGAAGGAGCCAATTTGGTCTTTCATTTGCATTTTGTAGGTGAAGTTTTTGCCAGGAGGAATTGGGCAATTTGTTCCGTACACTCCATCTTGGTAGGAATTTTTCCTCTGTTGTACTCCACTCCTTCAAGTTATCCATAAACCATATTTGTTTAGTTTTCCCCAAAACATACTAACCATCATAGGTTTCAAGTAAGATAAAGAAGAATATGTAGAGACCTTTTACCAAATAGGGAAACTAAAATCAAAATTAAAGAACAAGAGCTATAAATGGACTACTCAAACGGTTGAATCGAAAAAGTAAATGAATTAGAGGTGGGAAGGAGATTAATATAAATCTGAAATAAATGCACATTGTTTTATGGAACAGTTTTGTAGCCTTAATTAATCTAAGTACAACTGTTAAGTGCCCTAAGCCTAACAGTTTGAGCCATTCAATTCTTTTGGGTCAAACTAAACTTTTTTAATGAAGAAAATATTTATGCAGTCCAGAGAAGAATGTAGTATCATTTGCTATACCAACAGTCGAGTTTGGAGCTGAACCAAACCAAAATGATTGCCTCAATCCATTCTCTTATACTTTCCTAACCAACACACCATGAGTTGATTTGATTCATGCAAAGATCTTTCTTTTAAAAAAGAAGAGTTTGGACGAGCGATTATGAGGATGACCAGGTAGTTTTTCAGGAAAAAAAAAGGGTTTTTAAGTCACTATCAATCATGCAATGAGCATAATGACGTAGAAACATAAATTGATAACCGTGACGTTTTATGGGTGTATTTCTATTGACGTAAGCTAAGTTATGGACAATTCCAATATAATGAACCGAACGACTCTTTTGGGCTGAGAGTTCATCATTTTTCCTCCGCTTTCATGGAGAAACTGGTCTCCTCTGTTAGAGAGAGAGAGTGAGAGAAAGAGAGAGAGAGAGAGTTCTGACCATGAAATGAGAAATGGCTCAGGCAGACTGTTACGAACATTAATGATGAGGTTATCGTTTGTAACAGAGAATATATCAGGCCCCGGAAATTGTCCATTTATCAGAATTCCCTACAGTAACATTAGAACAAGAAAAATAAGATGAATCCGTCGAAAAAGATTATAAGAAATACAGAAGAATGTACGAATGTAACACACCCGTTGACGAACGCCCAGAGGATATATATCACCGTAGGTGATATTCCAGTCGAAAAATCTGTAAGGATCTTCCCCATAAGCACTACCCAGAAAAATAACCACAATCCCAAATTGCAATATAAAACTCCACAGCATTTTCTGGGCGTGAAAATGAGAGGAGAGGATGATTAAAGAAGGAGAAGATTGAAGGGTGGACGGAGAGAGAGAGAGAGAGAGAGAGAAGAGCGAGAGTTTCTTCTGCTCTGAGTCTGAGTTAAGAGAAGGTTAAAGAAAGAGAAAGTTGAATATGGGGAAGAGGAGACTGGTATGGATGTATATTTAAAGAGATCATGAGGAGGGAAAGGCCAGCTATGATTCCCATATAAAGATATTCACTTCACCCGCAACAAAGAAAAATTACCATGCATTTCCATGGCTATAACTTTGTTGTTAACATAAAAGATTAGAATGAATTGCGTTACATTATGTACACGTACGTTGCTCAAGAAGTGAGTGGTTAGCTACTTAATTTTTTGGGTTTAGATAGAATTGGGTAAAAAACCAAAGCTTAACTTGGAGCCAATCATGGAACAACGCGTAGACCGAATTGGCAAGTTAAGAGAAAATGGTAAGAGTTCGAAGAAGTGGGAAATGGAGGAAACGCGTAGGAGGAGGGGTGGATGAGGAGTTTTGAGCCCGTGATTCAAGTCTAAATGTCTGATCACATGGAATTCCCATGCGCCTCCACTCATCGCCTTTTCAAGCTGTACATGATCATGCAAATCAGACGGTGCAGGAGATACCTCCACATTCGCCCCACCATCTGATCTACGGCCATGATGGGGGCTTAGACTAGTTGCTTAGAATGTTGAAATCTAACGCAACTCCAGCTCGAGTTGACCACTACGAAAGATATGGTTTTAGACATCTACAAAAGCAACACGACAAGCGAGCCTGGAGTTTCTTTTAAGATTTAAATTAAGAATATGTTTTGATGTCAAGTAATGGCTGATTGGGATTCAAAGGTACGTAAAGGAAATTGTTGTACGCTTGTCCTTATGTTATTGGTCCACCTGGACTGCATGGGCTTAGTCATAGGAATAGGATTGAACGTCTGAACCAGGCTCCATGTTGGGCTTTTCTAGGCTTTATATCAGGCCCAACAATTAATCTAACTCGTTGGTTATCTAGTGGAATGGAGGGGCAGACGAGGCCACGTCGGAGAAGGTGGATCCGGATTTTGGTTAGAGGAATTTAAGGCAGGCCAAGAAAATTGGGTTGGCCGGCCCAATTAACCATGTGAAGGCCCAATGAAATAGGAGCATTTGATTTCGATTGATGTGAGAAAAGTTATTCTTCAGAGTTTCCTAGAGAACCAAATAAGAGGGTCTATCTATGTGAAAAGATAGAGAAGAAAAGTTGACCTTTATACCCTTTGGTTCTTATTTCTAAAAATGCTGGATGGGTGTGAAAAGGGAGACTGAATCACGTCTTTTTAAAGAGGGCTATTACAGACCATTGCTGTTGAGGCATCGTTTCTAAATTACCATTTTCAACTACGGCGCGTGTAACACAGTACTATCAATAACCGGTCCGTTTGGCATTTTCTAGTACTGTCTGAAACGAAGAGTGATTGTTGTAGATTTCGGAAGGCGCGTTGGAGAAACTAAATACACAGAAACCAACGTCTCAGCCTTAAGCATGAAAGAATCATAGTTTCAGTTTTAACTTCTCCGGCCCCCCTGTACTGTCAATTGTCACTCTTCTCTCCTTCTCCTTCTCCTTCTCCTTCTCCGTTATCCCTGTAAAACCAGCCTCAGCAAGCTCCAAAACCCTCTCTTTTTTTCTTGTCTCCCTGAACTACTATAATGCACTCAAAGTCCTATTCTGATGTGACGAGCGTGGATCAGTCTTCGCCGCCGAGATCGCCGCGCCGGCCGCTCTACTACGTGCAGAGTCCATCGAACCACGACGTCGAGAAAATGTCGTATGGATCGAGCCCCATGGGTTCGCCGCCCCACCATTTCTACCATGCCTCGCCTATTCACCACTCTCGCGAGTCGTCTACGTCGCGGTTCTCCGCTTCCCTGAAGAATCCGAGGAATCTCTCGGCTTGGAAGAAGATTCAGCACCAGCAGGATTCCGAGGATGAAGACGAAGAAGACGACCGCGACACCAAATGGACCCGAAATGTCAGACTCTTCTTTCTCTTTCTGGTGCTGTTCGTGCTGCTTTTTACTTCCTTTTCCCTCATCTTGTGGGGCGCCAGTAGGCCTTACAAGCCTCAAATCATTGTTAAGGTTTGTGAGTCCACCGAGTCGACTCAGTGACTCTGCTGGAAGAACGAATATTTCTTAGCTTTCATTTTTAAGAATCTTTTTTTCGTTAATCGTGATGGAGATGGAAAAGAGAATGTTTCTGTTATTTGAAAATTGTTTTTTTTATGGGTTTGTACGCAGAGCGTGGTGTTCGAGAGCTTTTACGTTCAGGCAGGAAACGACGGAGGAGGGGTTCCTACAGATATGATGACGTTGAATTCAACGGTGAGGATCATGTACAGAAACCCTGGGGCTTTCTTTGGTGTCCACGTCAGTTCTACCCCACTTCAACTTCAATATTTCCAGCTACTCATTGCCTCCGGTCAGGTAAATTCATTCGTAAAGATGAAATCTATTCTGGGTTTGAGCTGCTACATATGCTGAATATTCAAACTCATTAAATTTACAAACTTGAATTTGGAGCCATGTGATTTATTACCCCACCTTCGATTGCTCCAATCAAACATCATACGTCGTTTGTCTGGTCTTTTGCCTTCGTCTCCACCACCTCTTTGTCAGTGGGGCCGGCGTGAATTTGGGTTTTTAAGGCGACGGAAGTAGGAACATGCACCAAAAATTCAAACAGAGTCTGACAAAGTTAGTGTTGTTTATGGATAAGCCTGCAAATCTCTGCATTCTACGCCATGTCAGTGTGCAGTATTTTTTAAAATATCGATCTAAGTCACGTTATCTTCACAAATTTCACGACATTGACGAATGCGCTTGAAAAAAGTAGGAAGTTTCTGCTACTGAATTCTTATATTAAAGACCAAAAACTTCACTACTTGTTAGTACTTTAAGCTAATCTTGATGGGTTATGTTTGATCATTCTGTTCTCTACTTGACTGATATGGTGTGACAAATGAATAGATAGAAGACTTTTATCAGACGAGGAAGAGCCATAGAAGATTGATTACATTGGTGACTGGGCATCAAGTTCCTTTATATGGAGGAATTACAGCCCTTGGTAATTCTAAACAAATCGAGAACGTACCTGTGCCACTCAACCTCACGCTTACAATGAGGTCGAGAGCCTACATTTTGGGCCAGCTCGTCAGGTCAACATTCCACAGGCGAATCACCTGTCCTTTAACTCTTAATGGCACCAATATTGGCAAGCACATTTTCTTGAAGGAATCTTGTATCTATCACTGAAACTATCTACTAGTTTTAGATTGATGTTTTGGAAGGGTTGGTTGGAAAATGATTCAATTCTCTCGTGTTGTGCGTTATTCATCATTATCTGTGCAAATTGAGTTTCTATTATCAAGGCTTGAAGAAGTTTGCTTCTAATCCATCTCGACCCAGATTCCATGCGGCTGCACTACTGATGAGCACGCTGATGAGCAAACCTGTGCAGCCGAGCAGCAAATTAAGGTTCCTGCTGGCACTGTCTGAGGATTGTTCCTTCTTGATGGCCATCCACGTTAAACATGGATAAGCAAAAGTGAGGGGCAATGCAAGTCCTCCAAGAAGAAAAGCTAGACTTGGCAAGAAGGGAAAAGCCACTGCTATTAAGTAAGTCAAGCCGCCAAAGAACATTCTAGAACCCCTGCGAAGCCACCACGGACATGGCTTCTTCTTCCTGCTCGTGTACTTGCTCTCCAAGTTATCGAACACCACCATGGCGTAGATTTGAAATGTGGTTAGAGAGTTCATGGCTATCAGCAAATATATCACTCTCATAATTGATTTTGAGGATGTCAATCTGTGGGTTTGCCTTATTGCTCTCAAAATTCCTGGGTTTATAGGTATCTGGATTACAATAACAGGAAGTCGATGATTCATTTAGAGGGATGATCTTGTCGACTGAGAAATGACAGGACAAAAGTGTAGGTAGAACTGTGTTTACCTCGTCTCCCAACGCCCAATATCCTCCTATAGCAACTGGAAATACACATAAAACTGCGATTAGGAGCGATGATATCATCACCGCCGCCCACATTGTTCTCTTGGAAGGATGTTTTGGATTGGTAGGCAACGTACCCTACGGCATCAATATGGAAATCTTACAACCTTAAAACCCATGTCTTTTTTATGTTTAGTTAAGGATGAAGCTTCTTTACCTGTATTTCTAGCACAACATTATGACCTCTGAAAGTGAGAAGGATTATCCCAATTGCATTAACTACATCAGAGATTTGTGCCGCCCTGTTTGTCGCTGGAGGTGGAGGTGGAGGTGGAGGTGGATCGTATGTTATGCCGGAAGGCCTGTCTTTGGAGATAGAAAGAGCCCATATCAGGGAGCAGTATCCAATGGCTGTGACTGCCCCAAGTAGGGACACCCCAGAAATGGAATTCAAGTTAGGAAACTGAGCCATAGCCGTGGCCAAGCATATAAATACCAAGAACCACTCAGCCGAACTCAGACGTTTGCCTCCAAACTCGGCCCGACCATCGTCTCCGTAACATATGGAGTTAAAAAAGAGCTCCATGGCCCCACCTCCGGTGATGATCATAGTCACACAAGTCCCACCCGATAAGTACATTACCGGAAACAATGCTGCCAACTTTCCCAGCTTCTCACCTTCCAATTGCATTAAATTAGCATCTTTAGTGAAGCCAATGAATTCGACTAGTTAAAAGTAGAGAAAATGATAAATCAACTATTTTCTTTTGTGTTCAATGACAAATCAACAATTAAACAATTTTTGCTAATAATTTAAAACTGAATCATAAAAAATAGACAATACAAACATCACCGTTACTTATTGAAAGAAACATTGTCGTGAACACGATGCCGAAACTTTAATCTCTGCAAATTCTTATTCTACTTCATTTGTATGCTAAAATCGCAATAATTGAAGCAATATTGCCACGAAGACGATTTCGGGAAGCTTCGATTTGGTCTTTTTGTTGTCGAAAACAATTCACACGTTTTCTTCCGAGTATCTTCCCGTCATCGAAAATAATTTCCTCCTTTTGATTTCACCTTCCAGTGCTCACACTATCTTCTCTTTCCTCTTTCTAATTTATCGTCGTCGTGCAGTGCTCATCACATTTTGTAGAAGAAAATAATCTTTCCTCGGCAGAATGTAATCTTTTCTTAAGTGGGACGACGACGTTCTGCAACGGACCATTGACGTTCTACTGCAGGCCATTGACGTTCTGCAGTGAAACGTCGGCTTTCCGTAGCAGAACGTCATCGTTCCCCTGGAAAGTAATCTTTTAAAACTGTTTAGTGGAAAAACAACGTTTCGCCGTGAAAAGATAACGTTCCACAACATAATGACAACGTTTTTTGACAGAAAATGTAAGTCAATGTTTGCGTTGTCAATTTCTCATAGTTTAATATTTAAATTGTTAGCAAAAATTATTTTGACTTATCATTGATTACAAAGTAGAGTGGTTAATTTAGAAAGGAATTTGATTGACTGTACGAACCGAAGGAAGCCGTGGAAAGTTGAAGGAATCTACTGTATCGAGTTCCAGGCCGAGATTCATGAAGATGAACAAGAAGCCAGACGGTGTAGAGCTGCCAGAAAAAACCAAGTGAAAGACACGTGATTCCCCATCCCCTGCAAGCCCAATCAGAATTCAGCCTAACTGCGTATAATTTTGTGGAAATATAGAAAATTCTTTTTTCTTTAAAAAAAAAAAGAAGACAGTTTACCATCCAAGAGTTGCAAAGGCGACTGGAAGAAGAAGTACTTGGACGCCGATTCCGGACGACAACAAATGAAACGTTGCAGAGTAGATGCTCCCATTTCTTGACTCAGTTATGGGAAGCAATGAATCATGTAGATTAAGCTCTTCACCCTGCAAAGTGGATGATAAAACAGAGGCTTCTTCTTCTCCGTTAACGGGGATGACAGACAAAAGTTCTTGCCTACCGGTATTAGTATGTTTGTGAAGAGGACCCTCCTGTTCGTAACTTACTCGGACCAGAATCTCTCCCATGGCTGCTTTTCTTTGAATCTGCGCTAAGAGTGCGGACAAAAGTAAAACGCAGTAGTGGGTTGAATTGTTTTAGGATGTTGTGGGCAAACATAGGCTATATATAGAGTAAAGTCAGACGGCATAAACCTCAATTGTGATAAAGAAAAGAGCAAGCTTTTGAATTGGCCGTGGAAAGTGATATAATGGGTATGATCGTCACTCAGTGACGTTCTTTCTTCAAAAGTCATCATCATTGTGGTATCCCGCCATATCCCGCCACGTGAAGGTCAAGAAAATCCCATGTGTTTATAAGTATGGTTCCCCTCCCTACCTAGTACAATGCGTTTTGGGCTAACCCCAAAAACAAAATCGTGTGGGTTTCAGCACAAAACAGACAATGTTGTACTGGAAGCACCGGAGACGTTACAATCACATTCATCAAATTTCTAAACTTTGGTTTTATTTTATTGTTATAATACTAACCCTTTTTACGTTTCTCATTCTCGTTGCTTGCCATGTCAACAATATCATGCTTTGCTTCTTCACAATGAACTCAACATAATATATAATTATTCCTTGGTCAGAAGAAACATTAAGTGAATGACCCACGATAAAAAGGAGGAAGTATCGAAAAACAAATTGATAATCTGCTCTCGGATCATGCTCATACACCTACTAATCAAATAAAAATTTAAACCAAGTCATCGCAGTGACTAATAGCGATTCTTGGTCATTTTTCATATTATTTGATATCAGATTTTTCATTAGCTCTTCACAATTATGCGCTCAAAAAAGGCAAAGATAGAATGAGTGTTTCACGACGTGAGTTGGACACGCACCCTAAAT